>JAOXOE010000874.1:17803540-17823626 GCA_028565055.1 Phoeniculus purpureus
CTTGGACTTACTGAAGCTCCTGCCATTAACATTGGCCCATTGCTCCAATCTATCGGAGTCTCTCTGAAGAGCCTCCCTACCCTCTGGCAGATGAACACTCCCACCTAACTTGGCGTCATCTGCAAACTTACTAATGATACACTCTCTGTTCTTATTGAGATCATCAATAAAGATGTTAAACACAGATGGTCCCAACACCAAGCCCTGAGGTACAGTACTTGTGACAGGCCACCAGCTGGATTTAACTCCATTAATCACCACTCTTTGGGCCTGTCCATTCAACCAGTGTTCTATCCAGCAGATTGTGTGCTCATCCAAGCCATGAGCAGCCAGCTTATGAAGGAGAATTCTGTAGGAAACAGTGTCAAAGGCTTTCTGAAAGTCCAGGTAAACAATATCCACAGCCTTTCCCTCATCCAATAGTTGGGTCATACCTGAGGTCACACTGACAGGTCTATAGTTTCCTGGATCCTCCTTTCTGCCCTTCTTGTAGATGGGTGTTGTACTTGCCACCTTCCAGTCCATTCAGACGTCCCCAGCTAGCCAGGATTTCCAGTAAATAATGGAAAGTGTCTTGGCCAGCACATCAGCCAACTCTTTCAGCACCCTTAGGTTTATGTCTAAGTGGTGTAGCACGTCGCTGACCACTTCCTTTCCAACTGTGATTGCCTCACTCTGCTCTCCCTCTCTGTCTACCAGCTCACGAGGCTTGTTATCCAGGGAACACCTAGTTCCACTGCTAAAGACTGAGGCAAAGTAGGCATTGAGCACCTCAGCCTTTTCCACATCACCCATTACTAGGTTTCCCTCTGGATTAAAAATATGATGGATATTTTCCCTGGTCCTTCTTTTGTTTTACTCAAAGTCTACTGCTTTAACTTTCTTTTTCTGAAAAGGAAAACTGCTTAGCAATAACACATGTGTCCAGTCTCTTCACTACTATGAAGATGTTTCCAAAGATGATTTTTTGAATTCACTACTAATGCAGTATACACTAAGAACAGGTTTTGTGCTGGAAATGAAATGAGACAACACAGCTAAGCAAATGAATTTCATACTCACCCATACATAAGAAATTTCTTCACAATATTTCTGGAATATTTTGACTTGCTCAATTCTACTAGGCTATCTGCAAGAAGGGAAAAAAAAAACATTCTGCAGTTTTAATTTTTTGCTAAGTAATTTCTACATAACAGGACACCATTAGCTGAAGTTCAAGAGCTCACTAGGAATGATGCATCAGTTCAGTAGGAAGTTAAAAATACTCAAGAGAAAATAATATGGCTTGTTTTAATGTATCCTAACCACAATACAGAAGCACATAGTTAAAATGTTAATGTTAATAAAGTACCTTTCAACTCTTCAAATGTCTCCTGCCTTTGCTTCTCGTTACCATACTGAATGAAGCACTGGATCACTCGAGTCGAATCATGTGCAAACGCCAGCTACAGAGCAGATATATCTCATTATCCTAGGCCATTCAAACAGCATTATGCACCACATTCAACGCACTTTTTTCCAGTAGTTTCATGCCAAGTGTAGTATGCAATTATAAAAATAGTTACCTACTTCTAACAACTGTTTTAAGGGTCTTTTTCTGCTTCATAAGTATTCCAAACAAAATACAGACAACGCTGCCAGACACTGACACTTAAGGACGTGCATTAAGATTTTAACACTGAAAAAGAACCTTTAAATTGTTTTCTCTCATATTATTTGCACTTTCAGACTGAGTATGATAACATAGTTATACTTTGGCACAGAATTCCAATAATCACTTTAAAATTCGATGTCTATTTCACTGCAAATTTATACATTTCAAGAATTAAGTGGAAAAACTGTTTGGTATAGCCAAGTACCAAGACACTAACTTCTCTAACATGAACTTGCAAAGTAACTATTGTAATTAATCAAAATTCCAAGTGGCTGTTTTTGAACTTCAATTAACAGAGGATTTCACTGGACTAGGGCTGCCTGGCAACACAGCCAGCCTTGTCACAGCTAGCTGATAGACAAAGCCTCCCAGGGTGACTGTTCTGAAATCCAGGTTCCAAATAACTGTCTTTGACTTTTCCTTTTGTTATTTTTTCACTCGCACTTACAAAAATACTTCCTGCAGCTTTTGGAAGAACATGTAGTACTACACTATTTTATTACTATATTATTAGAAGTTAATTTTCTATAGAGGAGCTTCTGTGTATTTGTGCACGATGGAATTAGTTTTTTCTTACACTTTTAATTTTTCCATGAAGAAGCTTCTGTAGTTCATTCATTAGTTTTTCTCGCTTCTCCTTATCACAATTTTTCCTACAGGCAAAAAAACATTAAACAAACATGAGGAAGCAGCTTTTCTTTTGTAGTATGTTTCATTTATAAGTATACATTACGAATCACAGTATCACAGAACGTTAAGAGGTTGGAAAGGACCTCAAAAGATCACATAAGACCAATTCCCCTGCCAGAGCAAGACAGTACAAAATAAAATTAAGTTAGCTTCTGCTAATCCAAATTTACACTGTCATTCATTCAACCTGTAAGATCAAAGTCATTCGTTTCAGTTCCTAGAAATCAAATCAGATGTCCACACTTCGAAATTATTCTTTTCTGAGTAATATGAAAAATAACACAAATCTGCAGTCAGAGCTGCTTAGAAAGATCTGTAAGCACCTTACAGTCACAACTGCAAGCACAGATGCTGAGAGCAAGTAAAATTGACTCCTGATGTGCAGCTCCAGTTGCAGAATTAAGAGGGCAAAGGCTGCCTTTTTGCACCTTATGACTAAAAGCCAACTGAATGAAACGGGAAAAAAAGTCATTATTACCTTCTCACACTTTCCCATATTTGCTTTGACTTTACAATTACGTCATAATTACTTTTATCATTAAGTTGTCTGGTTTGCTTTAACTCCTTCCTTTTCTTTTTGAAGTCATTCCACTTGGGCTTCTTAGAATCTGGCCCTGAAGAAAAAAACAAATACTCTTTTTACAGTCAGTAGAAGACAAGCAAAGTAAGCCTTTAGCAGTATAAACTGCAGCAGCTATGTGAACTGAATTGCCAACAAGTCAGGAGCTCTGCCTGCAGATACCAGCTAGCTGTTATGAAAGTATAAATAGTTATGAAGTATTCTAAGGTAGTAATTTGCACTTCTAGAATACTGCAAGAACAGGGCAAACATCTCTCAAATATCTGTCAAAGGATAACAGCTTGAAAAATGCCTCAAGTTGCACCAGGCAACCTGTGACTGCTGGCAGGTAAGTCTTTCTTTTTCAGCTCATTTTGTATTCATATACACCTTCATCCTTTTTTTCAAATGAACTCAAAGGTATATATTCAAAATCTCAAAGGAAGGATGAAAATTAAAACTTTTTTTGCACTCAAATCTCTTTATTTAATCAAATTTCTTAAGCATGGGATTTTACTACACAACTGCTATATGCTGCCACACAAACAACTCAATTAAGGTAACTTTAAAAGAAGTGCCACAAATGAATTGTGGGAAAAATACGTGAATTCCACTTTTCAACAGCAAAGATTAAACATTAAGTAAACTTGGAATTGTTCATGCAATTTAGAAAGGTGGTAACAAGGCAGGGGGCAAGAAGGCCTAAATGAATAGTGTTTTCCAAAACAGAATTTCCATTGATAGCCAGACTTTAAAATCTGCTCACCTCCTTCTTCACCATCCTGGAGCTTCCTCTTCTTTGCAAACTTTTCTGATTGCTCTTTATTTTTGAATTGTTTGACAGCAGTTTTACCAGGTCTTAACTGTCCTTTCACAAACTTCTTGGAAATGGGTTTAGGCTTTCCATCCTCATCACCTTTGTTAAGAAATTTCTTTGGTGGACCTGCATCTATTAACCAACAACGCAGAAATTAAATTGTTATCCTATACATTAGTTGTTCAAAACAGCAAATTAAACTACTTTGCACTAACCACTTTATATGTGAAATACATAAACAGTAACTTCATATGTGAACCATGCAAAATAATTCTTACATGTTTCTCAGTGTGGGTGTTTAGTAGAGTCCCTGGGTGTCCCAGTTTTCTCTAGGGAAGTTTTGCCCAGGAAATAACACCTGGGCAATGATATAACAACCCAAGCATAAAAGTATAATTTCAAATGAAGAATTTCACCACCCCTGAGAGCAAAGTAACCAATCTCCAAATCACCTCTTTGCAGATTACAATCAGAGCTGTTTTGACAACATCTGTTTTAAGCACAAGAGAGCTGAAAGCTATCTTCTCAGTCCTACCCCACAGCGCTTCACACTTTCTAGCTTCAACTCTCAAACGGACTTTTTCTTCTAGTGCAAAAAAGAAAAGTCCAGAATAAAAAAGCTGTCAACTTCCAAGATTTAATTAAGAGTGCTTCAGATCAGCCAGTAAGACCTGAAAGGCTTGCAATGCCACCTACTAGAATCCATTTCCTTTACTTTTTCCGGGTCATCTGATCACACAATCAGTAGAGTTTTAAATGCAAAATAAAAATCACAGAATGAATGAGATTGAAAGGGACCTGTGAAGGTCATTTGATCCAACCTTTCTGCTCACAGAGCCACCCTAACCTGTTTTTCCAGGTTGAGGACAGCCTTTGTCGCCAAGGTAGGAGACTCCACCATCTCCCTGGACAACCTATGCCAGTACTTGGTCAGCCGTAAAGAAGTTTTTCCTTACATTCAAACAACCACCTTTGTTTCAGTTTTTGCCCGCTATTTCTGGTCCTATCATTAGTAAAACTTGCTGAGACACACTCTGCCCTATCATCCAAACCAGCAGTGAAGCTGTGCAAGCCTGGACCCAGTACTGACTCCTGGAGTACACTGCTAGTCACAGACCTCCAACTATGTTTTGTGTCAGATTACCTCTCTCTGGGTCAGACATTCAGACATTTTTCCATCCACCTTTCCACCAGCAAAAAACTTACTGAAGTCCAGGCAGAAAACATCCACTTCTCTTCACCCATTTACCAAGCCAGTCACTTCATAACACAAGTTTACCAAAGTAAAAAAACGAATTCAAGCATGTGCCTTGTGCAAACAACAATCACTCAGCCATGACTCCCATTACGGAGCTCGGCCTTCTTACCATTATCTTTTTTAAATTTCCTTTTTTGGTTTGGCGCTTTCCCACGAGATGATTTTCCACGCTTCCCCAAGAACTTCCTTTTACCTTTGGTTTCCATCGTTGCAACACTACAGTGGGGGCAAGAGACAGCGTTACTAGGCAGCTATGCGTCCCTTCCCGCACTTACCCAGTCCCCTCGGTGGGCCACGCGAGAGCAGAAGAGAAGGCCCACAAGCTGCTCAGCACTACAAGGCCGCGGTTCACTGGGAGGCCCCTAGAGCCCGTACAGGGACAGCAGCACCTGGCAGGGGCGGCGCTGCCCTGTGGGACCCCCAATCGCGGGAACCCCAATCCAGGGAACCCCAAACACAACCCGCTACCCACCTGGCGCCCGCACTCACCTCACACGTGCAGGCCCGACTGCGCTTTGCGGCCTCCTCCAGCAGGCGCGTTTCTCCATTGGCCCAGCTGGCCGGTTCGCGCGACAGTGCCGAAACAGGTGCCGTAAAGTGCGGCACTACCACTGCCACGGGCAGTGGGTGGGTAAGGAGGTTTCTGTCTCCCCGGCCATCAGCAGGTCGTGCAGGGTCGTCCCGGAGCTCTGGAAGAGACGGGACACCGGGGGAAGGGTACCAGCCCCTCCCGCATGCCCCCCGGTGTGGAGTTGTGACTCCATAAACACGCGGCTGTGACTCGTCCCACGAAACACGAGTCGACCGTGTTCGGGAGTTAAGTAGACGCCACTGGTTATAGAAAGTGATTCCTGCTCCTAAAGGGAGTGGTTATTACCTATGTGACAATCACAGAATCTTGCAATGGTGGAGGTTGGAAAGGACCTCTAGAGATCATGTAGTTCAACTCTTGCAAGAAGAGGCTCAATTAGAGAAGATCCCACAGGAACGTGAATTTTGAATGTACCCGGGCGAGGAGCCTCCACCCTGTCTGGGCATCCGGTACCAGTGCTCTGTTACCCTCACCGTAAAAAACCGTTTCCATATCTTTAAACTGCATCTCCTGTGTTCCAATTTGTGCCTGTTGTACCTTGTCCCATTGCTAGACACCACCGAAAAGGGTGGGGTCTGATCATTCTGAGTTTTGCCCTTTAGGTGTCTATAAGCATCGATGCAAACTCACCGCTGTGTCCTACTCTCCAGGCTAAACAGACTCAAGCCTTTGCTTGTAGGACAAATGCTCTAGCCTCAGATCTACATCTGCACTGGACTCTGTAGCAGCTCTCTGCCCTTGAATTGGATGTAGGAGGATGTCAAGACCATAGTGAATATGCCTCTGATACCCCCACCCATAATGTTTTGACTAAAGTCGTTTAGAGAAAAGTGATTTTGATGTCAAAGAAAAAGAGGCCAAATAACCCTTTGTGAACCCTTTGTGAACCCTTTCTGAATGAACAAAAGCTTAACAGAAGATAAGTGTTTGTGTTGTTAGCCTTAGGCCTTTGGGTGTAGACTGACAGTATATAAGTAATACTTCGGTCTTCCTAAGTCTTGAATATAGACAGTATTCTTAGAGTGAATTTGCACTTTTTCTTTCACCTAATCTTGGGTTAATTTACATTTTTTCTCTATAAAGACTCTTAGTGTGGTAGAGCTAGCTCTGTGGGAGACCTAGCTCCCAGCTTTGCACAAATATGTATTAAAGAAATACCTCAACTCTGTCTGTGTGTGTGTATTGGCTGCATAAAATAATCTATTTTTCATGACAATAACTTGATGGAATAAAGCTTTCTCTTCAGTGCAGCTGGTGGTACTACTGCTTTTCTATGTGAAGCACTTGGCAGTTACAGGCATAGGTAGGGCTATGGGTTTTAGTCTTCCCTTTAACTTCTTGAAATGTCAGTATCATGCTTGTCAAAGTCCCTCCATGTTTTAAAAGAGGAAGGGAAAAAGCATGGATTTCAAAGCTTGGTGTAAATCAAGGGGCATAGTACTGGAGGTTTACATGGTCCTGCAGCCAAAACTCATTGCTTCAGCATCTGGAACAACCTCTGTAGATATTTGAGACATGTCTGTTCTCTAATTACATTTTCCACTTACTGTGTGGTTTCTCTTCAAGAATTAAGATTGTTATCCCAAAATACAGGTTCTTTCACTTGATGCACTGCCAGCCCTTTCATAATGCAAAAAAAAGGGCATCTTGCCATTAGCTGATATGGAGGCATAACTGAATTTTGCTACCCAAGAGCTGGTCTCTCCTGAGTGATGGGCAATGAAGAGGCCAGTTAACTCCTGCTGTCCTGCTGGAGCTGGACAAGGTAGTGACAGCATGTAATATTTTTATGAGTGACCATTTCCCAAGGAGGCAGTGGAGGCACAAGTATTTCACTGTCTTCCACTGTGTACTTCCTATTTTGCTTTTGTCTTTAGCTGTCTGAAAGGTTCTTGCATCATGTTTTTTAACTTTCTGAATTACTTAGAATTCAGTGCAACGTTTGTTGAAAGTTAACTGAGTTGGAAAATAGTTTTGGGAAAAGATTATAATTATGCAATTGTAAAGGCATGGTGAATATTCTGTAGCAATTACAGCATGTTACTCTGGGATATCTGGTTATATTGAAAATCACAAACTTACCTGCAATTTCATTTCCTTTCTTTGACTCTGTGACAAAGAAATCAACTTCTTGCTGTTTCCCAAAATGTAGACTTGGTAGAAGTGACAGAGTGATTTAGCTACCTCCT
The DNA here is from genome assembly GCA_028565055.1 of Phoeniculus purpureus. NCBI lineage: Eukaryota > Metazoa > Chordata > Aves > Bucerotiformes > Phoeniculidae > Phoeniculus > Phoeniculus purpureus. The sequence continues at coordinate 17,811,300 of JAOXOE010000874.1, forward strand.
TGGAAAAGTAGAGGTCAGGCTTTCTGAGCCTCTGGATACTGCTCACTGTTACTAGTATATTTAACTAGTAACAACTTCATGCGACATGACAAATTCATTGTACTTCCTTGTTACAGTGTAGACCAAATTCAAATGAAAGGCAGCTACTGTAAGTGAAAACTGAACACTATAATTTAAAAATAGAAATTATTATATGATCATAAGTTCCAGTGGTGTTTAGCAATGCATTGCTCACAGTAGTTTGGAATCATGATCCCCCAGACACTTGACTACTGGTTGATCAGCTAGCCAAGACACATGTAAAGCCTCCTATAAATTAGGCTGAAGTCCCAGCAAAATCAGGCTGAAGTCTCAGTTCAGTGTTGCAAGGTTACCTGACAACTGGCCAACCTAGGGAGGGGCAGCCACTTCAAGAAAGACATTTTTCTACTTCCCACTTCTTTGTCTTTGCTTTTCTTCACATTAGTTTGTTTTTCTTCTGTAAGTGTATGCATCTGACAATAATTAAAATCAGCATGGATCAAATGTGGTCACCTGAATGCAAAAACTTCATGTCAGGTATTTTGTAATCTTATATCCTGCTTTGTAACCTTATATCCTGCTGTCATCCATTCTGCCAACTCTTCAGCTGCATCTTGATAGTGTGTCTTTCCCCCATTTTAGCTTGCATTTAGAATCAGTGTAGAATTGTAAATGTGAGTGGTACCAAACCAAGAAGAGTGCAAGCATGTACACCACAACGCTTGAGGAAGCATAAAATGCGTACTATCTGAAGATGTGTTTTCTGACCTCTAAATACCCTTTTTTGGGTGTCTTTTTTTCTTTTTCTCTTGCTTTTTGAGAGAAAAGCAGAAGTTACAGAAACATAGCTAAGCAGATTAACACCAATTCCATTGTGTTTTACTGCATTTATATCCAGATTAATCAAGACTGCTTTTGAACATTTGCCATAAGTATTACAAAGAACGCAATTACAAAGATTTCTGTGGGTCTAGTGCACACAATATGCAGTAAATCACTGCTTCTCTTAGCAACCACTGTAGTAACAGTGCCCACACTGAATTCCTTTACTATTCTTAATGACAGAATACTCTAATCATGAGTTCAGATGGGAAAACGTATACAGACAGTCAAACTGGAAGTAATTAGTACTGAAAATACAATTGATCATTAATCACTACGTGTATATATATGACTGCTTAAAAAACTTTATATGCATCTCTCTGAGGTGAAGGTAAAAGAAAATAACCACATGCAATTGTTTTCAAAGAAGCTCTTGAAAGCTTATTCCAGCCTACTGCAATTTCTTGAGTCTTAACCTCCTGTATGACCATGGATCCAACAAAGCATGGAAATTTATAGCTCCCTAATATTGAGTGTTATTTCACTTGCACATTATGAGTTCATGGGATGCAAGACCAGCTAACATTTTTCAACAGGACTAGTATAGCGTATTTAGCTATAATTTCATAATGTGGTCAAATGTGTACAAGAGTCTTACACTGTAAAACTACATAAAAACTATTTGCTTCCACAGCACCACAGTTTTGCTTTAGTTTCCCTGCATTCTGAATGCAGAAATGGAGCAGGGGAATGGAGCAAAGCTGGAGCTGGGTAGATTTAGATGGGATGTGAGGAGGAAGTTCTTCACCGTGAGAGTGGTGAGAGCTTGGAATGGGTTGCCCAGAGAGGTGGCTGGGGCCCCATCCCTGGAGGTGTTTAAGGCCAGGCTGGATGAGGCTCTGGCAAGCCTGGTCTATGGTGGGGTGTCCCTTCCCATGGTGGGGGGGTTGGAAATGGATGACCAGGTGGTCCCTTGCAACCCAGAGTGATTCTGATTGTAAAACTTCTCCAGTGAAGTGATCCTGCTGTAGCAGGGGGATTGGACTAGATGATCTTTCGGGTCCCTTCCACTCCCTAATGATTCTATGATTCTATGATTTGTTAATGTTGCCATCTTAAAAAAAAAACAAACCAAAGCCCCAGAATTTGTATCAAAAAAATGTTTTCGTTGAATGTTACTTCAAAAATACTTTACAAATATATCCTTATGTTTACACTCATAAAGTTCCATAAAGTGAAAACAAAACACTGTCAAGGGTCAAAAAAACTTGATGACAAAATTAGCCAATTAATTTACCTAAGGTGCTGACGGGCAGAAATAAAAACAATACAGGGAGGGTTTGAAAAAAAAAACCACTTATGAATTGCAGGCAAAAAACAAAACTAATTTGATATGGGAAAAAAGTGCAACAAGACATTTAGTTCACCCCACACAAAACAAATGCCTCATAAAACCACATACACAGAAAGGCATACAGAGATTCACCAGAACATTCTTACCTAATTAAGCAAAAAACCTCAGCATCCAAATGCTAAAAAGGGGAAATAAACTTCCAACTGTTTCTGCTTCTGTGAAAGCGTGGTGCCCACAAAGTTCATGCTCACATCACTCAGCATCAGTGGGTAATTTAAAGTCCAGCTCTTTCTTCCACATGCTTCCATGCCAGTGCCCCATTTCTATGGCCATGAAAAAGGGGAGGACTCTCTCCATTTCAACAAACCATGGAATGAAAATTAAACTTTCTTTCCCTTGATCCAAAAGAACCACATTCTCTCTCTCTAGTCACCATGCTTCCAGGGGAAAATGGCTGCTGCAGTCCAGCTCAGCGCTATGTGCATCCTCTCTAAAACCCAGAGGAGAAGAAGTGAAGTGAAGAAGATGGTGTCCAAAGGAAGACGGAGGTTAGTGAAGGAGTGGCAGGCATGGAAAGCTGCACCCAAAACTCCAAACTCCCTCTGCCCACTGCAGAAAGCACATACAGTAAGCTTGCAGGTTTGGCCTGCAGCTTTCAAGACTGTTTTCAATGTTTCAAAAAACCACAATGATGTCAATCTTTCCTTCAGTTTTAGCATGATGTCTAGAATAAAACAAATTCCTGAAGTAAAAAGAAAAACAAATACCAGTCTTTGATAACGCAAATCACTTCAAAGTAGCAATCACTTTTAAATATTCGTACTTCAGCTTGTAAGGAAACAATATTTTCTATACATAATGAAGGCTCAGTTATTAACACATTCAAGTTTTGCTCTGCAATTAAATACACAACTTGACGCTGCTGCTGTTGTTCTCCTTCCCTTTAATAATTTTCTTCCTTAAAAAGAATTCAAGTTGCCACGTGAAATTCACGGTGCAAGGTTTTTCCCTATAGGAAATAGAAGTCTTTGATGCAGTGATACTTTTTTGAGATTGAAATGTGAGATCCAGGTCAATAAGAGACATTACAAAAGTACCATCAAATCTAAATTTAGATTCAAATTAATATCTATCCCTTCATAACTGCTGAGGAAATTCTGCCAAACTCAACTAAACTCTGAACTACAGCTGCCTGGTATTTGGATTTGGGCATTCCTGTACTTGTTTCTTTGCCCTTGGTAAGTGCCACCAGTCAAGGTGTAGACAACAGACATTGCATCAGAAATTAGAATCATAATTTCTGTTATGGTTCTGATGCAGCAAATCACATCAATTCCTCTTTAAAATAGTGATTTTAAATAGTATACATTCTGTATTTTTGTAAGAAAACATTGTTTCATTGTGTGAACTACATTTTTATACTAGAAATTCCTCATCTGCTGTGTTAAATGATACTGGAAATAACCAGGCAATCATTTTCTGACACTAAATTAAACGGTTTCTTGGCCTCGGCCGCAAAGTTTGTGTTTCAAGTTTCAGGGATTTAGGGACTGCTTTCCATAATCTCACAAACAATCTTTATATAGCTGCATATAGCTACTGACCTAGAGAAAACTTTCTGAAACTACGGCTGTTCCTTAACTATTGTCAGCAGGGCTTCTTGGCAATTCTTTTTCTAATTAAAAGCAGTGTATAATTTCTTGTGACAAAGGACAGTTTTCATGGGGCTTTTCATTCAAACCACCCTCCTAACAGTGTGTGGGAAGCTAAAGGTTGATTATATCTTGCTAGGGGGTGTCACTGGAGTTATGTTTCTTGCTAGTAAAATGACATACACGTTTCTGATTTGACTCCAGCTCATTAAGTCAGCCTAAGACACATATTTCAAACAACAGAAACACATTCTGTAAGTACTATATGCTCTCTATGGATAATATTGTCTGAAGAGAGATCTCATTAAAATCTGTATCATAACTTTATAGTCTTCCTCATTTGCTAGGTATACAAGCCAGAAATATCATCTTTGTATATTAGCAATACTTCTCAGAGCTGCAGAAGAAGTGAAAGTCACACATATGCTATTCTACAGTTTTATAACACTCACTCTATCCTGGGAGTAATTTACAGGTGTGTCCTCTTCTATAGGCTTAGAGAAATCTCAGAACATTTATGGAGTATATGAGAGATGACTTTAGGTTCACATGTTGAACCCTATTAAGGAATGGAAGTATTTAACACACTGCCCTGGTAAGCTAAGGGATTTAACACCAGCCACTGAAAGCTGTAGAAACAAGTGCTAATGTTTAAAGCATGGACACCACATACTGCTCAGTGATCTTTTGATGTGTCACATATATAAACAAGAGGTAAACGTTTTCCAATAACCTATAATATTGGTAAGAATATTTAAAGAAAAAAAAGATGAGTGAACCAATTTGAGTTTACTGTAAAACAAAAATAAAAACAAACACGGAAAACTAGTTTTATTCTATACAAAAAGAACTTTCTGGAACAAAATTGAATCCGCTGAAATTCAAGTCTGTACATACGAGTGTTTGCTACATTTCAATTTTAAAATGTGATGGAGCTACAATATTCCATTCTCACATGACTCATTCAGTTACAGCTATGTACAGTTACAAATGCTTTTTTGCACAAGTACCAGAAGGCCTAAAAAAAAAGTGCAGTGATTTGAATCTTGCTCTTCACACAGTTTGGTGAGAATCTCTCTTCTGTTTTCACATGTCATAGTACAATATATTCTAGGCATACCTAAGAAAGAATACAGTGTTTATAACATACAAAAGATAGCTTATAGTACTAGCCAAACTAAGCAAACTTAATAAATTCCACTACAGCTTTTATTTTCCTCTGGAGTGAAAACAATTGATAAGTTTCAGGGTTTTTTTAATGAGGACTTCTATGAAGTAGAAAACGTGAACAATGTATGTCTGATAAGTCTCATTGGAATAAAGCTAGGACATCAGCTCCTTGTGCTGTTACTGGATTTATTAAAAACAGCATGACTTCAAATTTAAATTGTAAGTCCTTTCATCTGGATTTCCAGCTGTGGAAGCAAACGTAAAATGCTACTGTCCACTGTAGCTTATTTTACAAAGGTAGAGGCTTTCTTTTGCTCTTATGTTTAGCAGCTCAGGCCACTGTCTTTGCAGAAATAAAAGGCTTCCCTGTTTGGGGTTTGTTTGGTTGGGTTTTTTTTTGTTATATGCTATAGAATTACTACAGAGTAGTTTTAAAGCAGTGGAAAATGTCTATAATTTACCTTCCCACAATGTCCATCTATGTGGTACAGAGATAAATATTTTTATCAGGGATACTATGAAGCAATGATATAAAAGAGAACAAGGCTGTATGTGTTGGCATACTGTCCCACCATTTGAATATAACCCAGGTTTTAAACTAGAACAGCAATCTGCATGTCCTAGTTTAAAACCTGGATTATATTCAAAAACCTTACACTTTCAAAGTTACCTCATGCTTACAAATGTTTTTTATTTGTGGACTTATTCTTTGCCTTTTTTTTTTTATAATTCTGTCAAGAGTTGCTGGTTATTGTTATGGGAGGATGGGTGGTAGAATGAGAACAATCAGTAAACAAAACCTCATAAAGCCCTTTTCCTCCCTGCTTGTGCTGCAGAAAATGAGTGATAACATTCTGTGATTGCTACATTTTGTGAAAGATATTTATTTTCTCCATGAAAAGTTTCTAAGCAGAAGATCTGGAAATCTGACAAACCCCAGATCAAGCACTTGTTGACAGGATTAAAAAGTTCTGGAATTATTACCAACAGCTTTGATGTCACTGGAATAATCTGTATTTGTAAACATTTCTCCACCACCACCAAAAACAAATAAAAAAAATCACCCTTTAAACCAAGGAAGATTTGTTTTCTGTTACAATTACACAAATAGATAAGCAAACCAGCCTGCAACTTGTGTGACTCAGTAACCTGAAGATTGTTTCCAAAGCAAAGTGAATTTCCAAGTACTTGACAGACAGCAGGAAGAGCAGAGGACACCGGTGAGGAAATCTGTCCTTCTAAAGCAGCCATTTTCATTAGCCTCAGTGGAAGGATAAACAGCACATAGAAAGCCCTATTCTTAATTAAGGGATTATGTCCATAATAATTTTTTTTCAGAATTAAAAACGTAATTGATTTGGAATCAACTTCACTTCTCTTAGTCTCTGCAGAAGACTAGCTGAAAGAAAAAGGCTGCTGGGGCTTCAGACTAACAACCATGCTACTGCTGAAGACATGGTCAGAACCTGCACTCCCATGACTGGATATGACTTGAGGATGTTTTTGTGCATGAAAGATAGCGGAGGGGAAAGCTGACAAAAGCTGCACGTAGCACAGTGAGGGAAGGCAGGATGTGACAGGTGATTAAGAAGGCATGTGAGAAAGAACATCAGGTAACTGGAATGGAACTTGGAGACCTTTTGGTGAGCAAAGTGTCACGAGGTCAATACTGCCTGCATAACTCTACCAATGACACCATACACATTAGTAATGGTATTAGAGATAACAGAAGTGGGTACATGGGTACCCACTGAATTAACTGGTGTCTTTTCAGTACCTCTAACAAGAACAGCTGTATTATAAAATACAATTTTACACTTAGTGCTTATTTGCCACAAATAAGACTTACCTTGAGAAAGTTTACCCTTATTTAGCAAAGAGAGCAGTGTACTTGATACCTGTGAGTGAGAGGTTCTGTTGGTGCAGTGGATAACCAGTTACCCTGAAAGAAAAAGGAAAAACTATCTATACTTTTTCTGTGTCTTCTCCTTTTAGAAACAATTTTAATTTGTTATATCATTATATACGAGAGGTCTCAACTGCTTATAATAGACTTTAAACTTCAAGTAAAATGGGTGACTGGTTATATGCTATGGTGGGACACAAATAAGTTATGTCTCATTTCCTTTCTTTTTCTACACTGCACCTGTAACCACCAGTTCTATGTGCCTAAACCAGTTACTGAGATTCAGAAAAAGAGTCTTCAAACTCCTGTTTTCTCTTCTTTCCACACTGCTAAGACAGAGTATACTGATGTTCTTCTCCTCTCATTTCTCAGACTACTTCAAAAAATTACAGGAAATGAAGGTTTGTCCTGAGTATGCAAATGCAATCCTTCACAATGGTAGTCTTCAACAAAGGTAGTTGTTGTTAACACTCCCAGGAAGGTCCTATACCTTAGCATACAGAATGGTAGGGTTGGAAGGGACCTCTGAAGATCATCTAGTCCAATCCCCATGCCAGAGCAGGTTCTCTTAGAGCAGAGGAACACGTCCTGGTCACATCTGAACATCTCCAGAGCTTGAGATTCTACAGTCTCTGTGGGCAGACTGTATCAGTGCTCTGTTACCTTCACCAGAACAAAGTTTTTACTTATGATCAGACTGGATATCCTGTGTTCCAATTTATATCTTTGCCCCTTGTCCTATTGCTGGGCACCACCAAGAACAGCCTAGTCTCATCATCCTTATACTCAACCTTTAGATATGTGTAAGCATTTATGAGCTCTCCCCTTAGTCTCCTCCTCTTCAGGGCAAACAGTATTGAACCCCGAGGAATACCACTAGATACAGGTCTCCAGCTTTACTCCATCCCACTCGCCGTAACTCGGAAGAAAACCCACAGAAAATAACTCACATATGCACAAACCTACCCCAACAGCTTGTCAGAAATACTCATCCACAGCTACACTATCGACCCCATTAAAGCACTCTTGGTATCTATAAACAGTAATACATTAAATGTTTAGGAAAAAAGGATTTTTCCCAAGTTCCAAACAGACCTGGGCACAATAACTATTAATGGCAGGTGAAGTGTGGCTAAGCACCTTTTCCCCTTTGTCTTGCCTGCCAAGGGCCAAATTGCAGCCTTGACTTACTTTACCTTTCCTGCAGATATCCTAGAAGCACTGTCTCCTCAAGTGGACATATGGAGACATTTTAAGACTGTGCTTCTGAAAGAACGCACACAGCAAGAAGAGAGAATAGGAAGAAGGGCTGAAGCGCTCTTAAACTACTTTTGTAGTTTTGAGCAACTCCAGAATTGAGAGTAGACCTTGCATAGATCAAAATAGTGATGAGGACACCTGTATTAATAGTCAGTTCCTTTTAACTGACATTAGAGAGGAAAGACCATATTAAATAAGGGAACGGGGAAGAAAAAGTATTTTTACGTTAACAATTCATGCACATTCTCATTTAATGGGTATTCAGATGATTTTCTGTACGACTATACATGCAGTAATCTTTTTCCTGTATATAACCCTTTTATCAACTAATTGACAAGTTCAATGAGTACATTTACTTCCAGGTAACACAAAAAGAGGATGGAAAGAGGAAATTGCAAGGAAGCTCAGCAACTTGTGGTGTAAATATAATCTAGATACAAAACCATAGTCAAGCCTTCCAAGTCTTCTGAAGCACTTAAAAGGGCAAATGTTTGTCCTCATTGTTACCACCTCATACAACTCTGAAACTATTGCAACCTTTTTCAAAGTGGGTACGTTAGAGTAAACCAATATTTAATATTGATAAATTCTGCATTACTATTTCTGTAGTAATTGCATAAAGGGAAGGTGACCAGAAGACTGTAAGGAAAGAACAGCACAGCAGAGGAAATCAGCTGACACAAGTATGTGCAAGTGATCTTTTATCCTTTTCCATATGTTTGTTGTACTGTATAATTGAGTTGCTTACTTATCACTGATGAGAAAAAATGCGTGCTATTTTTAGCCACTTGCTGTATGTTTATGCTTTGGCATCTTGCTGTCTTAACAAGGTTTTCACCAACAAAGACAGCAGTCTGCTCTTCTGTGGTAGACTATACACTACCACAATTACTGGCAAGTACAAATTGATGTGCAGCTCTGAAGCACAATGGTTAAGCCAAGAAACAAAGCATACTTGCAGAGTCTCATAATTACTACCACTGTACAGATCATACATAATAATTCTAACTACACAAGAAACATGCAACCTTTCCTTTGTACAATAAACAGACTATGCTAACTGCTGCATCTAACGTTAGAACATGCAACATGATTTTTGAATGGGATTTTGAAGGTTTTTTTCCAAGTCCTGGTGCCTTTATGAGGTGACCATTCAAACTGCAATTCTAGATATTTATCGCTCAATTACTGTCATCCAAATGGATCAAAACCCATATCCAATCTCTTTAGCCAAATACGCAAGTGTGTATTACACACAAAACACATCTGCTACTTCGAGTAACTAAACTGGACAATGACTAAAAGCTGGTTTTGAGACCTGGAATTTGAAGCTTAGCATATCACAGGCTGTCACCAACTAGTTCCTGATAGCTAACTTCAAAAGTCCTGACGCAAGCTCTGAGGAAGTGCTTTGTTTAAAATAGGACTTACATAACCTTGGATCTGTCAGGATAACCAGATTTTTTTTAATATTAATAAAACGAATGTCCTAGACCGGTGCAGAAACAGAACTACTGCTGTTTCACTCAGTAGATTTTGATCCCACATTTGGTTAGGAGGACTAATTTGCTGGTCTTCAGAGCACTCAGTAACCTCAAGTATATTTAATCCTCTTACGCAGTCAATGTCCTGGGCATACATAGATACAAAACTACAATTATGTGGACTGATAGTAGGACTGGTACTGTAGCTCTCTGCTCAGGGTACACCTCATGTCAGATTTCAATAGATTATATTATAAACACATATCATCAAAGGAAATTATGTAACATTTCTGTGGTTAGTTTTGTTAAAACATTCTTGTAGAATAATTAAAAGTAGATAATAAGATCTGTGGAAATTGAGAGACATAATTTTACAAAGGTGGGTTGAGGAAAGATTTCTGTATGTTGTGATTTAGACACCAACCTGAGTGCTATCATAATTACAAAGTATTAGTACAGTCTGAGAAAATAATGTCAATCACAAAAATATCCTTGGTGCTAAGAGAAATTATTTACTTAAGCAGACTTGAAAAATCTGGATTTCCCCTTTATGGAATTATCTGAAAGCCTTGCAGTGGAAGACAGACAATCCAGCTTATTAAAGGTATGCCAGGTAGATACAGGTGAAGTTATCACCTTCTTTTTTTTTTTCTTTAGAACGTAGATGATCTATTTGTGCTAACAAAGTATAAGAAACTGATCTAGCTGGACTATCCAGTCCTGGCTATACTTTTCTTCACATAAGTCATTATCACATACCTCAGGGTTTGTGGAGATATATACATGAACGCTCTATCTACCCCACAGGTATTCCACAGAGGTCTTACATCTGTTACAAATGAAGCACCCCAAGCAGTCAGAAATTAAATCACAGAATTGAAAGGCTCTCATATAAGCAGTAGCATTCGGTTCGTATAAACCTAGGGGGGGAAAAGCTATATTTCTGCTTGAAACTACTAAGAATATACCTAATTTATTGAATAATGGACCACAACAACCCTATGCAACTGTACAGGTTTGGGGAAACATGGTTGGAAAGTTGTCAGAAACAGACCTGGAAGTGCTGGTTGACAAGCATCCGAGTATGAGCTAGCAGTGTGCCCAGGTTGCCAAGAAGGCCCATCGCATCCTGGCTTTATCAGATGAAAGACAATATAAAGTACTGTGAATAAAGAGTTCAAGAAGCATTTGGACACCACTCTTAAGTACATGGTTTAATGTTACGATTGCCCTTTGTGGAGTATGGAGTTGGATCTCTTGAGCGCCTTCCAGCATAGGATATTCTGTGATTCTATACTCCCACAGACGTCTCTACAGAAACATCTTCAAAACTGAGAAACCAACAGTTAGAAAGCAGCAACTGTTAGACTCTCCAGATATCCTAAAGTTTAATTTCATTACTGTATGGGTTATTGAAATGTGAATACGGAAAGCATTTAGTAAAGCCTTACAGAGCAGCCCAGACTACCTCATCAAGTCCTAATAACGTTATAATCCAATGTTTGAACTATTTAGCTTCCTTCAAATGAATGGAATTGCCAGCCTTTAGCTAACCTAATTGTGACGGGCTATGCTTCAGGATCCAGAAAAACTCACGTTATCTCCCAACCACAGGGTTCCCCCATAGTGGGAACAGAAAACGTGGGGTAGGGCACTAGGGAGGACTATAGAACCGGGGGGACAATATGGAAGCAGGAGGGGTGGCTACGGGGAGTTGCCAGCCAGCCGTTGAGGATAGAGTACGGACGGCCCCGTGCCCTGATCCCGGCCCCTAGCCCGCCTGTCTTCTCCTGGGATGTGTCCCTTACTCTCCCTGTGGTGCCAGTCAAGCTTTTATCAACTCTTGGTGGTAGACAGGGAGGGGATTTCACTTTTGCCTTAAACCAGTTCTAAGTGCGGCTCCGTTCTTTTTTCGCGAGGGGGAAGAGGGCTGCGGGGTGGGGGGCAAGGACTGGCTGCGAGGCCGCCAGGAGCGCACCGGCAGAGCGGAGCGCGGGCACAGGCCCGATCACCGGGTACCCGCCGCAGAAGGGCGAGAGACTAGACCGCGCTCTTCGCCCTCACTTCCTCCTCTTCCGGCACGGCACGGACGTGGAAGCAGCCAGGTGCGAGCCCCCGTTGCTACTGGCCCGAGGTGAGCGCTCCCTACCGACGGGAGACCAGGACTGCATCCAATTGCCTTCTGTGCATAGCTCCTCCCGTACACCATCTCCCTAAACTTCCCTTTGCTTTATTGTGAAGGTTTTTCTGTTGTTGTTGTTTTTCTTTCTTTTACATTTATTTCGTTTTGAATTAATTTTACAATTTATTCTAGTTTTCAAATTCACTTATATCACCTTCCTGTATAGAACAACCCCAGGTACTAGTATAGGCTGGGTACTAACCTACTGAAGAGAAAGGCACCTGAGGGTCCTTATGGACAGCAGGATGACCATGAGCCAGCAATGTGCCAACAGCACCCTGAGATGGATCAGAAGGGAGTTGGTTAGCATGTTGAGAGAGGTTCTCCTTCCCCTCTGCCCTGCCCTGGTGAGACCACATCTGGAATATTGTGTGCAGTTCTGGGCCCCTCAGTTCAAGAAGGACACAGAACTGCTGGAGAGAGTCCAGCGTAGAGCCACGAAGATGATGAAGGGAGTAGAACACCTCCCTTATGAG
>JAOXOE010000874.1:17829594-17846451 GCA_028565055.1 Phoeniculus purpureus
TTTGTACTTTGTATTAGCCTTGAAGTAAAATTGCATGGACTACACATAAATCTTATCTGGGAGGGAAAAATAATTAAAACTTCAAAGAGAAGATGTTCTAAAGATACCTTTTTAAAATGCTGTTGGTTAGCCTCTTCAACATGGAAAGACTAATTACAGAAATTTGATTGAAACCAGCTGGTTTAGGAATCGACATGTAAACAAAATTTAAAGGAGCATGCATCAAGTGGAAAGGTTCACAAGTTGAACACCGAGGTAGACTTCAGGCCTTCATTCCACACCTCCAGCACTGGAATAAAGAATACCTGCTTAATTACACTTTGATGTCATTGAGTTTCTTTGTTTTAGCCTGTTGCTAGCTGGCTTCAGTAGACTGCACGTAAAGAATCCATCAGAGTGACAGAGTGCATAAATCAGGAGGAATGGCTACCCAGAGGCTGTGGCACATGCGTCTGTCAGATCACTCTGAATCCAACATGACTCACCACTAGACCACCAACACGACTCCAGGTTTCAGTGACTTCTTGAAGGTACTTACTTTTTCCTTTTTTTTAGCTTTTTCCAAGTCCCTGACATAGGGATCATCAGAAAGATGAGATTCATGACCGAAGTGGTGGTTCTTGCTAGAAATGAGATGTAAGCAGGGACAAGTGAGGAAGGGCTGATTGGAACAGCACCATCTTACAGACTGGCGAGTCTCTTTGCATTTCACAGTGCAAATGGGTGTCAAGCCCACCCCGGGATCCTGAAGTCTGAAAAGGGAACATGTACCCTGCCACTCAGCAGGCTGGGAATGGCTGTGTGGACTGAGGCACTGCTGTTCCTCTGGACCAATATTTTTACCTCTGTCTTCCACTTTGTGACTTTATGACCAAAGAGGTTCACATGGCTTTCACCAGGTGCAGTGGTACTATTGTTTGCACAGGGTCCTTCCACATGAAAAAGACAAGCACTGTATGCTGACAGTCAAATGTTCCTTTCTCATAAGTAAACAGCACAATGGGAAAAAGAACCCCCACAAAACAAAATTCCTGGGAAAGAGAAATGCCCTTTGTATAAGCACACCTTCTGATTTTTTGCAGTACAAACCAAATTCTCAAAGTGAAATTGGCAGCTACACTCTGTCAGCAAGTAAAATGCTTACTCCCATAAAGGCATAACACTTAGAAAACAAAAAGCCTGTCAAACGCACAGGCCACCGCTCCCCTGCTCTTGAAGAGGTGTGTTACTGTCACGGTTTGGTTTCCATTCCCAGCACATTTCCAGCTTCTCTGTATTCGGCTGTTACTCAATCTCACTCATTAAGTGACATTTTTTCTTGCTGCTGCGGTTGTGAGCTTTTTGATGTTTGTTTGTATTCACTGCAGGGCTGAGTCGAGCTACCTGTGTCTGAAGAGCTGCTAATGTGTATGAACGAGCCACTGCATGTAAAGAAGGAAACCCCGTGAAGAGAGCCCTGCAATAATCAGTACATACAGTACTGCTAACTTCTTCTGCTCTTTGTTCTTCAGCATTCCACACGTGAAAGAAGGGTTATGAACCCGTTAGGCTAGAAGAATATGGTTCTGGGGCTAGTGTGTCTCTTTTTCATCGCATGTTTGCTGCTGCAATGCACTGATTTGCTGAAGCACATGCTAGATGTACCCATTTCCGCACAGGTTTGCTGCTCACAGGAGCCACCTGACACATAGGTATTTCTGGTTGTGTAGCATGTTGAACACCAGAGGTATCACTGTCAAGACAGGCTCATAAACATATGCACCCAGTCTAGCAAGCCATTCCATGTAGGCAGAGCTGTGGTCTCTCCATCCATACCCATAGCAGGTAGTAAACACAAGGTATTAACTTTATTTACTTAAACTCGCAATGTAAGATGACTAAATGAAAGTTGCACAGCCTCTTCTCTGGGTTCAGAGCTCAGAGTCCATGGCTCAAATGGTGTTTGTTGATACCATATACCCTAGTAACTTTGACGATGTCTCAGATTCATGTGCCAGATCATAAAAAGTAGATGCAAGACAATCTGTAGAGCCTCTCTATAATACATTTTCAACCTACCTACATTAGGTTTGTCCAGCTCTAGCATGAGTTGAAGGATACTTGGGATGCAGACCAGCAATACTGAATCTGTCAGTGTTTAATTCACTATGATAACTCCTCATTTGTCTGCATGTGTGTATATATATACGAGGTGACCCACTTACCACACAGATCACTAGCACTGCTCTCTTAGTGGTGCCCATGCTCTTGCTGGATAGGATTCCAGAGAAAAGCCATCTTAGAACAATGAAATCATAAAGTGGTTTGGACTGGAAGGGACCTTAAAGATCATCTAGGTCCACTGTGGGCAGGAATGTCCAAAGCTTCTGAGCTTGCATATGCACGTCTTATTCTGAAGATCGTTCTTTCTCCTTTCATTTTCATTGCTGTACAGCAATTGTCTGAGGCAGGTTCACACTAAGACAAATAATCCAGGATCTTGGATCTTGGTCTCTTTTTACCTCTCAGGGACGGCACGGGTTAAACTCCTTGCATTGCACATAAGTCAAAACACAGAAAAAACTGGGGCTTGCTTTCTCTGTTTGATCTTACACAGGTCTCCCATGCCTCACTTCATCTCTTATTACACTGTAGCCTCTTCAGAACAATGAATCAGTATTTGCTGCCTTTCCCTCCCGCCGTTCTTTGCAAGATCTTAGCCAAACCATACCCCTTAACTAACACAAGCTGGGCTCAAGAGTTAACAGAACAGGCATCAATACACTACAAAAGCATTTATTGTTGCTATCCAGAGATTTGGGCTTTTCCTACCCTGTGCTAGCTATAATCCTTTCATATTGATCAAAAGAACTGTTTGATTCTGCTGTTTTACACTTCATCAGAAGTACACTGGGAGAGGGAAGAGACAGTATCGAGTGGCAAATGTGAAAAGAGATGCCAGCAAGGACACATTGATACAGTCAGTGATGGCAGCTCACATAGCTGGTTGAGGGTCCCTGGGCTCAGGTATGTTGCTGAAGTCGTAAGGTACACCTCTTGGACTTTCATCACTGCCACTGCCATGGTTGACAGCTCAAGTACCAACCTGCCATCTGAAAACCAGTTGGGTTTTGCAGTCTCTTGCCTGCATTTGTGTTCTCGTCCGTGTAGGTGCAAGGCAATGCTGATGTGTAAAGGCAGGAGTGGCACAGGCACATGATCTTCACTGTAGTATGAGAGAACAAAGAGACATGGCCAGCTGGATGAGACTGATTAGCCCACCCTTCAAAATCATTTTTTCTTCCCACTCTGCCCTCTGGGTGGCTGCAGTCAGAGACAACTGCAGACATGAAAAAGCAGCAAGCAGGGAAGTATTTGTTCAGCAGCAGCACGACACTCTGAGGGCTGAGAAATTCTGACAGATGATAAGGTGTAAAGATACCTGAAATCATAGAGCAGGAAAGATCCTCTTGTTCACTGCTGCTTGCATTTGAGTCTAGCTAATTGATCTACGTGGAAGTGAAGGCTAATGAAGGTGGCAGATCTGGTATTTTGGAAAAGCTCTAGCTCAGGGTTGTATGTTTTCAAATTTATTTGACAATCTCATTGGATAAAGAACTGCTGTATGGAGAAGTACGCAGAACAGAATTCTAACTCCCCTCACACATTTAGCAGACACTACAGCTAGTCTACTTTACTAATATTATAAACAGGGCATTAATAAATACAACATCACAAATAATCATCATTAGCAGGTTTTTTTTTTCCACATTGTCAACATAGCTTTAGAGGTCACTGGAGGATAATGGAAAAAGCCTGGCTGAACCCTTTGAAATGAACCCTTTGGAACAATCCCTTGCATAATCTTTCAGTGCAACTTCCGATGTTTCAGTGCAACATCAGATGGATAGCTGAGTGCGTTATTTCATGTCTCCAAGATATTAAAGCAGTTTGAGCTGCTAGAACTACCAAGTGAAGTTCTGGGGTTATTATTCAAGTAGGTCAGAACAGATGATGCTACAGGCCTTACCTGACCCTAAAAAACTACTGATCTGTGAACAGTTTCTATAGTGAGGTAGGAACTAATGCACTGAGACCTTACACACCCATACAAATTGTTCAAGATAATCGTAATTAGAAACTTCTCCTTTTTTTAACAGAGGCAATGCAGGCATACTCAACTCTGAAGCTGATCTACTCAGTGAAAAATCGTTGCAATTACACACTACACCATCCTGGGGAAAGTCAACACTGTTTAAAATGACAGCTTGTGAAGACTTACCTTCAAACGACCTTCCTCAACTTTCTTCATAGTTTTCTCTTCTGAAAATACTGTTCTCAGGAAAACGGTATCCAGAGCACCATCTGGTTGATCAGACAGGATTCTCCACTATTTACTATCAGGTTTTCATATTTATTTTTTTTTAATAGAACCATAGAATCTTAGACAATCACAAATTATAAAGGAGAACCCATAAGAATCGAGTACAACTCCCTGATCCTTGCAGGAGGAATTACCAGAGAATCCCTTCTTGGCCTTCTTGAAAATTGGCACAATATTTGTCAGCTTTCCATCAACCGAGACCTCTCCAGAGACTCTGAAGACCACTGAAAAATAATGGAGAGAGGCCCTGCTGATAGCATCTGCCAAGTCTTTCAGTATCCTGGAATGAACTTCATTTGGCTCCATAGACTTATGTGCATCCATCTGGAGCAGCAAATGATGAACAAACTCAGGGTTGGCTGGGGGTCTTTCAGTACAATGTTCCAAGGGTCTCAGGGCCCATAATCAGTGTTGAAGACATAAAATTTCTCTGCTTATTCTGCATCCCTAATTGTGGGGTGACCTTCCTTTTGCTGTTAACTTATTTTTAAAAGCTCTTTTTGTTGTCCTTCCCAGTCTTGGCCAGTTTGGACACTAATCAAGCTTTGGTCACGGAAATTTTGTCCCTACAGGGTGAACAGCTTCTGTGCCATCCTCCTGTATTGATTGTCTTTGCTTTCAGTTTCATTTTCTGCCTGACTACTAGAAGATCTCTGTTCAGCCAAGATGGCCTTCTGGCACACTTGCTTGACTTACAACACTTTGGAATCTCCTGCTCCTGCACTCTTGACAGCTGGCGCTTAAAAACTGATCAGCATTCATGGGCTGTTATACCTTCAGGAGAAAACTCCCAGGTGTAGGAAAAAATATTGACATGGTTGTGAGTAAGCAGCAAACCAAGATTTAATTAATGGTGAAGGGTAGATCAAAGGTTTGACTTTCACTGGTGCTTAAGCACTAACCTACTTAAAATTAACAAGATTATTCTGTAGAATACGTCATAACCAAACCAGCAATTCTGTTAAAGATTTTATAATTACAGGATTCACACTAACTTACTACAAGACCTTCCATTTGCAGCAGGGTGCTAACCAAAGCTAGTGGTTTTCTAGTGCCTTGTCTCACCCTGAATCAACCTGCACACAGCTGGAGTAGTAGGCTAGTGTTAAGAAGCTGTTACTCAGGGGTTAAGAGCACACTGAAGAAGCCATCCTTTCATTGTGTGTGTCCTCTGCTTTACAAGTGCTCTAGCTCATCTGAAGTGCTCCTACTGACAAGAGGAAGTAACCTGTCTTTTGGGAAGCTCATTATCACTGAAGATGTTAGTGCCTCAAAGCTTAGGATGAGATCTCAGTCAAAACAAAGGGAAAGCATCTCTTCTGTCTTGCTAAGTACTAGTGCAGCTTTGTGCTATTAAACACTCACTTAAAGAGAAACGAGAGCTGCTTCACAATGTTTCTCAGCAGCTATTAAGAATTTGAAGCGAAGTACCACTGCTGAACTGAGTCACACCCCCTCCCCCCGCACTTCACTTTCACCCTGTCCAGAGGACCAAGAGACCTACACTCCCAGAGCACAGCCAAAGCCTCGGGCACAGGCTGAGGTTTTCCTCAGCCCTTAACTAGATGGAGGTTTTCTACTTTTATTTGCTTACCTTTGTAAAACATCTTAAGAGCTGCTGTAATGAATTTCTACCCATTGTCTCCACATCAATTATTAATTATATTCATTAAGAAAAACCAAGACATGTTCAACTAATGTGGATAAAAGAAATCTGTAATGTAGATGAAAGAAATCTATAATGTAGATGAAAGAACTCTGTAATGTTTTTTCTCTCCCTCTCTCTCTCTTCTCTCTGGCCCGCGTGCATTTTGATTTTGAGATTATTCTTAATCCATATACACTTGAACTAGGAAAATGTATGAGGTTTATTAGCAATAAAATTTAGGGTTTTTTTTTTTACAACCTACTGATATTTCACAGATTTATGGATCTGAATCATTCACGTCAGAGCCTGAGGGAGATGAGGCTGGAACAGGATAATAGCCCTTAAATCCCCTTCTCTAAGCACTCAGATCTTCCCTGTCAGCAAGATTAAAACGGTCAACAGCAGTCTTCATGAGTCTATATCCCACACGGAGCTTTCACAACAACTGGAGTGGTAGCTGACAGGGAGAAAAATACAGAGCCACTGCTGAGTGTGATACCACCGAGATAAAGAGAGAAAAAACCAGGATTATTGGCCTTTGTAGTGTCAGAAAGGGCTGGTGTTAATTCATTGACCAGGTGAACGCAAGAAGGGAGAAGAGTGAGGAAAAATAGTATGCTGCAGTTTAACATGCAGCAGCAGTTTCCTTTCCTAAAACATAAAGGCAGAGACAGGGAAGCACCAAATGTCCTCCTGCAGCCTGACAAGGGGAAGGATAACGAAGGTGTGCATGCACACAAGAAGAGTGGCTTTTCTGCTACTGCTCCACTGAACTCTCAACCCCTGCTCCTGGGACCTGAGGGGAATTACAACTATTATGTGGATGATGAAGATGAGGAAGAGGAAGAGAAAGAACAAGGAAAACGGCCAAGTGGAGATACATTTGAGGGAGAAAACAAGCCATTGTCATCAGTTCCTTGCCCACCTGCCCCTTCCTCTGGAGCCCCGGCCACAACTTCCACTTCATCTGTGCTGAACATCAATGTTGGTGGCCAAAGCTACCGTCTCACCTATCAGGCAGTGGCTATCTATCCCAAGACCCGCCTGGGCCGCTTGGCTACCTCCACTGACCGTCGCTGCCAGCTGGGCCTGTGTGATGACTATGCTGCACAGGTAGATGAGTACTTCTTTGATCGTGACCCAGCTGTCTTCCAGCTAGTCTACAACTTCTACGCCTCAGGGGTGCTGCGTGTGCGGGATGAGCTGTGCCCCCATAGTTTCCTGGAGGAGCTGAGCTACTGGGGCGTACGGCTTAAATACACACCTCGTTGCTGCCGCATCTGCTTCGAGGAGCGCCGTGACGAGCTCAGTGAGCAGCTGAAGGTCCAGCGTGAGCTACGCTCCCAGGCAGAGGCTCAGGAGAATGAGCAGCTCTTCCACCACATGCGCTACTATGGTCCCCAACGCTGGCGGCTCTGGAACCTCATGGAGAAGCCTTTCTCCTCTGTCACTGCTAAGGTGATAGCAGTGGCTTCCAGCTTCTTTGTGCTCATCTCTGTTGTAGCCCTGGCACTCAACACAGTGGAGGAGATGCATCAGGTGGACCAAAAGAGTGGAGAGAGCCGGCCTGTTTTGGAGCACATTGAGACCATGTGCATTGCATTCTTCACTCTGGAGTATTTGCTGCGCTTGGTCTCTACCCCAGACCTGCGCCGTTTTGCTAGCAGTGCCCTCAATGCAGTAGATCTCATTGCCATTCTGCCCCTCTACCTGCAGCTGCTGCTTGAATGCTTTGCTGATGATGACCAGCCCCGAGGTCGGGGCTCTCAGCATGAACATGATATTGAGAAAGTGGGACGGGTGGGCAAGGTGGGACAAGTGCTTCGCATCATGCGCCTCATGCGCATCTTCCGCATCCTTAAGCTGGCCCGCCACTCCACTGGGCTGCGTGCCTTTGGCTTTACCTTGCGCCAGTGCTACCAGCAGGTGGGCTGCCTGTTGCTCTTCATTGCCATGGGCATCTTCGCTTTCTCTGCCATGGTCTACACAGTGGAGCACGACGTCTCCAGTACCAACTTTACGAGCATTCCCAATGCTTGGTGGTGGGCTGCCGTAAGTAAATACATCTCACTTTGCTGAGTAGCCAGAGACCCTCTCTCCCTTTCTTTCCCCTTCCTTGATAGACAGTCTCGGAAACAGCAGGCTTAGATCAGTGAACATCTGCTCTGAATTCTGAGCTTACAGGACATACGCACTGTCTCTCTCACACACACACACAGACATATTCATTCACCTCTGGTATAAGCTTTGTCAGGCAGGCTGAAATCCCCCCTTGACCGCATGCAGCCAGTACTTGTACTTTTAAATAAGTGGGCAAAGAAGGAAAAGAAAGAAAAAAAGCAATTTCCCCATTTAATCCCATTGTCAGCACTGGCAAAAGAAAACAAAGGACAAAAAATTTAATCTTTCATTAGGCTAGCTGGCTGCAGGTGGACATAGCATTTTCATTCCTCTTTTTGCTGATGTACTGTGACCCATCATGCAACTGCAAGGTGATAGGATGTAGTTTATTAACAATATTGTGGTCACTCAAGCTTGCAAAACCAAAGCTGTCTCAGAGCTCTGACCACTTACAATGCATTGGGACCAACAGCTGTTCTGTACATGAGGTTGTGTTCTGTTCCTCTCGTGGCACATCTAAGGTCTGTGTCTACACACACACAAAACTTTGGTGGTTGCCTATGCTCTGCCAGACTTACTGAGGAATCAATGCAAAAAGAAGCAGACTAGCTCAAGGGGTTGATAATGGCATAAACTGCCTTTTACGTCCAGGTCACTGGCTTGAATCCCTCATCAGTCAGTACTGAGAGCTGGTTAATGTCACTGTGAATCTTTTTTCGCAACCTCTGCCAGAAAGTGTATGATTTTAGTCCTAATCCAAACACTTGGAGTGAGGGTAGCTGGCTGAGTTTCAGCTGACAAGCCTCAGAAAGTAAGACTGAATGACCTCGTTTCCAGAGACTGCCACTGGGTTGGTGCTCTAAGGCATTTGGGCACATCTTGAGAGATCTGAACTACTGTGTTATGTGGAGGGGTGTTTCTGAGGCATCATTTTCTGCGCTGTTGGGTTCACATATTTCAAGGGCATGAAGATATAACAAGGAACACAGAGTCAGTCATCAAAGCTCAATGCCCTGCACCTTGCTTAAGTGCCCCCTGGTTCTGGCAATGTCCTGGCAGAACTGTTCTGGCACATCAAACTCAGAATTCTCATCTAAAGACTTCAGGAAGCAGTGCAACTCCAGTCTTGGATTGCATTAACATTAGAGGACGGGCACACCTTCACTTACAGAAGGCTAAACAATACTATTAAAAGTAATGTTAAATGAAAATGATGGTTCTAACCTTCAAGGTGAGCTGTGAAGACAAAAGAAACACTATGGATTTATCAAGACTAACAGACTATGGAGAGGGAGCTGCAGGCTGTAAGCAAATGCTTAACAGATAATATTTAATGTGCAAGTGTGGTAGTTCCACAATTACAGCTTTTACAGCAGTGTTCTGCCAGGGAGGCAGGTGGTTTTATTGGGAGCCCTGGGGAGAGGGGCAAGGTGAGCCCTGCCTGTGCTGCTGCCTGCAGCATTTCACAGCTGGAAAACTACAGCTCTGTTATGCTGCAGAAGATATGCATGTCTATAGCAGTTTGGATCAAATCAGGGGATAGCTAGATGCTGCAGGTGCTGAGAGGCAAA
This sequence comes from Phoeniculus purpureus, assembly GCA_028565055.1. Lineage (NCBI taxonomy): Eukaryota > Metazoa > Chordata > Aves > Bucerotiformes > Phoeniculidae > Phoeniculus > Phoeniculus purpureus. The sequence continues at coordinate 17,839,298 of JAOXOE010000874.1, forward strand.
GGGCCCGTATCTTGGCTGTCCATAGCTCAAAGGGTTGTTCTAGTCTGTTATCACACACAGGTTTTTTTGTACAGCACCTCATTCTGGTGCCCATCAGACATTACGGCATGGCTTCAGGAGCACTTCTGGCCCCTGGGGCTGGCTGACATTGTCCCAGTTACTTCTCCAGGGAAGAAAGCCCATGCAAATGGTCAGATGATCTTCCCATGCTTGTTGATCAGCATCAACACTGGGTATGCTGAGTTGTGTATGGGGCCCATGGGACAGCAACCCCAACTCATCCCAGGTTGCTTCTCCTGGTCAGCAGCCCTGACAGGCCATGGCCTGAGCTTCTGGTTCAGCAATGAACAATGAGATGTGCTGGTTTCCTACACATATGTTTGTAATGAGTTAGCACAAGTCATTAAAAATGGCCCTATAGACACACGTAGACATCTACATACATATTAAGCACAAAGCACATTCACATGTGCTTAATGTTATCTAAACTGAGGCATCAGAAAGAGAAAAAACAGTAAACAAAGAAAATGATCCTATAATGTGACCTTCACAAGTTATCCTTGTATATCCTAGTGTTACACACAGGTTGTGCCAAATACATTTTTCCTACATTACTGGAATAAGATTTATATTTTGTTTTCTTTCTGAAGATGTGGGATATAAGCAAAATCCTTACAGTTCATTTCTGCAGCCTGGTGTCATCACTGCCTTTTAGATACTCCTAAGAAAACTGTTATCACTACAACTGTGTGAAAAAGACCTATTTAGCTGAGCAAGTGTCTCCTGAAGGGAAGCTGTAGCATGCATTATTGCAATTCCAAGGCATAAAACTACTTTTAAAGCCCATTCCTTCTTTAAGAGTGAGAATTAAGATATACATATCACTCAAATTTCATTGAAATCCAACAGCACTCACGTTTTCATACACGCAGGAGGAGAAGCATCTCTCACAAACTGTCACAGGCAACGTAGAAGACCATGCCAGTAGAACAGAACGTTACCACAGGATAATGGTTTTGTCCTGACTGGTAGAGATAAACATCTTGCCTTCATTTCAGTATGTATTTTTGGCAATATTTATCCTGTATTATCATTCAGATCCACTGACTTAATTTCCACTAAACCAAGTGACTAATCCTTTTTTATTCCACAGGAAGCACCAGGTGTATCCTACAAATGTGCTTACCCAGTGCTGTCTCATGTACCCTAATGCCTTCTTCACTTGAAATAACATTTTATTTAGCATGTTAGAGGCTGCACACCATGACCTTCCAAAGGCTTATTTCGGTACTAAAGCCATAAGGGCATTAGAGAGAAAGTCCTACTGCCCATAGTTTATTTCTGCCAAAGTTTTAGATTACTGTTTCACAGATACACACATGGTGTTGAAATACTGTGGGGAAAAAAACCCACCTGAATTAAGATCCCTTGCACAGACTAGAAAGTGACAGATGGCAGAAGACTACACATTTTACCTGCTGAGAAAAATAAGTTATGTTTACTAAATGTAAAAATTGTAATCAATCAAGGTGCATGCAGTGGAAGCATATACATTAGGAATTATTTTATGCTGGCTGTTTGAGAGTGCATCTTTCACATGCGCAACCCCCATAAGCAAAAATCCATTAGTTTTGAAACTGTATTTTGCAAGGAAAGTGCTGCAGTTCTTGATATCGCACCAGCTCCCCATAAAACAGAGTTCCTTCATACATCCAATAGGCTAAAAAGAGAAAACGCTGATGGCTGAGAATAAAAAAGTCTGTGAAACTATGTAGACAACATGATGGCAACTTGTACAGATTCACATAAAACAGATACGCGAAATGCCAATACTCCCATGCAAAAACCCAAAACAAACCAGATAATTTAAACAACCCCTGAACTTTTCTTCAAAGGGGAGTTAATAAAAAATTCCCACCAGGAATATTCTCTAACCTCTGACATACAGCTGCGCTGGAAGATCAAACAGTTCAGTGCTATAAATACATATGTTGTGATCACACACTGCAAGCAAAACCTTCCAGGCAACACAGATCCTTGTTTTTTATCACAGCTCATTGTAGGTCTGTAACCATTAAAGGGGGTTTTATTTAGAAACTTCAAAGGCCTTTAATAATGCAAGCCTTTAAAAACAATATTTCACAATTAGCTGAAGCTTTTCATGTGCTTTTCATTTGTTCTGAAAATATATACGACAAACAAAGGTAATACTCAGAGTACAACCCACAGAATAAGTCCCAAAATATCGGGTTTTATAAGCACACTGGATTTAGACACAAGGGCATCTGTTTCGAGTGACATGATGAGGGAGCAGGGCTGCAGCTATCGCTGGATTTGCGTGGTCGAAGAGCTATCTCTATCTAATCACTGCCGCTGAACAAAACCACCTTCTGGAGAGGCTGGTGTGGAAATTGTTCGGCAATTCCCTTTGCAGGACAAAGCTTTCAAAAATCCTCCTGAATGGTGTCAAACCACACTGTCACCTTTCTGTACTGCATGAGAGTGACAGTTTTCAGTTTGGGGGTTTTGCCTAAAATGGAGCTGACAGGAGAAAAGTGCAGGAGAGAGTATTTCAGACTTGCGATCCAAAGTACAAAAAAATGCTAACTTTAAAATTGTCCCTGGCTGTTGAACACATCTCTTTGCATGTTTCTTCTCAGCTAACAGGCTGCATTTTGATTTGCCTGTAGGTCAGCATCTCTACAGTAGGATATGGAGACATGTGCCCAGAAACTCACCTTGGCCGCCTGTTTGCTTTCCTCTGCATTGCATTTGGGATAATCCTGAATGGCATGCCCATCTCCATTCTCTACAACAAGTTCTCAGACTATTACAGCAAGCTGAAGGCCTATGAGTACACAGCTCTCAAGAAAGAAAGGGGGAAGGTGGACTTCACACGGAGAGCCATGAAGAAAATATCTGAATGCTGTGGGGAAGGTGCCACCCAGACTTTGTCAGAGTGCTGATACAGTTCATGCTTTGGATGTTGAGAGGGAGCAGAGAAGCTGAAGGATAGAAACAGATCAACCAAGCTAACTGAAGATAAAATGAAAGTAACACAACTAGATGACAAAATCTGTTTTTCAGGGGATTGTTTTCTAAAGAAAAAAGCTTTGATTACAACAACATATTTATTCAATTATTAGCTTCTCTAGGCTGTTACCCGCACTTCAGTGCTCATCAACTATGTGGAATTACACTCTTCAGATTAACCACCCTGAATTAGACCCATGTGAAGCTGTAGTGACCTACTACTGATTAGACACACAATAAAGACCCACCATAATCAAAATAAAGGAAAACAAATTGCTGCCGTTAAGGATCAGCCACCCACTGCTGTCAAAGCAGTCTCATAAATGAAACAAATACAATATCTGAAATTAGTTTTGTACCAGCTTTCAAAACCAGGAAAACAGCTTAGAGTGTTTACTTAAATATTAGCAACATTTATACTTCTTAAGCTTTCAGCTTCCGTTCCCACTGTCAGATAGCTATGCTCCACTGCTCCAATTTTATTTTTCAAATGGAGCCCTGCAGATTATTCCCATTTTCATACCCAGGCTAGCTACAAACTCCTTTTAGCATGTTCCTCCACCACTTCTATATCCATCTTTCATTATGCCAAGAGCTAGTGAATAAGTCTGAGCTCATGAACACCCTTGATCAATTCTGAAAACATTTCCAAACCCAAACCTTTTTTAGGTACAGGATAAAATGATAAATGAAATTTATCTTACAGCATTGAAAGTAGCTACTTACTGAATAAAAGGCTTGTCACAGGATGTAAGTGCTTTAGCAGCATTAAAAAGGTACAATGAAACACATAATAGATAATATCTCATAAAGACTTTTCATAAAAAAGATGTTACCAGCACTTATCTGTAACCAATTTTAAATACAATTTAAAGTCAGTACTTTGCCTAGTACAAACAGCCATTAAGGATGCAATTCTAACACCTCAGCTCACCCCCAGCAGTACCTGACTCCCTAAGATTACTGATCCATCTTGCAAAGCTGGAAGCAATTTCTCATGCAAACTCACCCCAAAACCTAAGCAACAAATAACAACAACAACAACTAAATGGAGTCAGAACTTCATGTATGAGTTTGCAGTGTATCAGGAAGACTTTTTTTAATCTAAGAGCATTCATACCAGTTTAGAAATAGTAACCTGAATAACAGATCCAGAAGAATAGATAATTTTGTGGGGGGATACAAAGAGTATGCAAATAGGTCCGGTTAGATATTTACAAATAGTATTAAATATCTGATAGATATTGGATACTTACAAATAGTATTAAAAAAAAAACAAAAAGGAGGAATTGCAGCAGCCATTGGCATGACCCATGGCTCTTCCTTAGCAGCACTCTTGCTGCAAAACAGCCCGACAGCCGACGTGCATTTTAAATTTGGCAAACGCTTATGCTGTGCCTGCGCTGCCCTGCTGAATGCAAATGGCTGCATTCAAATCTCAGAGCCACACTGGAGACAATGGTGTGAGGCGCACTCCTGGGACAGCTGAGGGTGAAAAAGTTCATTAATTTTGCCACATCCATGCAAATTGTGTCAAGCACAGGGACATTTCTGCTTTCAATGGTGAGAAGGAAATTAGTAACCAAGTTGCTCTTCTCATTCACTACCTTCAGAGAAACGTACCATAAGCGCATCTGTCATTTTGTTCTTTAGGAATGACAGCACATTGTGTGCTGATCAGCTCTGTTAAAAGCCAAACCATGTCTTCAAGGCACAGCTGAGCCCTGGGAGTTGAATGTGATAGATGTTTGCTGTTCAGGACTGCACACAATGCATCAGGCACAATCCTGGTACTCACTAAGAAGAATAGCTGCTTTACTTTGACACTAGGGATGGAATAAATTTTCATGGCCCTTCTGCACAGCAACAACAGACCAAGGATCTTTCTGAAACCACAGGAAGCTGCTCTCTTAGGCCCCCATTGCAGATGAGTGAGGTGGTAGGTACAAGCACACAAAACCACAGTTGTGCTTCATTTTCAACATGCTGCTTAGGTTGGATCCATTAAAAGGACTTAAATGCTGGTGATTATCCAGCTTTCCTAGATATGGCACAGGCCAATTAATTTCCTTGTCTGAAGGAATCAGTTCATGCCTGTATCGTGCAGATGGGATGCAGATGCTCAGATTTTCATGGCCAGCTCAGCCGCTTCTTGCCACCTAGAGCCTGTGCACTTGCTCTGCTGAGACTGGAACTCGATCATAGGCCCAGACTGGACACAAATCACCAGCTTCATTTTCCACCCCACTTGCCTCACCTGCAGGACCCACTGAAGTGAATGTTCTTCAAAACATGTAAGGGAATAGGCTTTCCACACAGAACATGAGTAGAAATCACGTTCTGTGTTTTAATCAGGAGTCAGAATTGAATGTCCTTGGTGAGTGCTCTCTTATCTCTCCAACAGTATTTTAATGCACTAGTCCCATGGTACTGCTCTAGCTGTTCAAATACAACTTGGAGTGGGTTTTTCCCAGCTCCCTAGCTGCAGTTATTTCACTTTACACCAAATAAATAATGACCCACTAGGTGACAGTAAAAGAAAGACTACACAGCTTGGTGTTTGCAGCACTTGGCTGGGTGGAAAGGTGTAGGTTAATTAAAATCCTGCTTCAGCAAAGACCTAGGAAAGACCCTGACCAAGAAGCAAAATCTTCTCAAATACTCATTCTATTCTAGCCTAAGAAATCTTTGTTGAAGGATTAGTCCAGAAGGCTAAAATCTTAATTACAGTACCCTACAGTCCATGGGCCAAAACCCTTTAGAACACAGAAAAGTCCAATCTCTGTCCTCTCTATAGAAGAAACTGTCTTCACCAGATCCCATCAGGGTGCTTTAAACACCAAGGCTTTCCCACCTTGTGCAGGTCAACTTACTTGGTGGCTGGCTCAGTCTTCCTTCTCAGTGCAATTTGACCCCTCACCCCTCTGCCATCCAGTCCCACTATCTTGCTGATGGCAGCTATTTTAATCCTCTGTGCACTGACTCAGCACTCAATGCAAGAGTCTGGGGAAGAAGAGTTAGATTCTTGACTGGTTTGTGACCTCCTAGCTCAATTTAGAGAGCTCTGACTAATGCTAGGGCTGACACAAGATACATGGTAGAAGTATGCAGTCTGCAGGGCAGACCTCTGGCCATATGAAATATTAACCAGAATAATTCATAAAGTTGCTGCTTCTCTATTTTGAAATACCTGGGTCACCTGCCTGGCTGCATTCAGCAGGTGGATGGGCCCTTGGTGGAGTAAAGCATTTTCTACCAAACTAGATGTTAGTGTTCAGGGTTTGTTGTTTTGGGGTTGTTTTTTTTGGTTTTTTAATAGAAGACTCCTAATTCTCTTCTCCCTTTATGCATCTTTCTGGTTTGTGCCCTAACAAAATTATTTCAGGTGTGACAAACATCGCTCTGGGTAAGTCAATAGGAAAGAGCATATTTAAAGTTGAGGTGTCACCTGATGTTACCCTGAAGATGCAAAGCTGTCAGTATCAGCTTTTTCTCTGGATGGCTACTAGCAACACCCTCCCACAAGGTGCTCACCCACTGTGAGAGCTTGTTTGAGGCTTGCACCATACATAGAGGACTTCTGCCCATCTCAGAGGAAGAAAGAAGTTCATATTCCCACAAAACAGACTTCTGACAACCTGCAGAAGACTGTGCAAACCTGTATTAGCTGGTTTTGAAACAGAACACAGCATTTTTCTGTTGGCACAGTGGTGTCTTCTGAGAGGGTTCTTCACTGCTACAGGATTTCAAGAACTAAAAAGATTTCAAAATACTCACATCCAAGGAAAGCATGATTAACACAACAAAGAGGCAGCGCTATTAAAACAAAAGTAGATAGGGCTTGTTTTGTGAGATGTTTATTTGGCATAGCTAAGGGTTTGGGGGAACTCAGAAATGAAAAACTTTTGGGAACGTGGCCTTGCTCAAGTCTTCTGTTTTCATTTACTGGAGCTATCGAGACCTAGAGGAAGATGATAAGTATGTTCTATCACTGTTTCACTAAACACTTTGTCCCTGGTAAACAATGGAACAGTTTATCTGGATGGCCTGGATTCATTTTAGGACAACTAAGTGTTTTTCTTCTACTTATTTGAGGCTTGGGAATTATTGGGGGGGGAGGG
>JAOXOE010000874.1:17852202-17880299 GCA_028565055.1 Phoeniculus purpureus
CATGGCTTCACCAAGGGGAAGTCATGCTTGACCAACCTGATAGCCTTTTATGAGGGCATAACCAGGTGGATAGATGACGGCAAAGCGGTGGATGTGGTTTATCTTGACTTCAGTAAAGCGTTTGACATGGTCTCCCACAGTGTTCTTGCAGCCAAACTGAGGCAGTGTGGTCTGGATGATTGGATATTGAGGTGGATCATGAACTGGCTGCAGGATAGAAGCCAGAGAGTAGTGGTCAATACGACAGAGTCTAGATGGAGACCTCTATCTAGTGGAGTCCCCCAATGGTCAGTACTGGGATCAGTCCTGTTCAATCTATTGATCAGTGACTTGGATAAGGGATTAGGGTGCACTACCAGCAAGTTTGCTGATGACACAAAGCTGGGAGTAGTGGCCAACACCCTAGCTGACTGTGCTGCCATTCGATGCGACCTGGACAGGCTGGAGAGCTGGGAAGGGAGAAATTGAATGAACTATAACAAGGGTAAGTGTAGAGTCTTGCATCTGGGCAAGAACAACTCCAGGTACCAGTATACGTTGGGGACTGACCTATTGGATAGCAGTGTAGGAGAAAGGGACAGCAAGATGACCACAAGCCAGCAATGGGCCTTTGTGGTCAAGAAGGCCAATGGCATCCTGGGGTGGATCAGAAAAAGGGGTGGTTAGCAGATCGAGAGATGTTCTCCTCTCCCTCTACTCTGCCCTGATGAGACCACCAGGAATATCTGGAATATCAGGAATATCTGGAATATTGTGTCCAGTTCTGAGCCCCTCAGTTCAAGAAGGACTGAGCTGCTGGAGAGAGTCCAGCACAGAGCAACAAAGATGATGAAGGGAGTAGAACACCTCCTTTATGAGGAAAGGCTAAGGGAGCTAGGTCTCTTTAGCTTGCAGAAGAGGAGACTGAGGGGTCACCTCATTAATTTTTATAAATATGTGAAGGGTGGGTGTCAAGAGGATGGACCCAGGCTCTGCTCAGTGCCATTCAATGATAGGACAAGGGGCAATGTGTGTAAGCTGGAACATCGGAGATTCCACATAAATATCAGAAAGAACTTCTTCACTGTGAGGGTGACAGAGCACTAGAACAGGCTGCCCAGGGAGGTTGTGGAATCTCCTTTTGTGGAGATATTTAAAACCCGCCTGGATGTGTTCTTGTGCAACTTGGTCTAGGTGATCCTGCTGTAGCACAGGGATTGGACTAGATGATCTTTTGAGGTGCCTTCCAAACCCTAACATTCTGTGATTCTGTGAAGACGTTTTTCCAGCAGGCCAAGGCAGATTCTCCTTCCCCTCAGCTCTGGCCTGGTGTGACCACTCTTTGAGTACTATGTCCAGTTTTGCACTCAATTCAAAAGAAACCGAGTCCAACATAGGGCAAGAGGGATGACTAAGGGACATGAACACTGCCAATGAGAAAAGGTTGAGAGAACTGGGAGCGTTTAGTCTAGAGAAGAGAGGGCTGAGAGAGCGTCTTATTAATCTCTATAAATAACTGAGGGATGGGTAACAAGAAGAAGTCTCCAGTCACTTTTAAGTTGTACCTACTGATAGTTGGAGCCCAGAAGGTTACACCTCAACATCAGAAAGACTTTGTCACTGTGAGAGTGACAGAGCACGGGAACAGGCTGCCCAGAGAGGTTGTGGAGTCTTCTCATTTGGAGATTTCCAAAACCCGCCTGGATGCGTTCCTGTGTGATCCTGCTTTTGGCAGGGAGGTTGAACTAGATGATCTCTAGAGATTCATTCCAGCCCCTAACATCCTGTGATTCACCAGCTGCTAAAGCAAATCCAAATAATATTGTATAATTTGCCAAAACTGAGGCCTTTGAAAAAAGTTTGTTGCTTAATTTATATCTGTACTAAGAGCAGATCTACAGCTGCTAGTCATATCCAGGCAGCTGCCAGGTGTGCCTTTGGTGAGATGCTGCTCTGAGAGCTATTACTGCTCACAGCTACACAGGGGTGTAGAGCAAAAACCAGACACATTTACAGAACTGGAGGTCCACACTTGGACACATAAAAATCCTTACCTTCCGGAGTAAACAGCAAATACTTCTGCTTAAAAGTCCAAATATAGAATATGGATCCTCATGTCAAGCACTGATTTATAAAAAACCTACTGATTTTATTGAAAGAGGGGGATCAGACTAGAAGATCTTTCAAGGTCCCTTCCAGTCCCTAATGATTCTGTGATTTGGATTCAAATTGAACTAATAATGGGAAAAAGTGCACCAGAAAACCCTCATGTCTACATTTCCTTAAAAAGGTTGAAACTCAAATCCAGGCAAAGCTTAGATAGGAGCTCGGTTAGAAAGTGTCTACCAGTCTGCACAGAAGAAATTCACCACTCTTCTCTTCGCTGCCCAGAATGAGAGTTTGTCCCTGGAACACAGAGGTGCTCCAATCTGACAACCCTCCAAGAGTCTGGGAAGATTTGGCTGCTTACAAGAAAGTCCACCTCTGCTTCAGCCCCAAGGTGTTCTCCCCGAGATCTGCAGCTCCTGAAGATCACTCATCCTGAACTACTTTCTGGATGAATTCAGAAGCAGAAACAAGCAAAGCAATGTTAGGGATTCTGTGGTGCAGTGAGGCAGCAAGATGTGGGTAAACAACCAGGACAAACTTAACACGGCATTGCCTTCCTGCTGAACCAGTCCTGTGGCTGTCCCACAGGCTTATGTGCGCAAGTTCCTTCACAGAATAGTTGCAAATCTTGAATTACTGATGTCTGTGAAGCACACCATGTCCGTAGGTACCAAAGAACTCTCTCCCTGCAAAATATGCAGGAACAGAGAAGACCCCCCCATAGCCACTAACAGCCTGCTCTGGCCTTAATCATCCAGACAGGTCTTGCAGCTCTAGCCATTAAGCAGCATGCAGCATCAAGGCTGGTCATATTCCCAGGCTGCAGGCTTTCACTGGGACTGCTTACTGAAGCATCATCTCTGAGCTAACTTTCAAGTTAAAAGCAGTAAGTCTCATTGCTTGTTAGTCATTCAGAACAGTGCAGCAACCACAAAGAGTGCAAACTAATAAGAACCAGTCTCTTGTTGACACCCATGGACAGTGTGGAGTCCTGTGCATCACATGCAAGACCTTGGAAACTCACACACACTGAAACATGCATTTCCTGACCTTGTCCCATCACAGCAAACACTACCTAGCAAAACCACCAAAGACAAAATAGGCATTGTTGTTCTTCATTATTCATACTAATGAGGACCAAGAAAAGCTGTTTTACTTTTCTAAGTCTAAATTTGAGAGGATAAAGGATACAGGAATGTTCCCGTGGGCTCTTCTGTGTGCTTTTCCATGGAACGTTGTAACACCCCAAGAGCTTCTGTTGTATCCAAGCCAAATGCTATTAAAATATGAACCTCTGGTTTTTGAGGTTTGTTTTTTTTTTTTTCCAAATAACCTGAGTAAAGCCTAGATAAACCCCACAGCTCTATACAATGGCTGCAACTAGTTCGAAAAAGATGGTGTCACTAAGACAACAACAAGTGGAGTGACACATACAGGAAAGGGAAACAGGATATGTTCATACTGAATCTTTTTTACGTGCTGGTAAGCATCTGTTTAGCTCCACTTCATAGGAATGCCCATGGCCTTAGTAGTCTATCCACAGTGTCCCTGCACTACCAGTTATTCTCATTGTAATGATTGGACATCTTCCTGTTTCAGCTTCAGGGCACTGCATCCTGTCTTTCCTTTTTCTGAGAATGTGAATAATTCCCCTCTTTCATATATACTAGTATCTGTGCAATTATTTATAGTATGTAACTGTAAATCTCCTGAGTCCTCCCTTTTTATAGTGCTTTCAGTGTTTTTTTCTGCAGTACCTCTTACTTTTCCATCATCATCCATTACCTGACTTTGTGGTTCTCTATTTTTAAAACAATTTTAACATTATGGAGACTCAACTGAATTCACTTTCCAAATGCAGCAAAATCATAGCTACATGAACTAGAATCTCATTTTAATACTGTCATCTCAGAAAAGGTGGATGTGTTTTATGTGACAGTGAAAGCCAGATTCAAAAGACAGAAGCAACCTCATTTTCAAATGCAAATCACACATCCGAAACTTGTAATTGTAGGAGCAAAGCTCTGAGTATTCTCAGCACATCCAAACTATTGCAGCTTTTTTCAACCATGCCCTAAGAAACAGCAGAGCAAGCAAGACTTGTTAAATTAATAAATAATAATTATAAATCAGTCTGAAAGCAAAATCATGTAATAGAAGCTCCTAACAAAATCTTCTCGGTGACAGTAATTCCATTCTACATAAAACAATATATATCTAAAATTTAAATAATGAAGCGTATTTCCCCAAAAGAAGGATAAGGGCTCCAATAATATTAAGTATGAGGAAAGGCGAGAATAGAATTTACTTTTCAAAACTATTGGCATATTTTAAAATCTTCCTAAATTTTTACTAAAAATGCCCCCACCTTACAGTCTAGTAACTGGTATTCTGAAGGCCATAAACTCTCTTTATTTCCACAGTTTTTAATACTACATTACTGGAGTGCCAATCTTCAGTAGGTGTACCCCTTGGGAATGCCTTCTAACATGTGGAAACATTTTAATCTCCATTTTACTGGATAGAGGCACAGAAAAACTGACTTGCACAAGACCATTTGAAAAAAGAATTGAAAAAACCAAGCACCTGAGGTGCTGTTCAGTACAGAGTCTTTACAGCAGAATTCTCAAGTGAAAACAGGGCAGCTGTGGTTGAAAAGCCTAAAGAATACTCACTACGTGCATATAAGATTAATATTCTTGTATCGGGAGATGCAATGCTGGAATGACTAATGCTAACTAAGGAGATCACGATAAAACGGATTCTCAAGGAATAACAGAGATCTGATACAACAGCAATCATGACAAAGACACAAGCTTTGAAAGGGTACTTCCCCATATTTTAAAGCATTCGGGTAAAAAGGAATACTGGTTACGACAGGCGTTTTGCATGCTAACGATGTCATAGGTTTCAGGTAGAATAGAGGTCAAAATCAGCCTGGAAAAGGACGGTTCTAATGGAATGGAATTTGAGTCTGCTGTGGGCCATGAAACATGGTGACACACAGGCACAGCTCTACAGTGTTACAAGAGAAGGATGTGACAGGACAGTTCCCTATTACAGAAGACCTGAACTTCCCACAGACAGGCAGCAAATACAACTAACACCTGTCAGTGCTGGCTACTTGCAAACAGGAGTGATGGGTGTATCTTCACCAAGTACCCAATGAACACGTACTGTTGCAGTTGAGTTTTGTCTTCTATGAAGTTTTCCACAGTTTATCTTGCAGGATCTAACTTGAATTACCACAGCCCTACTCACTTTAAATAAAATAAAACAAAACAGAACTAAGTTCTTTATTGAGAAGATCAATTTTTTTAAACAAATGTATCAGAGAACTGGATAGTTTATGAGTTGGCTTATCAAATATATTAATAAAGAAGAACTATAGTGTCTTTCATAAGTACTGCATATGATACAAGTCCACAGATCCTCTGAGTTTAACTCTATAACTAAATTAACACTTAATCCAGTTTTCAACAGAAACAATGAGTCAAGAGCGGGACAGTTAAAGACAAAAAAGGATGCAGACTGGCCATGAGACCAATTTTATTTAGTATCATCACCAATAATCTAGCCACATAAATTAGGAAAGAATTAACAAAATTACGGACGTGACCTTGGGCAGCATTGAACCAAACACAGGAAATGCTTTGATGTCTGCTAATGGACATTTAGAATCATCCATCGCTCCCTTATGAATATACCTCAGGTTATATACAGGTACCTCAGGTTAAATACTTAGGTGGACTCTGACAGCAAAACCCATGGAACCATCTGATGCAGCTGGAAAAAAAAGTACACACTGAGGTCAGTCAAGTTAATTCTAGCAAGAAAAGTATTAATATCAGCTTAACATCAGCATAGGATGCTAGGATACCCTGCAGCACCACCCAAGGTTTTGTTCAGTCAAGACCAGGAAAGGTGGATTCAAGCATCAAGAGAGAGGCTCATGACCCCAAGCAGAGTGGTTAGAGGGATAGTCTATTACAATAGAAGTGGCCCAAAGAGTTTGGCTATTTCAGCTTGGAAAACAGGTGGCTGAAAGAGGACAGGCAATAACTTATGACAAAGTCACTGAACATGAACATCACTCTCAGAAGAAATAGAAACAAAATGAACAGAAATAAATTCTCTGTGGAAATTAAAAGATAACTAAGTTCCCAGGAACAAGACACCAGGGTACCCTTTATACAATTTACAGTCAATGTCACTGTGAAAAGAGAAAGAAACCCTCCACAAACAACCCTCTAAAGGGTTGCAGCTTGATGTATAACCAGTTTATGGAGTGCTTATTACCTAGCTTTCCACAGCACAAGACTAAACTAGATTCAGCCTTCCCTTCCAGTCTTCTGTTCATTATCAGAAAAAAATATTTTTCACAGAATCACAGAACATTAGGGATTGGAAGGGACCTCACAAGATCATCTAGTCCAATCCCTGTGCCACAGCAGGATCACCTAGACCAAATCGCACAGGAACACACCAGGTGGGTTTTAAACTTCTGCAGAGAAGGAGACTCCACAACCTCCCTGGGCAGCCTGTTCCAGTACTCCCTCACCCTCACTATGAAGTTGTTCCTTCTCACATTTATATGGAACCTCTTATGTTCCAGCTTACACAGGTTGCCCCTTGTCCTATCGCTAGATGACATTGAGAAGAGTTTGGCTCCATACTCCTGACACCCACCCTTCACATATTTAGCAAAAATTAATGAGGTGACCCCTCAGTCTCCTCTTCTGCAAGCTAAAGAGACCCAGCTCCCTCAGCCTTTCCTTATAAGGCAGGTGTTCTACTTCATCATCCTCATTGCTCTACGCTGGACTACCTGTAGCAGCTCTGTGTCCTTCTTGAACTGAGGGGCCCAGAAAGCTGACTTTCAATCAGGATAAAGAAAGTGAAGAGTCCATGTACTGCTATAGACAGATAACATTTATATTACATTCTTGAAATAAAAATAGTAACTATATTTCATGGCATCATTTCATCTCAGAGAAGCAATTTTCTTGTGAGCAAAATCTAACTATATTTCAGCATACAGAACAATACCATCTTGCATGTAAATAAATGCAAAGACATCAGTACCAACCAACTTCAATGTAATTTATCATTTAAAGGAAGTGCTGTTATGGTGCATTTCCTCAGTTTGCAAATCTGTCTGCCACTTCTTGCAAAACACCACCCGCACCAGAGAAGAACTCAGCCATTTGCCTGTCGAATACTCTACCTTCTCTCAAACAACGGTATCCAAAAAACGACTGTGAAACTGGAACATATGGGGAAGTGGAAGTTAATGAAAAAGGCTTGAGTTTACAACTTAAGATGAAAAATTAAACCTATATTTAAAATAGGAGTAGGCAATGCAGGGTGTGACAACAGCTTTTTACAGCAACTACAGGACATAAAAAATACAACCCACTGTTACTCCAAACAACCGATAAGCTCCAGGAAGCTCTCTTGCCATGTCCTCTATTTATTTCCACCACTAACTACCAGAGCCTATCTACCCAGAACAAGAAGAGCACACCCAGCACGGCTCACTGCTGCTTACACACCTTCAACAGAAGTACACTTTTCTGCCCATTCATTACCTTTTTTTGCAAACCAAGGACATATCCTGAACATAGGAATGTCTATAACACACTGGATTCTATTTCTATACTATCCTCCAGGTCTGACCATTCACAAAATGTTCCAGATCATCTGCTCACATGTTTGTATAAAAGAAAAACAGTATTTCTTTTCACACCTCTGTATTGACACCCTTATCATTTCAATAATCTGATTAAAAATTCTCAGCTGTCATGTAAGGATATGCTTTCCAGCAACATCTCTTTTTGATCCTCATCATCTTTTCTATGCTCTAGAGACACAACACCACACTCTGAAGTTCATAGACCCATATTTTATCCTTCATAAAGAACAACACAAATATTAATAACCTCCTTCACTCACCATACAACATTTTTGGAAGATGAATGTCAGATTCCCTAATGTGAATGTGTACTTCCACAAAGGCAAACATATACAAACTTAAACACTTGAACAAACTTCAAATTCCTCTTTTCCCCACTGGAAGACTTTACAAATATGGACTTCTGGAGGAATTTTAATAAATGTTTGTATTAACAGATATAAGTCTCCTAGGAAAAATTCTTCAGCATATGCTTCAAATCTATGTATTTATGTAGTCCATCTTGTGCTATCAGCAAGATCAATCACTATATAGTTCACTACCTTGCAGAATTGAAAGTGGAAGTAGTCACACAATTGCAAAACGGGCAACACTGTATTTTGAAGCCACATTCTATCCCACATCTGACAGAAATGGAAATTTTTTCTACCACAGTTTAGCATGCATTACTGAAAAAAAAAGGCAGAGGGGATGTGTTGTTTCTAATGCGCAAGTTAACAACTCTCTTAATTGCAAGTCAATTGCACAGCACCAATGAAACAAATTAAATACTACAAAAAGCTTTAGATCTGATCCTAACATGACTAAATACAATGTGTTCATGCCCATACATGCTAGATCCCCACAGATGGAGGAAACACAGAAGCAGGTGACTATCCTGTCCTCAGGGAAACCAGTGGCAAATTGCAATTGATGTTGGCAAGTCAAGAGCTGTATCAAATATTTTTTTCCATTGTAAAAAATACATTCAAAAAAGACAAGTATTTTCTCACCTCCTCCAGAGATAAATTATATGTATTTCTTGTCCCATTAATGTTTAAAAAAAAAAAAGTATTAAAAATTTGTATTAAAATTACCAGCAAGACATCTCCCTCATGTTTACAACTCAGATGATGATGACGGGAAGGGCAAGGGGGGCTTTCTTCTGGGTCTTAACTGACTGTCTGGTATCACCAGAACAACATAGGAAAGGTGCTTTATTAGTGCAAAGTTGTTCTGTTTGTTTGCTTTTTCTCCTTAAAGCTGCAGACAAAACATTGAACACAGATAAAGAGCACTTTTAACAACCGTGTAAACCTTCACATATTTTGCAGAGAAGAGAGCCTTGGGAAAAAGAAAGAAAAAAGCCCAATTAGATACAGCCACACAATCACATGCATTAGAAGGATTCATGCACATACCTATTTTAAATTATTCCCAAA
The DNA here is from genome assembly GCA_028565055.1 of Phoeniculus purpureus. Classification (NCBI taxonomy): domain Eukaryota; kingdom Metazoa; phylum Chordata; class Aves; order Bucerotiformes; family Phoeniculidae; genus Phoeniculus; species Phoeniculus purpureus. The sequence continues at coordinate 17,861,407 of JAOXOE010000874.1, forward strand.
GGATGCATTCTGTCTCTCTCATGCTCTGCACAACTCCTCTGAAGTCAGTAATATAGATCTTGGCTCTGCACTTCCAAAAAGCCATGATACACATTCTTCAATTACTGTCAGTTCAGACATGCAATGATCATGTCATCAGTTAATGTCTTTGATGGCAGCAGACAAAGAAGAAAATATTCGTGCAACTGATCCTAAGCCAGGATACTATCCCATGTTACGTAGCTGCTGCTTTTTTACCCATGAGACTTTCTTTTTCTTTATTAGATTCTGTTGCATACTGTAGAAATATCTTCACTTCACGTCCTTCACCAGAGGAGCTGGAGGCAAATGTCCCATTGATTTAAAACCTGCAGGTGTATTAGTAATCCCAGGCCTTAAGAAACTCATTTAGAAACGGAGGATATAGGGTCTTTAAGGCAAAAAGAGAAAAGAACAGCAAATACACCAAATTCGTGTACTCCAGAAGGTCTTTTCTGTTCTTTATTTTCTCTTGTAAGTAGACTTTATACTCTACAACCAACATGGTAAATTAATTATCCCAAGGAATCAAAATTATTATAAATCCAAATGCAATATTAGGTGAATTGGTGTTGAAAATTCTCTGGGGCCCCAATATCCACCACAATTCCCAAAAGGAAAGGTAACATGATGTCATTTCTTGCTACTTGTTTCATCTTTTAAGGCAAAGACAATGCACAACCGGTTCACTTAGCTTCATGGCAATCTTGTGCAGCTTTTTCAAGGAAACATCAGGTGACATTCAAGAATACTCATCAGGTTATGGGACAGAAAATGGAATGGAGACTTGGAAACTCCTTTAAAAAACAATTAGCAGTAATAAAACAATTATGTATGCTATTTAATAATATATTCCACTTACCATTTTACAGTTCTTTGCACATGCATGAACAGATTGCTCTATACAGTATCCCCACAAAGCTGGCATGTCCTAGTATCACAAATGAGAAATTTGAAATAAAGCTCTACTTCCAGTTGAAACTCCACTGAATCCAAATGACTGCTCAGGACAAAAGAAGCCACTGTTAGAACCATGGATTGTAAATGCTTTTCTCTGGTGCTTTAGCCAGTCTGATTAGTTAGAAATCACTCCTGCATAATGCCTAGGTGGTTTTGAAAACACTAGCGCTATATTCTGGACATCACATATATTTGTAGTGCATATTTAATAACATTACCACAAATGTGTATTATTATAAGTAAAAACATAAGATGGAACTAAAGAGTTGTGAGAGCAGTGCAGAAGTAAAGCACGCTTTGAGACTGTTCTTTACTACATGAACTTGCTTAAGCAAGCTGGCAATGATAGTTTTCCCTTCACACTCCCTCACTGCACTCCCTGAGATTGCCCACTTTCTCACCCACCTTCTGTCTCCAGCTTCCTGAGTTCCTGACAGCTGAAGAAGTTAAACTCAGACAGACATGGCAAAAACTTAAGGAGACTAAGAGTCACAAATGGAAACAAAGCAAATGCGAAATTTCCCAGGCTGATGATGAAAGGACATACACATACAAAAGCCAGGTCACACTCCCTACAAAATTCAGCACCCTTCCTAAACCTTAAAACACTCCTGAGACTTTACTCCTACACACTAGAGTAGTAGGACTTCTAATCCCTCAACGTGCATATTTCCAAAAGAAACACATAATTTAACTTCAGTTTTCCTCTACAGATCCGTTCTGGCTTGTATCCTAGTGTGTACAAAGTGTCACAACAATTCATTGCACATATTGCAAATGCCCCTCAAACATTTTCCATCCCCACATGAAGCAAGCCTTTGCAAGACTACAGCAAAGGCACATGGTTCCCATGGATCTCACAGATCTTCTTGTAGGGGCTGGCAGGTCACTTGCCCTTTGCTTAAACAGAATTCCTGCAAGGAATGCAACAGCGAGCACACAGCTGAAAGCAGTATGTCATGCTGATGATATACTGAAAATATTGTTCCTGCACACCACTTACATTGGGTCATCCTCCTGAGGACCCCAGTCTACCCCTTGTATGCAACAGATTTTTCTTGCTTGAAGCAGCATACATTTGCAAGAACAATGCCACATACAAGGCAGGCTGGGAAAACAAGGTCTTCTTCCCACTGACAGAGGCCATGAAGTAAAAGGGCTATAGGGAAGCAAACAATAGGAACTGATCCCTTCACATTTACATACAAAACAAAACAGCAGCCTCAGATGTGTTTCATTTACATTAAATCAAATCTTGACTTCTTTAACAAGTCTCTGATACATCCACTATTTGCCCATCTAGATGACCCAGACACTGCTTTGTTATGTGAACAGATAATCCACTTTGAAGTACAATTCATCTTTAGTAGAGTCATGATACAACTGGATGCAATACAAAAAGGGCTTCACCCTGCAAATAATAGATAAAGAAATATGTTATCACATTTGGGAATACAGTTTCAAAGATACTTGCTTTCTTGGAGAAATAATCCACATGACTGAAGACTTAAAATATTGGGCTAATAAATCATGACTTTGTTTCCGAGGTACAAAGCATCAAACAGCTTTACATAATTTTTTATGGAGAATCTTGATGATGTTCATGTCTCCATCACAACGTTAATAACACAGCACACAATTTTGCCATAAAATAGCAAGTCCATGAAAACAAAAGAGAAAAGCTGAATATCGCTGAACCTCTGCAGATTCTAAGGGTACAGTGAACAAAACTAAACCTGCATTTTACCACCCTTTCTTTCTTTATTTTACCAACATGTAACCGGGTGCTCAAAATGCTACAAACATGGAATAATACTACCGATTCTCCTCCTCAAAAATAAACGTTTAAGCTTGTTATGACACGACTTTGGCACACCATTTCGTGCAATTACTAATTGACTGTGGTCCCTGACCACAGAATGCAGAAGTAGTGATTTTCTTCTCCAAGAGCTGCATCTGTTTCGTTTTAAGTCAAGTTTTCCTATGGAGACAGGGGAAAAAATCCACATGCACGCCAGCATACGCGCGGGGCGGGGTTGCAGGCACGGGACGGACAGACAGACAAGAACAGCACACGGAATAAAGGCTGCTTTGGCGACAACGACCCCGCATCGCCGATCCCAGCCCGCCTTGCCGTGCAACCAACTCGGGGCTTCTCGCACCGGCCCTTCCCCGGGGCTAGGAGCGGAACGCAGCACTGGCGTTGTGGGGAAACAGAAGAGACAAAGCCGACACCCGCACTCCGCCGCCGCACCTCCCTCCCGCCGGCACTGCCCCGGTGCGGTGGTCGCACCACCCCCCCGCACCGCGGAAGGACAGGAAAGAAGGGAGGAGCGGCAAAGGAGGAGAGACCGAGGAGCGGGAAGGGGGAGGGGGCGCTGCCCGCGGCGCGGCCGCAGTACCACTCACCGCGCTGAGCCCAGTCGGTGTGCGGGCGCGCCGCGACGGCCGCAGGTGCCGCGGAGGAGGAAGCGGGGGCGGGCGGCTCTGAAGAGCCAACCGGAGCTCGGCGCGGCGCCGTGAGTCACCAGCGGCCGCGCAGGGCGGCCGGGCGGCTGCTATAAAAGCGCCGCGGGGACACCCTCCCCTTGCTCCTGTGTCCGTCGCCCCGCTCTCCTCGTCGTCTCTGGGACCGCAGCGCCTGACCGCCCGCTTCTCCCACCTTCTTCCCCCCCACCTCCTTCTCTGCCCATCTGCGGTGCGGGCATGCGGTCGCACCGACAGCGAGGAGACGCGGACGCCTTCGCGGCGGCCGGCAGCCCCAGCCGTGAAGTGGGGCGGCGGGCGGCCCCATGCTGCCGTGTTCTGTGGCTGCTGCTCGCCCTCAGCTGCCTACTCGCCACTGCCGAAGGTGAGTGCAGGGCATGGGGGGGCTGGTGTGGGGACATGCATGGCTGGGGCTGCTTCCGCTGCAGCCGCAATAATTCCTCTTCCCACTCCCCTTTTATTTTTCTTCTTCTGTAGATTCTGCAGGCTACTCGCCCGCTGCGCCAGGCGGAGCTGGGCTGAGCGGCGCGGCTACCGTGCCGAGGCAGGCTGGGGCTCACGGTCGGCATTGGGGGGGCCACTGCTCAGCGTGTGCCCCGCCGCCGCCCTCCCCGCCGGGCCCAGGGCAACACGCAGAGCCGGGAGAACTGGGGTGGGGGGGGGAAAAACCCCTTTTGACCGGCCCTTCCCGCCCCGAGAGCGGCTCCCCTGGGAGCGACCCGAGTGCTTTGGAAGGGTTTTCCTTGCTGCGCCGTGCCTGTTGCTATGGGAGGGGTCTGCAGGCCCGGGTTATCCGGAGCGGGAGGTGATTTTGACTGTCAAACTACCGTGCAACTTCGGCTCTGTGGTGTCCGGCAGAACTGGCGTGGCTTTAGCTCAGGGCCGATAGTTACCACCGTCAGGGATCTCCACCTGGTGGCAAGGCTGGGCCGTGCCGACGCCGGCTCTCCTCTTGGCGGACTGCGCTCCCATCAGTGGTGGCCAGGTGTGGGGCTGTCTTCCAGCATAGAATCTGTTACTGCTGTGGCACATGGGCCTGCACTTTGCAATAACAAATAAAAATATTTTCACCTCAAATGGAGGTGGTAATCAGTTAGCTGACCCCTCCTTCAGTAAGTGAAGTCCAGGTTGCTGTTCTAGGTGGGAGATGGGCAGCTGATGTCTGCATTGTTGTATGGTTTTTGATCTCCAGACTAGTAGGCCTTGGTGTCAGATCTTGGCTCTGTTGGTGAAGATTGCCTGAAAGTAGTCTTAACTATGTGTAGTAGTTCAGGTACTGAGCCTGCAAGGTTAAAGCCCAGTCAGGGGATTGCTGTATCCAGTCCTCACACAAGGAGGAAGAGACAAAATATCTGCCTAGTCACTCTTCAATTCCCTGTCATGTAGACTGCTCCCATGTCTGGTCTGCAACAGATGTGATTCAATAGCTGCGGTGTGAAGGGCCTGGCTGGATGTCTAGTGTGGTGTAGTAAAAAATACTAAGTGATACACAGTGGAGAATAATCCTAGTCCACCAGTTTGTTTGATTCTTCCCTCAATTGCTCTTCTGCTAGTAGTTTCAATTCCCAGGTTCCTGGGGGTAGTTAGAGCTAGTTCCTGTATGAGGTTTTGCAAAGTTTCCCAATCATTGCTGCATGCTTTTTTGGGACTTGGTGTCAGATGACAGCACAAAGTGTCACATGCTTGAGGCTGCCCAGACAAGTAATCTGACAGTTTACTTAAAGGGCCAAGACGGGGACGGCAGAGGTATGGAGGAAGGGAGTTTGGCTTGGGTTGTCATTGTAACTGTGCTACTTCACCTGCTCATGTTGTTGTTTGAGCTGACTTTCCGTAAGTGGTTTCCTGGGGAACACTAAAACTGTATATTAGAATTACAGACTTCCAGTTTACTGATTGTCTAGGCTTTTTGCCTAAGCTTTGTCCTAAGAAAAAGAAGATATGTGAAGGCACTTCTAGTGTGCAAGTTTCTCATGAAGAGAAGCTTTGAATTAGTGGCTAATTGATGTTGAGCTGCATTTTCTGCTGACTAGCTGCAACTGAGTTATGACTCTTCAAATAGCAGTGAATTATACTGGTAATGACTACATATTTTCCAGGTATTGCAAAACTGATGTAAGAGAGGGAACCACAGTTAGGTACTGGCTGATGTTTGTCTGTCACCTGGAGCTAACTCCGGGTGGCCTTTAGTGTTTGGTAGACATCTTCAGAAGTAGGAACAGATGAGGACACTTACCTTTGTGCACCTGTGTAGGTGTTAGGTCCTGTCAGTTCTTTACTTGTTTGTAGGCTAACAAAGTAATTGCTCTGACATATCACTTGATCTCTGCTGCAGGAGTGAGGATGCCTTTTTGGACAGGTTTGTTGTAAAGGTTGTAATTGGGAAGTTAGAGCTGTTACTCCAAGCTCAGTAACAGCTTCATTTAGCTTTGTGTGTAGCATTTGGTCTAAGTGATACCTTTGTTTAAGTTACAAAGTACTAAGCAGTCTTAGAGATTTTTCTAGTTATTCTAGCTTGAAACAGTAATGTCTGTGGAGTTATTTTGGGATCTCCTGAGTGGCTGGCTTATTCTAATATCTCTAGTATGCTGTTCTGGGAAAGGTTAACTGTTCTCACTCTGAATGTCTCAAAACTAGCAGGAGTCAGTCATTGCATATTTTGGGTAGTAGTACTGGGGTTTTAAGCGGAATAACATATGAGCAGGGCTTGCAAGCAGACTGCTTGCAGTTAGAGGTTACTGGACAACAAGGTGATGAAGGGTTTAGAGCAAGCTGATAGCTGGGGCTTCTGTGCTGTCTGTAGTGTGGCTGGGGTATGCCTTTCAGCACAAGGCAAGCTACTTTGACAGCTCTTGACCAAAATAGTAGTAGCTTTGCAAAATCATGCTATTGGAAAGTGCATGCTGGTGGAAATCTCTTTCCTGAAAAAGAGGAGGAATGGAAACTCAGAGCATGGGCTGATGTTTAGTTTTCTGGTGCTCTTTGAGCACAGTTCCCATGGAAGTAGCTGTTATGGCTCAAGTCTGTCAGGTGAAACGCAAACTCAGGTAGTCAGTAAGACTGCTAAAACATTAACAGAGCTCAGTAAGCTACTGTTTTGAATCTTTTTAACTATGGGTTTGCATAAGACATTCTGCTGGTAAAATTTTGCATGTTGTCTTGTTCGTACTTTTTTCAGGGTTTGCCATTGCTAGTGCCTGATGGCAGGCCAGTATAATGCAAAATGGCTGAATAGCTTCCTTCTGCTTGGAAACTGCCTTGCGTCTTGCATGTTATATACAGAAAATATAAATAATGTTCTACTAAAAGTTGATGCCCTTTGCCTTGGTATTCCAGGGCTCACAAAGCACGTCTGCTGAATGATGCAATAAACCAAGGAGGAGCAGGAGTCTTGCATCATGCCATAGACATGTGCAGCCAATGCATGTAATGTATGAGCTTACATGCCTATGTGCACTACATGGAACAGCTCTGGCTCAGCTGCTGGAGTAGGCTGCTGCTTTTAGTGACACTGATAATGCAGCTTGAAGATAAAGTAGGTGCCCTTGAGGGATAGGGTTATATAGCTTTAAAGCTGAAGATACTCCAAAAAATGCTGTCTGAGCACCATGCTGAAAGCAGTTCCTTACTCAAGCACATAGATCAAGATTTATCATTTGGGAGACGTCTTTATTCCAGAAGGAAGTGATAAATTGCCTTGCTCTCTTACAATCACAAATAATCTGGCTGTAATAAGCAAGACCAGCTATGTAATCACACTTCTTATTGTGTAGAGTAATTAGTGCCTCTGGTTGCCCTGGTTTGAGGTGAAATTTTAATGAAAGCTTTCAACAGGTATCAGATGAACTTATTTATCAGTGTAGATATCTAAGCTGTCTTTACAGGCAATTTGGCAACTATGTTGTAATACCTTAGCAGCAGAGTATGGCATTGCTACTACAGCTTGACTTTAATTAGGTTTAAACCAAAATTGCATTAAGAGTTTTGAAAGTGTGCTGCTAGGCACTAAACAGCAAAACTACTTTTATGCATGCATCCCTCTACCTTGTAAATCCTGACTTGAAAACTCAGAGCTCTGAGCCTGGTTTATTGTCTGGCAGATGGACTGTCAAACTTTTTAAGCACTGTGTTCATACTGTGAAGGAGAGCTGCTGGCTCAAATTTCATAACCGAGTGAGGTGACTACAAGGATTTGGAGCTCTGATCTTGTTTCATGCTGTTTATTAAGATGCATAGCTTTTTGATCAGCAGTGGGGGAAAGCAAAAAAGTGGTGCTAAACAGTACTTGGACTTAGATTCCTTTTTTGTTGCAGGCGCAAAAGCGAAATGTGAAGAATCCCAGTACTCTTGTAGCAATGGACGCTGTATTCCTTTAGTATGGAGGTGTGATGGTGATGAAGACTGTTCGGATGGCAGTGATGAAAGTTCTTGTGGTAAGTAATCGTAGAATCATAGACTCATTAGGGATTGGAAGGGACCTCAAAGATCATCCAGTCCAATCCCCCTGCCACAGCAGGATCACCTAGACCAAGCTGCACAGGAACATATCCAGGCAGGTTTCAAATGTCTCCAGAGAAGGAGACTCCACAACCCCCTGGGCAGCCTGTTCCAATGCTCCTTTACCCTCATTGTGAAGAAGTTCCTTCTCATATTTGTATGGAACCTTCTATGTTCCAGCTTGCACCCATTGCCCCTTGTCCTATCACCAGATGACACTGAGAAGAGCCTTCTCCATCCTCCTAACACCCACCCCTCACATATTTATAGACACTAATGAGCAAAATAATAGCTATGGATTGGCACTTGTGAGCTGACAGTGAGGGCTCCAGTGGATGACTGGAGAGAAACAGCTCATCCAGCATGATGATGGTCAGAATACAAAGACGACAAATACTCTGGAACAACTGGAGGACTGTCTTGATGCCTCATACTATCTGAGGCAGTTGCATTTTCCTGAATGCTGTGAAAGTCCTCTGGAATTGGTGACTGAGAGAAAACCTTGTGACCAAAACACTATTTGCCAAGATGACTGTCAAAAATAGAATGCAAACATGCTTTCAATTCTTGCTTGAAGACATAGTACAAACTGTTGCTATTAGCACTCAGTTGTTAGCTATTCCATAGTTAAATGCCCTGTTATACACATGGAAGTGATTCTACTGAGTCTTCTATAAACATGAAGTCTAGCTTTGGCTCTCAAGTCTTGCTTTAAGCAGAAACAGACAATGAGATGGATAACTAGATGTACTTAAAGATGAGGCAAAATAGACTTGATATCCAACACTAGTTTGGTTGAACTGCCAGTCTGCTTTAGTAACCTAAACTGTTGCCTTAGGCTTACATAGTGCTATGCTGCTTTAATGACATATCAGGTGCCTTGATAATAAGCTCAGTACTCAAAATCTGAATATTAATAGGCCTTACTTTAACTCAAGTGTGTTCAAAGCAGCAGCAGCTATTCTAGTAGCATAGTCTCCCTTAACAATTGTAGTTCTTCACTGTCTGTTTCCATGTTCCTCTGTGCACAGTAACTGCCTAGGAAGCATTAAACATTCCTCTAATTAGACTGGTGGAAGGCTACACCAGGTGTCCAAGAACTGAGGATATTGCATCACTTTTCTAGGACAAGGCAGCTTGTCTCAAACTACCATGAACAAACTAAGCTCTCTAAATGAATGCCTGTCCTTCCTTGCAGTGAAGAAGACCTGTGCAGAATCGGACTTTGTGTGCAACAGTGGTCAGTGTGTTCCGAACAGATGGCAGTGTGATGGTGATCCAGACTGTGAGGATGGGTCTGACGAGGGTGCTGAACTGTGCTGTAAGTGAGCCTGGCTTGTCAGTGCAGGCAACCATGTGTATAGTGTTATAACTTTATGTCTGTTTGCATCCTGGCTCTTCTGAAGCAAGAATGAACTTGTATTAGAGATCATCTAAGTGGCTGGCTTTGGGTGCATCAGGGTCTTCAGAAGACTCTTACATAAAAAGAGAACTGAGTGAAGACTCTGCAGTTGACCTAGTAATAGGTAGCAAAATTCAGGTTTTTACTCGGTCAGAAACAGTAAGCACAAAATGGCAGGCTTGACCATTACTGTGTCTTGTTCACTGTCTCCAAGACAACTACAAGATAACCAGTGTAGGAAATGAGTGATTACACATTACAGATTAGGAAGCAGAAGTTCAGAAGCTTGGCTGTAAGATCTTGCAGTTAGCAACTCCTGTCATAAGTGTAGTAACTAATCAGGGAATATGATTAGTTTCATGAACAGTGAAACTTCTATTTATAAAGACCTGCACTGAGGAATATTTCAGGCCCAAGTCCAAATGTCCTTTGGCATTACTCCTGCCTACTACATGTTATAGCTCAAGCTTCTACAGTCTAGCTGATGTGCAATTACAAAACTACCACCTCAAAGATATTCTTAAAATGTTAGGAGCTGGAGGCATTTTTTTACTTAACACTACAAACTAGTGTAATATCTTCCATGATGGAGTCATGTACTTAGGTTGATATGGGCATCTATTTAACTGCAACTTTGTCTAGAGCCAAAAGTCAAATTTCAGAAGAAATACTCAAGCCTGAGGTCAGTATCTTAGATTTCTGGAGTCTTAAATTGAACTTTAAACTTTTTTCAATAGATACAAGAACATGCCGGGTGAATGAAATCAGCTGTGGCCCTCAGTCCACCCAGTGTATCCCAGTGTCCTGGAAATGTGATGGTGAAAAAGACTGTGACAGTGGAGAAGATGAAGAGAATTGTGGTAAGGGATGAAACTGTGGCTGCATAATTATTGAAATTGACCTGTCTGGAATCAGCTAGCTGGGCAGTATATCTGAGAAGATAAGTTTCTCATAGTTTCAATCCCTCCTTAAACCTACATTGACCTTGCATTCAGCTTGCTTAACAAAGAGGACTTGTTCTAACATTCCTTTATTCAGCTCATTTAAGAACAAGAGCAATATTTAAGCTATCAACATCTGTCTTCTGACAGTCACCATAAGCTTAGACATGTGTCATGCAAACCATGAGGACTTGTTATCTGCACAGTTTTGTAACAGGTAACTCATTACTGCTCATGTTACTACATTTTTTTAAGAGGCTCTGTGTTAATAACTTGTAGCCAAGGGCACAGCTGATCTCTCTTTATAGCCCTATCTTTGAGAATTCATTGTGATTGAAAATGAAGACTGGGGAAGCTATGTTCTAGATGCTGATGTGCACCTTCAAACTGGTGCACAAATTACACTACCGTTGCCAGCACTAGAGTATTAATATTCCTGGCTTGTTCTGATGACCTCGTGCATGTGTGTTGTTTGAGGTGTCCTTAGTCACATTTGCTCTAACTGAAACTACACAGCTGGCTTTTATCAGATACTGGATTGGTTAATGAAGCATGTACCTCCAGGCTTCTGTTATGTGTCTATGGAGTTGCTTCCTTATTCAGCAAGCACACACCTTATTTTGAGATGTATGAAGTGTTTATAAGGAAGCTGATAAACTAGCATAATTTATAGTGGTGTAACAGCAGTGTAGCTAGCAGTTCAGTATGCCTAGGCTGACAGTTTTAAGTTGTGTAGATGTTCTTAATACTACAGGATCAACTGCTGCCAAATCTTGATCTGTTATCCTCAGACTTGACTGTTACCAGTCAAGTGGGCTGTTCTGTCCTGGAGACCAGCACAAACCACTTTATTTTCATACTACAGTGCATGCTGACCATCTGGCTACCGTAATCTTATTTCTTACTCTAGAGTTAGCAGTCCTTTACCCTTCTGTACTTGATTCATGGGTTTGAGCCTGTTTTCTGAAAGGCTTCTCTCTATGATTCTATAGCAGAACAGCCTAGCTGTTTCAGCAGGAGGTTGTTTTCACTCAGTAGCTGAAAGCTGATGCCTCTGACTTGAAGAATACAAAGCCAAAGAGGGCAGTCTGGGGCCCAAGCGTCCTATAAGTGGTTAGTTGGATTATCTTTAAACCTTGTACAGGATGCTGATCTACTGTCCCCTAGCAGCTGATGAAGAATCTGCAAAACAAAACGTCTTGAAGTCTGCCTTCTTGTAGTAATGATTTCTCTTCTGTTACTCCAGGCAATGTAACTTGTAGTCCAGCAGAATTTACATGCAGCAGTGGAAGATGTATTTCAAAAAGCTTTGTCTGCAATGGCCAAGATGACTGCAGTGATGGCAGTGATGAGCTTGAGTGTGCCCCTCCTACCTGTGGAGTGCATGAGTTCCAGTGCAAAACCTCCACTTGCATCCCCATCAGCTGGGTGTGTGATGATGATGCTGACTGCTCTGATCACTCAGATGAATCTTTAGAGCAGTGTGGCCGCCAGCCTGCACCTCCTGTAAAATGCTCTGACAGTGAGGTGCAATGTGGTTCAGGAGAATGTATCCACAAAAAGTGGCGCTGTGATGGAGATCCTGACTGCAAAGATGGAAGTGATGAAATCAACTGCCGTAAGTTAACTTGGTACTTCTCAAGGTGGTGCTGTTTGGGTTCTGTTTTATTTTTTTCCTTCACTAGACCTCAGGAGTTTAAGTCTAATGGGTTTGTCCTCAGCTTCTCGGACCTGCAGACCAGACCAGTTCAGATGTGAAGATGGGAACTGCATCCATGGGAGTAGGCAGTGTAATGGTGTGAGAGACTGTCTGGATGGCACTGATGAGACAAATTGTAACAATGGTAGGTATAGAACAAAGCAAGAATGAAGTCTTTCCAGAATATCTGTTGAAGGTGGTAGCTACCCTCACATACTCCATTATCTCAGTTATTCAGTGCTCTGGACCTGGCAAATTCAAGTGCAGAAGTGGAGAATGCATAGACATTAATAAAGTGTGTAACCAGAAGAGAGACTGCAAGGACTGGAGTGATGAGCCCCTCAAGGAGTGTAGTAAGTGTTACATAATACTGACCATAGATTGATACAGCCTCCAAGCAGTTGTATCTTGGTCTAGAATGCTCGTCTAACAATTTCTTGGTGTCAAATAAACAACCAGGAGTAACCTAGTCGACAGGTTGTTTTTATCATAGCCAAACTGGCCTTTGGCATGACTTATATCCATGGCCAGAGAGAGGGCACTTGAAAGCATCAGACACTGAAATGCTCAGGAGTCTCAATCTCTGTGCTGCCAACTGGTAATACAGCTAATATGCTGACAGGTGAACAAAAAAGACCTGGGGGGAAGGGTTCCTCTGTCTGATTTGAGGTATCAGATATGGCAGACATCATGAGAAAATGGGTGGTTATCTGATAAAACACTCTAGTCTTTAAGTCTTAGTCACAAATACATGTACTTTCTCAGAAGTGACTAATTTTTCTCTTTTAGACATAAATGAATGTCTGACGAACAATGGTGGATGCTCTCATATCTGCAGAGATCTTGTTATTGGCTATGAATGTGACTGTCCTGCTGGGTTTGAGCTTATAGACAGGAGAACCTGTGGAGGCAAGTATCAATTAGCTTAGTGAATTGTACTGATGATACTTGAGATAAGAACTAATTAAATTGTCTTTACAGATATTGATGAATGCCAGAACCCTGGTATCTGTAGTCAAATTTGCATCAATCTGAAAGGGGGCTACAAATGTGAATGTAGCCGTGGCTACCAAATGGATCTTGCTACTGGGGTGTGCAAGGCTGTGGGTGAGTACTGGTTTGACTTTTATATCCCTACTTTAAAATGAGGTGGCAATGGATGTACTGCTTATGCTGTTGTGGTTTTGACACTAGTTACTGTGCTGTTGTTAGTATAACTCGTACAGACCTGAACACTCATCATGCTTTGATGCCATAAAACTTAAGACTGCATAATATAAACTGCCTGGGTCAGCAAACCCTCCCCATCAAATTTTGGGAGAAAAGTATGAGGTATGGTACAGCCAAGACCTCTGACAGCATCCACTAGCAAATGTGGTATGACAAATACTGAACGTTGACTCTTAGACTATGTTTAGAAGTGCAGATCAAACTTCTATTATTTTCACAGGGAAGGAACCATGTCTGATTTTCACCAATCGCCGTGATATCAGGAAGATTGGCCTTGAGAGAAAGGAATACATTCAGCTAGTAGAGCAGCTAAGAAACACTGTAGCTCTAGATGCTGACATTGCTGAGCATAAGCTTTACTGGGCTGATTTCAGTCAAAAAGCGATCTTCAGGTAAATGGATTCTGTTTCTGAACCACAGTGTGTTTCTGTAAACAGTCTATTGTTTTACCCAAGATCATTACCTAGGCTCTGGTGATGAGAACTAGGTTCTTGAATGCATCTCCTGTACTTTGCCTTCAGAACAATTTCCCACAACTATCAATGCATATGCCTATTTCATTTCCTGGTAACTGTTTCATCAGTTGTACAAAAAGCACTCTGAACAGTCACAAGTGCACCCTCTACACTGAGATTTGCCTGTAGTGTTTATTAAGGGGTATGCTGAGTATCTGAAGGAAGGAGTTGAAAACAAGCTATTCTTGTCTTCCAGTGCCTCTATTGATACCCGTGATAAAGTTGGAACACACGTCAAAATCCTGAGCAACATACAGAGCCCTGCAGGAATTGCTGTTGACTGGATTTATAAGACTATCTACTGGTCTGACTCAGCTGCAAAAACCATTTCAGTGGCTAGCCTAGATGGCACAAAAAGAAAGGTTTTGTTTCTCTCTGAGCTGAGAGAGCCAGCTTCTATTGCTGTAGATCCTCTGTCTGGGTGAGTATTTGTGAGTAGTTATCTTTAAATCTGACATATCAGCTACCCCATATCCTGATAACTGACCTCTTAGTTACTGGTCATAATTAAGTGTGATACTATACAATACTATAGTGTATCATACAACATAAATTCTACTTCACAGATTTATGTACTGGTCAGACTGGGGTGAGCCAGCAAAAATTGAAAAAGCAGGAATGAATGGATTTGACAGACAGCAGCTTGTGACAACAGAAATCCAGTGGCCTAATGGAATTGCACTAGGTGCGTTGAACTTCTCTCTGTGGTAGAGGTATTCTGAAGCTTTAGCAGTGTTTTTTGCTTCAAAAGCCAAGGTCACCTTTCAGAGAATGGGTATATTCAGCTTCTGAGAATAGGGAAATTTCTGCACTCCTGGAGGCAGTGCAACAGGCACAGCACTTCACAGATACTGGAATAGTAACTTATATTACACTGCTCTATTATAGTTGAGGTGGCTTAGGCAACAGTACAGCAGCTTTCTGCGTCCAATATGATAAGACAATAGAACAACAGAGCAACACTTCTCTAGCAAGTGGGTGCTTCAACTTTTGCAGCAGGCTTTGGGGTCTTGCTGTGTAGGTAGTAAATTAGTCTGTTTTTTACCTCCTAGATCTAGTAAAAAGTCGTCTGTACTGGCTTGATTCTAAACTACATATGCTGTCAAGTGTGGACTTGAATGGCCAGGATCGTAGAATTGTGCTGAAGTCTCATGAGTTCCTTCCTCATCCTCTTGCTGTAACAATATTTGAGGTAAGAATGATTTCTTGTCAAAGATCCTTTTGTTACACGTGGTTAGCAGTTATGGTGCTGAAATAACGTAATTGGGTCCAATGTCATCTAGGACCGTGTGTACTGGATTGATGGAGAGAATGAGGCAGTCTATGGTGCTAACAAATTTACTGGATCTGATGTGGTTACCCTAGTAAACAACCTCAACGATGCGCAGAACATCATTGTGTATCATGAACTTGTTCAGCCTTCAGGTAACTTTAATACAGTTATTGCTATGTAGGTATACTTGTAAGAGGCCTGCCATGCTTTTGTGGCGGCAAATGGTATATCTCCTCTGTAGACTTTCCAATTCTACATGAAGTGCTTTGTACTTCTGACATAGGCACCCCACCTGGGTTTGAAAGATCTACCTGCAATTGCTCTTTCTTAAGCAAAGCAGGTACAAATTTATAACCTGTAGAGATAAGGGATTCTACTATAGCAATTATTACACAATTAATTACAGTATACATCTGGAGTAGAAAGGTTTAATCCTCTGAACTGCTGTACCAACAGGCAAGAATTGGTGTGAAGAGAACATGGCAAATGGAGGCTGTAGCTACCTGTGCCTGCCTGCTCCTCAGATAAATGAACACTCTCCAAAGTATACCTGTGCTTGTCCTGCTGGATATGTCTTGCAGAATGACGGTCTGAGATGTACAGGTACAGTAACATGAATTAAATCTTTTCCAGGATGGGTAGGGAAGTAGTAGGAGTGCTGAACCTGTTTGAGGCAGATAAAACAGCATAGGATGACAAACTTGCATGGGTGGTTATGACATAGTCTTGGAGTGGGTGGTCTTTTAGCATGCATTAAGTGACCCTCAGTCTGTAGGTGCTGTTCAAAGTCCATGCTTGGCTTCTGTATCATCATCATTTGCAATAAGACCTTGTACTTCCATGGCTCTCTGGAGACAGCAAGTACTTGCACAAAACATACCAAAATCTCTTCATATAAAACAAGTTTTAAAAACTACTGCAGCATGTTGATAAAGTATTTAAAAGCTGATAGGCTTGGCCAGGGAAGCTTGTAGTCCAAACAACAATTTACTGATATTACTCTAAGCACTGACTGTGTGGTAAGCTTTTAGCCAGTGGAGTGCAACTAAGCACTTCAGGTTTCCACATACTGTATTGCATATTGATTCTGACTCACCACAGGTGGAACACTGAATGCAAGAATGCTGTCCTCAGTTGGCCACTTTAAAGTGGTGCTATAGGTATTGAAGACTGTGTCTAACCAGTAAACTTGAATTAAACCTGTTAGAAAACCTGAAATGAGGGATGGGTATTACTGTTGTAATGACTCAATATCTATAATTCATGCCTGATTAATTCCGAGAACAAGGCTAAGATAGTTTTGATGAAAACCTGCCTGCTGAAGATGTGCTAGTAAAACAACTGATATCAGTGCTTCCAATGAAGCTAACAAGCTGCATGATCATTCTGCCATTTGCTAGATGTTCACTACCATGGCTGTCATAGCTAAGCCATTGCAGAACTTCAGGATTAACTGGGTTATTGATCTACAATTAGTTTCAGGTACTGGAACAACTGTGGCTTACACTGTGGCTAAAGATACCAGCACAACAGAAAAATCTCCAACTGTTGGACTAGTTCCTGGAGGTACTGGTCCCAATAATTCAGACTGCTAAACATTAGAAAAACTAAATGCAAATTGACCCAAGTAGGCTATACTCGAAGTTTTATCTCCTTTGCATGCAAGTAGAGAACACAGACTGGGTTGTATGTAGTAAAAGTACAACAGCTGGAGCATGTAATTAATACGCTTAGTTCACTTATGACAGTATGAAGCCTATAGGTTCCATGCAATCCCAGGAGTACCCGAAGAAGACGAGCAATAATAGAAGTTTTCTACTAATATAGGATGAAGCCTTTTAGGCTGTTTTTGCAGCTAACGTATGATAGCAGCTTCTAGACTTGAAGTGCTTGCATCTGAGAGAAATCTCCCAGCCTGTCATTAATTAAGCTCACTTTTTCAAATTATTGTGCAGGATTCAATGTCAGTAGTACAACATCTGAAGTATCTGCAACTGGAGGGAAACCTGCAGCTTGGATTGCTCTTCCTGTCTGTGAGTACAGTATTCATTAGCCTTTGGGACTCCTTGTGGTGGGACAAGTCACTCTTTGTCAGGGGATTGACTTGACCCTACTTCATACTTGCAATCTGTTTCTTTCCCAAAAGTGTTGATGGTGATGTCTGCGGTGTTTGGCTACTTCATGTGGAATAACTGGCAGCACAAGAATATGAAAAGCATGAATTTTGATAATCCTGTCTACCTGAAAACTACAGAAGAAGACCTCACAATTGATATTGGAAGACACAGTGGTTCAGTAGGACATACCTACCCTGCAGTAAGTAAATCTGTTGACATATTTGAGGGTCCAGGTTAATCCTGTGAGGAGACATAGACTGCTAAATAATTGAGTTTAGGGAGAGGTCTCTACTCTTGAAAACAGCTGGCTGCAGCCAAACTACTGGGTTGAATCAGCTGAGAACTTTTCCTCTTATTTGAGGTTAAAGATGTAGGCAACTACTGTCCTGTACCTAGGTTAGAGTAATTGGTGATAGCTAACTAGCTTGCAGCAGTAGCCCCCATTTCAAACTGCTATATACATTTCAAACTGTGATATACATTGTTCTGTGGTGTACTACAATTGTAGCTAATTTTTACTTGTTTTCTACAGATATCTGTTGTAAGCACAGATGATGATATGGTGTGAGCACTGGATCAGTAATCACTTCTGGTTTACTTTTTGTTTTACACTCTTTGGGGATAGTAACCAGGTTTGTGGCTGAAAGACCTCCTCCATTCTTGGAAGAAAGAAGATACTTTATGTATAGACTACATGTAAATAGCTATTTTATACAGCTTAACAACAAACTCTGTAAATACCTGTCCACAACAATTCAGCTTTTAGTGGTTACTGTTTTTTCAGTAACACTTGGATTGGTCAGTCAGTAACACCACTGACCAAATATAAAGCACTTTCCATAGAAAGCCATATTCCAGCCACAACTTGTAACACCTGTACATATGTGTATAGGTCACATGTAAATATTACTGGAAAATCACTGTCAAGCACTTTGAAATACTTCAAATGTAAATTCTTGTACACTGTCTTTTTCAGTGATTGGGGCAATGGCAATAGGAGAAAACGGGTTACTGTGATTGCCAAAAATTTGTTAACAGAATTAATTTTGTAATTGAAACAATCTTGTCACCTCTTAAAGGTATACAGGTAATGAATGGTCCTTAAGAAACCACTGTAAATCTTAAATGCAAAAAAGGGGATAAAAAATAAAGTTTTGAGCAATTCAAGAGTTGGTCTTTGTTATTATCTTAGCAGTTAAGTAAAATGGAGTATCTCCTAATCTGGAAGTTGTAGGGGGCTACATGACTATTGCCAGCCAGAGCATGAATTATTGAAATTATTCCAGTAGCACCCCAAATCGTTAATGTAGTACTGACCTGCCAGGTAAGTGTACATTAGTACTTGAGGTTGATAATCAGTGGGGTACTAGGCTGAATGGGTTTTCTTTTATAGCAGTTCAGTTAAGATTGGCAGTGGCTAAAACCAATAGCTGTTGTAAGCTCTCGAGACAGAATTGGCAAAGATGCTATATGGAGATAGGTCGAAGAATTATCTACCAGGTAAGTATAAGACCATTGCAAAAAATAAATGGAGTTCTCCAGCCCTTAGCAGTTATTTCTTGTAGTAATGCCAGTGCAAGGTGAATCGTGGTAGTTCAGCAGAGCTATGATTTGGCAGATGGACTCTGGGACTGCCATGACTAAGTTCTAAAAAGCTGCTGTTGCTACTTGTGTAACTACATAAACTCCTTCCAATGAGCATCAGTGAGCTGGTGTCTCCTTCCCTCTGGGAACTCAATTCATTGTAATAGCTTTAA
>JAOXOE010000874.1:17880399-17894515 GCA_028565055.1 Phoeniculus purpureus
TGCACTTGGGCCACAACAACCCCATGCAATGCTACAGGCTTGGGGAGGTGTGGCTGGAGAGCCATCTGGCAGAGAGGAACCTGGGGGTTCTAGTTGACAGGAAGACGAACATGAGCCAGCAGTGTGCCAGGTGGCCAAGAAGACCAATGGCATCCTGGCTTGTATTAGAAATAGTGTGTTCATCAGGAGTAGGAAGGTTATCATCCTCCTGTATTTGGCACTGGTGAGGCCACATCTTCAGTATTGTGTCCAGTTTTGGGCACCTCAATACAAGAGAGATGTGGAGGTGTTGGAGCAGGTGCAGAGGAGGGCAACAGGGTGGATTTAGACTTGATATTAGGAAGAATTTTTTCACAGAAATGGTGGTCAAGCGCTGGAATGGGCTGTCACATGGAGGTGGTTGAGTTGCCATCCCTGGATGAGTTTAAAGATCATTTGGATGAGGTGCTGAGGGATCTGGTTTAGGGGTGAACTTGTAAGTTAGGGTAGACAGCTGGACTCTATCCCAGGGGTCTTTTCCAACCACAGTGATTCTGTGATATGAGACAATACCTAAAGTAGTGAATGGATGAAAACTGTGCTCACTAGTGTCCTCTAATTTGGACTAGAACTCTTCTGCAAAAAACTTGCAGAATACCCCCTCAACAAGTATGCATGTAGTTGGCTAATTAGTTCAATCCAGTGGCTGCAACATATCTGTTCTCTCAGCTGTCTATCAGGGAAACTAAGATTTCATAGTTTCATGAAGGTTGGAAGGGCCTCCAAGGTCATCCAGTCCAACTGTTCACCCAATGCCACCATGCCAACTAAAACATTTTTCCAAGTGCTACAACTACGTATTTTTTGAACACCAGCAGGGATGGTGACTCCACCACTTCCTTGAACAGCCTGTTCCAACACCTGATGACTCTTTCTGTGAAGAAATTTTTTGTGGTATCCAATTTAAAGCTCTCCTGGTGCAACTAGAGGCCATTTCTTTTAACCCTATGGCTAGTGACTTGTGAGACTGACCTCCATCTCTGTATGACCTCCTTTCAGGTAAAGAGCAATGAGATCTCCCCTCAACCTCAATTTCTGTGAGCTTAACAATCTCAGTTCCCTCAGCTGCTTGTCATAAGACCTATTGTCCAGACCCTTCACTAGCCTTGTTGCCCTTCTTTGGACATGCTCCAGTATCTCTATGTCCTTCTTGTACTGAGATGCCCAAAACTGACCACAGTACTCAAGATGAGGCCTCACTAGTCCTGAGCACAGGGATACAGTGCTGGTCACACAATTTCTGATGCAGACCAGGATGCTACTGGCCTTCTCAGCCACCTGGGCACACTGCTGGCTCATGTTCAGCTGACTGGCAATCAAGACCCACAGGTCATTTTCCACTGAGCAGTTCTCCAGCCACTCCTCCCCATGGGAGTTGTTGCATGGGGTTGTTGTAAACAAGTGTAGGACCTGGCACTTTGTCTTGTTAAACCTCATACAACTGACCTTGGCCCATAATCCAGGCTGCCCAAGTCCATCTGCACAGCTTTTCTACCCTCAAGCAGATTGGCAGAGCCACCCAATTTGGTGCCATCTGCAAATTTGCTGAGGGTGCACTCAATCCCCTCATCCAGATAATTGGTAGATATTAAATGAGACTGGCCCCAGTACTGACCCATGGGGAACACCACCAACTCAATTTAATTCCATAGAACCCCACCGTCTGGGCTTGTCCATGCAGCCAGTTTCTTACCCAGTGACAAGTCCACTTGTCCAAGCCATGAGCTACCAGCTTCTCTAGGAGAAGTCTGAGCCTGTGCCAAATATTTTGCTGAACTCGAGGTAAAAAACATCCACAGACTTCCCCTCATCCACTAGCTGGTCATCTGGTTGGTCAAGCAGGACTTGCCTTTAATAAACCCATGCTGGCTGGGTTTGGACTACCAGAGATCATCATTTGATCCTCAGGATCCTAAGGCAAAAGAAGGATGCAGGCAATCCATAATTCAGACTGCTTCACTTCAAACAAAACAATAAGAACTAATACTGTACCGGGCAATTTTAACTAAAAGTCACTCTTCCATACCCTCAGATCATCATAGCTTAAGCAACATCACAAACAAAAAAATTTGGAGCTCCGTTACAGCATTCACAATGGAGGATAAGCAGGTAAAAACCACAGGTTCTTAAGCAGTTTGCTGTACGAAAGACATGTAGGAAGGTACATCCACTCACCGCTGCCCTCACACACCGCCTAAATCTAGACGTAGTCACAAATAACCTCAGTTTGTGGATAAGATCTTAAATCGGTGGCCTTTGCTTAGTGTGTAGGCTCTGGAGGTCTGGCTGAAGCTGCAGTGCGTGTGCCACATTCAAAACACTGAAAAACTGGTCTCCTTGAACGTCGAGGCAGTGTGATACTTGCACCTGGATTTGGAGATGGTTACAGGCTGTGGCAGAAGGCATCTGTTAGGCCATGCTTTCAGACAGACCCTTCTGTCCTTTTGCCTCAGGGAAAAACCTGCTAGCAACTCTTCTCAGTTCTAGTGCAAATAAAAACTGAGGGAAAAGAACATTTTTGAAAATGCTTCTTGGACTGCTTAGACTTCTATTTAAAAATAAACCACAAACCAAAACAAACTCAGAAATACTTTCATCATGTCTAAAACCTGACCTGTCTCCTGTCTTTGTCAGACAGGAAGATGACCTCTCGATGCAACTTCATAAAACGTAGCTTTGGTAGTTTTAATTTGGAGTGTTTTGGGGTTTTTTTTAGAGCGATTTAAAGCTGTCGTGTTATCTGCGCCCTAGCTACGTGATCATTGTGGAAGATAGCTCATGAGAACAAGAATGCCCTACTAGATGTTTCCTTATTTTCTTCTCCAATAGGCTTTTTATTGTTTTTGACAACAGGAAAAATACTATGGCTGGAAGGAAAACTAGACTTGCAATAAAAAAAACTCCTCACTCATTCCACCTATAAAATATTTCATTTTTACAATTAATTCTTCTCAGGGATCTAATTAGAAATGGAAAGGTTTTTAATTGATGAGAATCTGACCATTAGGGCATTTTCAATCTCTCACAGCATCCCAGATGACAGTGTTACAGAAAGCATAAGTGAAAAGAGAGAGACTAATTGGAACAATTAATTGAAACAACATGCTGTTAAATTAAATTATAAGAATCCTGACTGTCCCTTCGTACCTTGTTGTGTGGCCTGCTGCACCAGGGTGATGTCCCTACAGACTCAGCAAAAGCTTCACGAAGATCCCATTTACTGATGATCATTTCTGCGTTTGCTATTTGTATTATCACAACGTGCACCCGCTGTACGGCTGCAGACGGTTCCCGCTCTAGGTGCTCAGAACAGTAAGATTTGTGACTGTAGACTCGTGCATGGTTTTGCATGGCTGAATTACCCACTCAGTCAAGAAAGAGGTTAATCTGCTCACTTGAATGCTTTAGTTTTTAGATGACCCTAATGCAAATTTCTTCAAGAAATGGCAAAAGCTTGTAGGCAAGGTAGCTGTTTCCCGCTAAAAATCCATCTCTGATACTCACCAGACTTTGGGGCAAAGCTCCCAAACGTGTTTTTTACAGACAGTTTTCACGGTCCAATATGGAGACTCTCAAACACTAAGCAACAAAATCTTATGCCTGTTCATTTTAAAGCAGGAGTTTTCCTGCTGTCATTTTTACAAGAAACAACGGCACAAGTTGTTTGTGTGTGTACTCACACCCTGTAGGCTACTCTCAGTGATCATACTCCCTTACTCCAACAGCACCTGCTAGCCATTTAGATTAATACAGTTATGATTCCATCAAACTGCCTGGCAAGGCTTCCACTCAGTTCTCCGAGGCCAGGATTTCACACTGCATCTTTTGGTCAGTGCAGCAGGTTTTGCACAGGGTCCACGGATGCGATACTCACTTGCCTAAATTATGCCAGTTGTAGCTTGAATAAGTGTGTGATTTTTGCATTTACACACATACAAATCGTTTTGGCCTCAAGATTTTGGCCATGTTACAACTTCTTATGGGAGAAAATGTTTTCATTTTTTATACTAATATTAATTTCCTATGCCATGGCTCTAAAGTCTGCTGCAGGGATCTTACACAAACAGCCTATTCAGCAAGTTTGTGCTGACTTTAGGACATGACTAATTATAATTTTATGTGCTTGAGTGAATTAGGTCGGCGCTGTTCAAGAAAGGGCTGTCTGGAGAGTTGCGTTTATTCATAACATCCACCAATATTCTACCTTGCCTTCTCACGCATGGTCCTCCCTGCAGCAGTGAGAAACTGTTCTTACCTCAGGTTAAATTTTCTGTCTGTATGGCTCTCCACACCATTCTCATGTGGACTTTCACAGTCCCCTACTTCAAGCCCTTTACAGGAAATACAATCTGAAGCTGAGTTTCGTATTGACATAATCTCATCTGCTGGCAGTGGAGTGAGAAACTCTTCTGATTATAACTGATGCTGTGAAGACATGATTTGTGGAGGAGAAAAATGGAAACTCTGAATAATTGCACTATCTTTAATGTATGACAAATCCTTAGCCTCTTATTTTGCAACCATTTTAAAAATTTATCACCATTTATAAAAAAAAATTCATTTTATGTAGAATGCCTTCATAGTGGGGTAATCCTAGCCCTGTCCTAATTATCTGAGTCAACTAAAGCTACTCTAATGCCTGAATACCTACATCAGGAGGATGATCTGTATTTTGTACAACTGTGTGTGCCAAATATGCTCATTGAGATTAGTCAGGTTGGTCCCATCTTAAAATACGGTCTTATTTAAGACAATCATGGAGGGTTGACCTCGTCTGGTTAGTAGATGCCCACACACTTATTCTCACTCCTCCTCAACAGGAGAGAGGGCAAAAGTAGGATGGAAAAGCTTCTGGGTTGGGATAAAGGCAGTTTAATATGAAAAGCAAAAACTGTGGATGAAAACAACGTAAGAAGAGGAATTTCCTCACTATTTTGCAAGAGCAGGTAGATATCCAGCCATTTCCTAGAAAGCAGAGCCTGAGCACCTGTAATGATTGCTTGGAAAGACAAATGCCATAAGAACAAATGCTACTTCATCGTTCTGTTTTCCCTTGGCGTTTTTTGCTAAGCATGACACCGTATAGTATATGAAGTCCCTTTGGATGCTTTGCATCCTATCTGAGTTTCCTTCCAATCACAGAATCATTTTGGGGTAGAAGAGACCTTTAAGAATATGACGTCCAGCCATTAAGTCAATACTGCAAGGTACCTTGTTCATGCACAACCTACTGACTTTGCTGGTGTAGAGAGGATTTAAACAGAATCCTCTGATGCTGTGCAAGCACTTCTCATCAAGCCCAAAACACAGAAAGGTTGTTGCTGGTGTGTCACCCAGCCCAACATTAAATATGGTGCACAGCACTATATGGGCTGCTTGGAGTTCAATCTCAGCCAAACACTGTACAACATTACACCAAGTCATCAGCTACTGAAGTGACAATACACATAGATATTGGTGTTAGATCAACAGAAATTATGTAACTGTCCTAGATCCTGCAGTTCAAGAGTAACAGCCCTCAGTGGATGCCAAATGGATCCTGGAAAACGTCTTTTTGGATTTTGATGGGTACCTGAACCAAAAGCATTCACTGTTCCCTCCTCTGAAACACATGTTTTTTAGAGATTTTCATAACTTTTCATCTATCAGAGTAGCCTTGACAGACTCGGACTCTGAGAGAGCCATCAGAAGATTCTTCAGTGGCACAGCGCATGGCAAGGTAAGAACAAACTCTGTGGGCAAAGGGACAACTTCCATTTCATCAATGAGATAGACAATGGGGTTGAGTGCACCCTCAGCAAGTTGGCAGATGACACTAAGTTAAGTGATGTGGTCAATAAACGAGAGGTTCAGGATGCCATCAAGAAGGACCTGGACAAATTAGAGAAGTGGGCCAGTATGAACCTCACGAGATATAACAACGCCAAATGTAAACCCCTACACTTGGGCTGGGCCAATCCTCACTAACAATACAGTCTGGTAGATAATGTGATTGAAAGCAGCCCTGAGGAGAAGGGCATGGGGGGACTGATGGATAAAAGGCTGGACATGAGCCAATATGCCCTCACAATCCAGATCGCTAACCACATCCTGGGCTGCATCAAAAGAAGTGTGGACAGCATGCTGAGGGAGGTGATTCTTCCTCTTCTCTGCTCTAGTGAGATCCCTCCTTGAGTACTGTGTCCAGCTCTGGAATTCTCAGCACAAGCAGGACATCAACCTTTTGGAGTGAGTCCAGAGAAGGGCGAAAAAATGATCAGAGGGCTGGAAAAACCATCCTATGAGTGTAGACTGCACAAGCTGGGTCTGTTCAGCCTAGAGAAAAGACATCTCTGAGATAACTTTGCTGCAATCATCCAGTGCATAGAAGGAATCCACAAGAAAGATGGGAAGGGACGTTTTAGAAAGGTTTGTTGAGGCAGGGCAAACAGTAGCAGTTTCAAACTATGAGAGGGTAGATTTAGACTAGATATAGGGAAGATATTTTTTATGATGAAGGTGGTGAAACACTGGAGCAGGTTGCTCAGAGAGATGGTAGAGGGCCTTGTATTTGGACATTCAAGGTCAAGGCTTTGGAACAGGTTGTCAAGAGAGATGGTGAAGGCCCCATCCATTGGGACATTTGAGGTCAAGGCTGGATGAGCAACCTGATCTAGCTGAAGAGATCCCCACTCACTGCAGGACCTTTAAAGATCCTTTCCAACACAACGCATTCTCTGATTCTAACTGAAAATTCTACCTATTAGAACTGTGCAAAATTCCACGTATTACAACTCAGAAAAATTAAAAATCACAGAGAATTGCAGTATGAGATACAGGAAATGGAAGAGTTTTAGAGTTTAATTGAGGTAAACCTTAAATAACAGTTTGCACGCTGCCAAGCAGGTAGGACATTCTCTCTTCAAACACAAAGGAGAGTTTCCATCCCCCTGTTTCTATCATTGTTTCTCCACGTCTTTTGTTTCTAGACTACGACATTTCTGTGGTTAAAAAAGCCACCTGGAATGTCAGATACAAGTGGTCTATAAATACACTTTGCTAAAATACCATTTTAATGGCTGAGCCATTAATAATCACTAGAAAATTGACTGCAGCCATGGAAACACAAGGGAATTGTGAACCTAACAAGTGAAATTACATTTTATTTTATATTTTTACGTTCATGAATGTTTACAAGTTTTGGGGAGAGGGTCAGTTTCTCTCTGCTTAATAAAGCCTAATGCCCAGGAGCTAGGTGGGAGATTTCACATATTGATGAAAGACCTTCCTGTGGCATTAGATATAAGCAAAATAGGTTACACACATTTGTCAGGTGGTGTTTATCCATTAACTTATTTTTCTCCTACCAATATGTTTTAGTGGGCATGTCTCTGCTAATCAGAAGCCATAAAATAAAAGAAAAAAACTGTTCACAGAAAGAATGAAGATAAATATAATAAAAAGACTTATTGGCATAAATGGAGTAGCCACTCATGAAAAGAGTTTGATCTGTGATATACCCCTGTTGCAAAATTGGCTAGATGCAGGCAACAACAACCACCTTTTAAAACTAAAATATTGGTTATATCTGCCAAATGAAGAGCGGAATCAATAACGTGATCTGGAATGCCAAGCCATATGGTCTCATATTTTCAAGGCAACACTAATTTGTAATTTTGTTCTCATCTTAATCTTTACAATAGGTTTTATGGTCCTGCTCAAGCAGGGGGGTTGGCCTCGATGACCCCTGGAGAAACCTCCCAACTCCTAATGATCTGTGTCTCTGTGTATTTTATCCTAGGTAGTTATTCAAAAATACTTTTATCCATGAGGCCTTTTGATAATCTAAAAACTGTAGGTGTGTCACCTTAATTATACATGGTAATTCTCCGAGGAGCTAACACTGAAGTCGCACCTTTCTGTAATCACCAGAATTGTGCAGACTAAACCAAAAGAAGTTTACAGAAACTGCAATAGGTTTAGATTCCTGAACAGGATCTTAGAATTTCCAGAAGTCTTCAACAAAATTGAACATTCTGAGTTAGTGGAGAATGTGTCATTGTTTCAGCCCTTAATCCATTTTATTTTGTTTGTAGGCTGTATGTACAATGAAAGGAATCCGTGCTTCTGATTGTAGCAGAAAATATTTGTTGGTGATTTATTGATCCAGATGTAATGATAAAAAGTAACCCAAGTGAGCAGCAACTCTGTGCAGAACTGGGCATTGTGCTTTGCCTTATAGCTTTGCCAGAGCGTAACACAAGACAAGCGCTAAAAGCCCGTCTCACTGTCAGATAGGCATTGACTGGCTTGGCCAAGTACAGGACTGACATCTGAATCTCCTTAATTTTGTTTATTCAATGTCTTAGTTGCCGTGGTCAGCTGCTAGTCTTTTTCATCCTTGACTGATGCAGGGACAGACATGAACCCTTCATCTCTATACGGCCCTTCTACACCGAACTGGCAACATAAGGGACTTTGACAATGTAAAAGCTGAGAACATAATTTAACAGGACACAAATGCTATCTTTCACCATGCTGCAGTGATATAAGGGAACCTTCTTGTCAGTGAGTGTTGGTTACTATGTGACTTCTATGCTTGTGGGCAAGACATAAATAACAAGAGCTGAAAAAAGTTACCCACAGAGAAAAGCTAATATCCAGAACACAAGACTAATCATGCCTGTTGTAGAAGCATATTACTATTAGACCAGGAGTCACTGCAGGAACTCAAATCTATGTGGAAAAAGAACAGTACAAAATCTGATGGAGAATCTGGGGCATTGTGTTGGCACTGCCACGCATAAAATTTCATTACTTTATTGAGTTTCTATGCAGACCTATGACCCACTTCTGCTCCCACTGAAATCCATAGAAGATTTAATAGGTGCTCTATTTTTCCATTTTAATAGGCATTCTATTTATAGAAAAATGTGTAACTTAAAACTATGAGAATTCTCATTTTTCTTCACCTTCTACTCCTCAAGGGATACTTCTTACTAAAGAACTAAATGGTGTTCGACAGCAGTAGAAGTAACCATACATTGTCCCTAAAATGCCTGCCATAGCTTTTTCAGCGGATTGTTCTGCATTGGATAACAGATTTTTTCTTAGCTATGACACCATAATCACAGTTTGTCATTAAGACTGTGCCTGGTTGTGACAGACCACCCCTCAAAAATTATTTTGTAGTTTCTCAACTTTGACATCTACCAATCCGTATTCTCCAAAGCTTAAGGTTGTCAGAAAAGGCAGTGATGAAGCACGAAAGATGGAAAACGTGGAGCTGCTTCCCATTAGTCAGTCGTCTTCTGTCATGTCATGTATTAAAAGTCAATGCTTGATACACTCCACTTTTCTATTTTTTCACAATGATCTGAGAAAAAGTCTTTCCTGCTAACACATCTGGGATACATCAAGCTCATTTACATTCAAAATACTTCACTCTTTGATACCATGTTACTTGAGATTACGTTTTCACAATGGGCCTAATACAACTTTCAGGACCTCTGCACAGGAAAATAACCTGAGGTAAAAAAAGTTCACCTCTCTTTCAAATGAATAAGTAAACATATTGAAAACCTTAAAACACAGGTTCATATCGTCAAGACGTATTTTGGTAGTACTTAAACTTAGATTTCAGTCACTTCTATTTTTTGCAATAAGTGCCTGGATCCAACGTGAACCAGAAAAGCTATGATGTGTCTCAAGCAGGGCTTAGTAATTTGATGTTGGATCATACCGGCATAGTCAAACTGTGGTAGGCAGTGTGTGTGGGGATGGTGGTAGAGGTAGCACGGTGAAGATCAGTGCTGCACTGGTCTCATCCCCTCCTCCCTGCCCAAAGCCACTTACCCCTTTGTGCCAGCATATCACCAGGAGGCTGCTCAACTGAAAGCTAGCAACAGTGAAATGGCTTAGTTGTAGCCAGGTTGGTCCACCACCCAGTTTTACATGCGGCTGCACAAAAATTGCACCTGCAATGGGAAGCCATGGGGACAAGAAGCCAGGCGTTATGGAGACACAGTGCCATCCCTTTTGGAGTAGCCTGTACCGCAGCCAATTACGCAGTCAGAGAGCTGCAAGTGGGTAATGTGGGTCAAGATGTGGCTGCAAGCCCTGCATTGGACAAGGCTGGCATAGCACTACCTTAACTACGTGTTAACCTGCTTTTAAGTTAAAAACTTTAAACTTCCTTTTGACTGCCTATAAAACTATTTGAATGAGTTCACAACTAATTTAGAATCTTGCTTAATTAAAACAATTTTGTTTAAAAGAATTGCAGAATATGTTATTCCCTCTTCTTAACTTCAGTGTTACAATGGATCCTTACCCACTCGCAGGATCCTCTTATAGCATGCACACAGAAGAGCTAGGACAAGGAGATGTGAGCTCACTTTGCCTGCACACCAATCTCATGGCTTCCAGCCAGCCCCAAATTGTGACCTTGTTAGGGTGACATTGTGCCCTAGCTAATAAGCTGTGCTTAGAGGCAGAGAGATCTGGGCTGGGCTTCTCAAACATGCGTTTGAACTGGGACTGGCTCCCGTCCAGGCAGCCTAACGCACTTGCAGAGGGAATTAGTGTATGAGTGCAAGCTACCGAAGACTCACAGTCACAGCATCATCAGACTGAAGGCTGTGGTTTCCCATGAGAAGAGCTGAATATTCTAAATGTCCACAGATAAGTACCATATTTCCCTCAACCTTCCATTCTGAGCCAAGGGAAACCTATCCTGCTGTCTTCTGGCACTACAAGTCACATGGCTGTCCCTTGTGCAGGAATTATCTATTTCCCTGTGGTTTTGCAAGACATGTGAAGCACCATTTTGTGACCAGTTTTGTAGCTGTCAAGTCTCACAACGCTAAAGTTTGGTCACATTTCTTGAAACCTATACAATATGGAAATCCTGATCAGTTAAGCGCGATTTTTTAAGGCATCAATAAAACTATAAATATTTTGATCATATAACATAGGTAACAAGTGTTTTAGTTCATGCTATCTCAATTACAGATAGCACAAAAAAAAGCTGAGTTGGTGAAGTTCATGATCTTTATGACAGCAAGGAGGGTACCCAGCAAGTTTGCTACCCTGAACTTCAGGAGAGCAGATTTTGGCTTCTTCAGAGACCTTCTTGGTAGAGTGCAGCAGGACAGAGTTCCAGAAAGACTGGGTGCCCAAGAAAGCTGGTTAATATTCAAAGACCACCTACTCTACAAGGCAGGGAAACAAGGCCAAGTAGCCTGGAAGAAGTATAGTTGAAGTGTCCATGCAGACAGGGATCAGGTTAGGAAAGCCAAAGCCTGAATAGAATTAAATCAGGCCAGGGAAATCAACAAGAAAAATTTCTATAGATGTATTAGGAGAAAAGGCTCGCTAACAGAAGGCTGTCCCCATGAGATGAAAGATGAGTAGGCAGGGAAGGAGACCAACATGTCTAAACAGGGATCTTTGGCTGCACCTCAAGAACAAAAGAAGAGTCTATGACCTCTGGAAGAGGGGGCAGGCCTCTCGTGAAGACTTTAGGGATGTAGTCAAACTCTGCACAAAGAAAAGCAGGACAGCCAAGGAACAGCTAGAGCTCAACTTAGCTACAGCTGTTAAGGATAATTTAAAAAGTTTCTATAAATACATTAATAACTAAAGGAGGACCAGGAGAAAAATCTCCATCCTATTTTGGATTCAGAGGGAAACCTAGTAATGGATGATGCAGAAAAGGTTGAGGTGCTCAATGCCTCCTTTGCCTCAGTCTTTAGCAGTGGAACTTGGTGTTCCCTGGTCAACAGGCCTCATGAGCTGGGAGACAAGGAAGGAAGCAGAATGAGGCTGCCACAGTTGGAAAGGAAGTGATCATCAACCTGCTACACCACTTTGACATAAACATGTCTACGGGGCCATATGGGTTGCCTCCAATGGTGCCTAAAGGGTTGGCAGATGTGCTCGTCAAGGCACTTTCCATTATTTACTGGAAATCCTGGCTAGCTGGGGAGGTCCCAGTGGAGTGGAAGATGGCAAATTGGACTATTGGATGAGGGAAAGGCTGTAGATATTGTTTACCTGGACTTTCAAAAAGCCTTTGTCACTGTTCCCCATGGAATTCTCCCTGATAAGCTGGCTGTTCATGGCTTGGACGAGCACACATTCTGCTGGATAAAACAGTGGTTGAACGGAAGGGCACAAAGAGTGGTGGTTCATGGAGTTAAATCCAGCTGGAAGCCTGTCACAAGCGCTGTGCCTCAGGGCTCAGTGTTGGGACCATCTCCGTTTAACATCTTTTTTCATTATCTCGACACAGAGTGCATCACTAGTAAGTTTGCAGATGACACCAAGTTGGGTGGGAGTGTTCATCTGCAAGAGGGTAGGAAGGCTCTTCAGAGAGACTTGGATAGATTGGAGCAAAGGGCCAATGTTAATAGTATGAGCGAGGGACCTGGGAGTTCTAATAGACAAGAAGATGAATATAAGCCAGCAGTGTGCCCAGGTGGCCAAGAAGACCAATGGCATACTGGCTTGTATTAGAAATGGTGTGTCCATCAGGAGTAGGAAGGTTATCATCCCCCTGTATTTCATCACTGGTGAAGCCACATCTTGTACAACAGTGACACTGAGTGCACCCTTGGCAAGTTTGCTGATGACACCAAGCTGTGTGGTGTGATTGACACCTGGAGGGAAGGGAGGCCATCCAGAAGGACCCCGAAAGCTTTGAGTACCAGGCCTGTGCAAACTACATTAGGTTCAACAAGTCCAAGTGCAGGGTCCTACATCTGGTTTGGGGTAATCTCAATGATAAATACGTTCTGGGTATCTGCATGGATTGAGAGCTGCCCTGAGAAGGATATGGGGGTGTTGGTAGGACAGAACCTCAGCATAAGCTGACAATGTGACAATGTGAGTGCAGCCCAGAAGGCCAACTGTATCCTGGGCTGTATCACAAGTATGACAACCAGGTCAAGAGAAGTGATTCTCCCCCTCTGCTCTGCTGTTGTGAGACCTCACCTGGATTGCTGTGTCCAGTTCTGGAGCCCTCAATACAAAAAGGACATGGAACTGTTGGAGCAACTCCAAAGTAGGGCCACAAGGATGATCAGAGGTTGGAGCACCTTTCCTGTGAAGACAGGCTGAGGGAATTGGGGCTGTTCAGGCTGGAGACGGCATCAAGGGTACCTAATAGCATCCTTCCAGAACATGAAGGGGCCCTACAGGAAAGATGGAGAGGGACTTTTCACAAGGGACTGTAGTGAGAGGAGAAGGGAGAATGGGTTCAAACTAAAAGATGGGTAGCAATCAAAAAGTGGTATTTCGAGTGGGCTATAGACACACCATGTACATTAAGCCGGTATTCTGACAACTTGGGTGTGTCCGGCAAATATCGGAGCGCTAGATGTATGTCACATCTCCCTGGAGAAGTTAGCATGTGCAACACATGTAATATGCAAAAAAAAAATTGAAATACTTTTCTAAGTTATTAAATAATTCTGTGCCTTTACTGTGTGACACCTACCTTATGTTAAGAGAGGCCAGCTTTACTATGTGATGATAGAACCTATTTAACTTTACGTACACTTGTTCACATGCAGTTGCTGCTTTCTTTTTGAAGTTGCTCATACTATTTTCATCACGTGCCTTGCAGAGTTCTCAGTGTTCACAATAGTTTATACAAAATTTAATTAAGTGGTGTGATTCATGAGCTGGACACTGTCAAATCAAAACTCTTTTAAAAGGTATCGGTGTCTTCAAACAGATGGAAAAGCTACTGTCATGAACAAATTGCTTTTAAGCATATCAGCTGGCACAATGAATTAAAACCTTCTTATTATTTAACTCGCCATCTGAAGTTAATGGGTGAGTGCAGTTTGCTTGCAGTAAAGAAAACAGCTCAGTTCCCCAAAATCCAATAGCAGAAAAGGAAACAATCAATATTTTCCCCTTCAGGGAATGGAATAAAGTACCAGCTGCCACACTGCATACATAACAGAGATCTGTCTCAAGGACCAGTATGCAGTTTTTCATCAAAATAAACAAGAAAGGGTTTTTTTGAAAACTGCCTACATGACTCAGGAATGTATGTTGTTGTAGTGAGAATTAAACAAGCAACATA
>JAOXOE010000874.1:17902035-17930212 GCA_028565055.1 Phoeniculus purpureus
GTGATCCTGCTGCGGCAGGGGGATTGGACTAGATGATCTTTCGAGGTCCCTTCCAATCCCTAATGATTCTGTGATTCTATGAATCCATCATCCTCAACAGCTCTGTGTTTCTTTAATCAGGATAACATGTTTATAAACTTGTGATAAGATCTAAGGTCAGTGAAGGTTATTCTTTCAGGCCTTGCTTCAAGTAATAATAATATGCGTGTAATAGCTACTTCCCTGGAAGATTTCTTTTTGTTTCGGAGAAAATGTCAATATGGACATCTCAGAAAAAGTAGTGGGTTGGGACTGGTGTCCCGAACACAAAGGTTTCTCATTTTCCAGGTCCCCGTGATTTTGACTAAAATCTTCCAAAGTCTCATTCCAATTCTTAATGAAAATCCATGTAAGCATCTGCTGCTTATCACAGCGGATAATGTAAGAAGTAAGTCAGGGGGTTGCAATATTTCTTGGGCCTGTAATACTTCTCTGGTTCCAAGCTGGAATTTCTCTGACCTGGCAAGGATAGCTTGTACCCCCATGTGAGCACAAAGCAATGCTGATTCATTTTTATTTTTCCAAAGGGTTACGGATACAATATCAACAGAGTTTCATACAGAGGTCACTTTCTGTTTCGTCCATAGGACAGGTATTCCGTTGTACTTAATTATAATATTTCACTTATTTTTTCTAGCCCTTGAATTCAACTGATCTCTCCACATTCTGTGGCCTGGAGGACAAAGCATTTGTTGGTCAAACCACAATAGTGTCCATTTAATTTTGGCTATCAGACTGCTGTATGTCTTCGGGCAAGTAATTTCATTGTCTGAATTGCCTTTATAAAACGGGAACAGTGGCGCTAGCATCCTTTTGGAAGTGTTTCAGATGTACTCCACGTAGGACTCAGAAAGCAAAAACTGAACACACTCTGCTTTAGTGTCAAAGACGCAGCTTCTCTCTGCTTGGGGAGATCAGAAAATCTATGATGCACAGATCAGTTCCATTAGAGATAAGAACATATCAATGTAATTATATGAGGCTTGGCAAGATTTTTCCCAGAACACCCATGCTTAGGGAAAGTTTACCTAAACAAGAAAAGGTATAGGATGGGATTGGCAAAATAATTAGGAAGAGAGGGCATAAACAATTCCAGTTTGCTTAGCATAGTAAAACCTTTGTTTGGTTAGAGGTTGATCTTTCTCAGAGGCAAACAGGCATCACGGAACAGGGAGATCCAGACAAAAGAAGAGGGAGAAGAATTCAACTATCCAGAATTGGCATGGGAAAAAAGTGGGCAGTGTCCACAGAACTAAACCAGAAATTAAAGTTTTAGACAAATGAGGTTGCATGCGTTCAGACAAACAGCATTGCAAGATCACAGGGAAGAGTCTGGTAACTTTACAGTCAGTATTGCATGGTGTGGTTACTAGTCATACCTGGGACAGGTCTCAGTGACAGCAGGAAGTGTGCCATGCAGCTTTATTTTCTGTCTGCCTGCTTCTCCTGATTGCTATTCCTTCCTGCTCTCCATATCCACATCAGCCCCTCACTTTCACCTGGTGGCAGTAACAGCTCTGAGGTAGGCGAAGATTGAGGACATTCAGAGCCATGCTGTCGTAAAGACCACTGAGTGGTACAATTTTTAACAGCCTGCTCTAAAAATGACTTGGGTAAGGGAGGCACAGAACTACCTGAATGAAGCTTGTAGGAACTATAATGATTTGGAATAAATGGTAAAATCTTTTAATTTTAATTAAATCCACTAGAAATGTAATTTTAAAGTGCCTCTACCAGAAGTAAAAATATTTAAGCACAAGTTTTGTCAGTGCCGAATTATTTGCACTTATCCTTCTAAAACAGTCTTGTGTGATGACTAGGATTTTACTTTCCCAGTTGATAAAATAAAAAGCAGATGGGATAAATGTAGCTGCCACAGATGTGTCTGCTATTTCTTCATAATCTGCCTGCCTTTGAGCAAACCTTAATATAGATGGTGAGATGCTGGATCCTGTCCAATAATGAAAAACTCTCCTCAAAGCTACAGCATGCTTTCAAGCTGCAAATGTGGTCCAGTCTCTGAAAAACCTTCTTCACAATCTTTTTTAACTCTGTCATTGCTGGCTTTACAGTACTCAAAGTCTGTGACTTGTAAGAAAAGAAATATGTATTTCTTTCTGCTTTCACCCCACAGCCTGGGCACTGGCCATCACAGCAGATAGGGGAGGCAGGGTCTGAGGAGCCTGCTCTTGTAAGCTGTGTGCAGTGGGAGACACAGAAACTCGTAATTCCATCCTTGCCCCAAAAGATGAAAAGGTGATGAGAGGAAAGTCTATGCAGTTTTGATTATGAGTTCTATGTGTTTGGCAAGATGACATCTGTGTTTTGATGTTTGTGAAGGGCAAATATTTCGCTTTTCAATCTTAAATTAAATCCTACTGCAGACATAAATTAAAGCTTATGTCTATGGTTCTGTATAAACAAAATGTGTGGTTAGCCTCGATTTTTCTACCACTGCTGGATAGTCTTAGAAAGCCAATATGAAATCTAAAGAGGGAAAAGAATAAGTGATATTGATATTATCTCAAGCTTTAAAATTTGTTTAATGTGATTAAAGCAGCCATACAGTCCTGGAAGGGGTCATCTATTTTAATGTTTCCCAGAGGATATGAGATAAGAGATCTCAAGATGGCAGCTTAAGATTATTTTATGAGCTACAGAGTGAGGACTTCTGATTGACTGTGAAGCTAAACTGGCTGTTAAAAGTGCATCTGCACAGCATGGGGCACCAAATGAGTGAGTTCTGGCTGCAGATACATTATCATCATGCACGTAACTGTACCCTACAGGCAAACACAGCAAAGCTACAGTTCCCCCACTTGCTGTATTTGGACTGCAGCTTCTTGTCATTGCTTTGCATGGATATTTCTAAGCCACACAGCAAGACCTCCTCACCTACAAATAGCTGCCCTAGGGTAACAACAACATGTAAAGTGGAGATACCTGACCTGTAGCATCCTGTTGCTAAAGGGAAGGGAACAAACAGACGTTGCAAGAGAATCCACTCTCCAGGGTTTGCCCCTTTTACCAAGCCAGTATCAAATTCTCTGAAAGGCTTATCCCCGCAGTAAGTGCATATCCATCTGCCTTCTTGTCACAAACTTTGTCATCACAGCCTTTTGCAGCTGGCCAGCTGAGATGGGGAAGACGTGTAGCTACAAAAACCATGTAATTCACCCCACTGCACTGATTTGTTTCTCTGTTCATCTCTGAGGTGGATTAACAGGCGGAGAGCAAAAATGCTTTGGAAGAAAATCACTTATAAAGTCACTTGAATTTTTTGTGGTTTTGAAAACTGGAGAGACCACGAAGAAGTTCTTCCTACTATGCCAGCACTCTCCATCCTAATTTCACTGACTTGGAGCACATTATCATGTCCTCCTTCAGATGCATCTTTGGAGTCAGTGCATATTGGCTATTAACACACTATGTGTAAAAAAGGAATTGCTGTTTCCAGTCTCAGATGTATTTCTGGATGTCATTATCTACACATCACTGGCTTTGTATGCTTTGCTTGGACTACATCTTTTCAGCCCTGGCCCTTCCTCTTCTCACAGTCAGGATGCACTGATGCTGTGGTATCTGCAGCAGCTGAGAGCTGGTGTAGTCTTAACTGCCACTCAGCATCAGAACTAGTGATAAGCTTTCTGGCTGGTAGTATTTCAGTTTGTTCCAGGCAAAACCAGCGCTTACTTGTTTTACTGTATTTCAACAGTAAAAGTAACCTGAAGACAAACTTATTTTATCACTTTTTTTCAGGCTTAATCTCTGAATTCTTTTTTTTACCACTGGACACTTCTGTAGATCTACCCAGAAAACAGTTCAGGATAAAAATGATGGAGCCAAATGCATGAAAACTTTTATTTTCTCCCCAGACAGCTGGTACTGTTGAGTCACTGTCAGAATCAGAGGGGCTATCATCTTTGCCCTCACACTCAACCAAGGCCAAAGAGTCAATCAAAGCCCAGAAAAACCTTGTGGGAAGGATGGATTACAAGGATGTTTTTGAACATTAAGTTTTCTGGGTAATGGTGGCTACTTTATGCTGTTTGTAGCTTTTAAAAGATATTGTGCCTTCAAGGAGGCTAAGAATCTGCTGTAGACATCATAATTTCTCTTCTAATACATCTTTTGGAATAAAGAGGAAGGACAATTTTGAAAACTTTTCCTTTTTAAGGAGTTACTGCAAATAGTGTTTAAAAATACATTTTTTCAGCAGCCAACTAGCAGTAGCCAAAAGCTCAGGATGTTTGGTTCTGTGTCGTGTAGTCACTGCCCTGTGCAATGTATTTTGGGTCACACAGAGAAATCAGCTCTGTTGATTTGCAAGCAGCTCCAAGGGTAATAAATGGCTTCTACAATAGCCAGCATGTGGTCGGCATCAGACCATTTGCAGTCTTTTGGAAAGTCAAAGGCCCTCACCAAGCCCCATTGCTGTTTGGCAAAAGTTTTTCCAATGAAAAGCAGCCAGAACCACTAGCCTGAATCTTTTTTTGAATTAAAAGTATTTTTTGATCCTCTGGGGATGTTAATACAGGAGACAGGGAGAGCCAGGACTCAAATTATTCCCAGACATGTTTCAACATGCCAGAGGACTGATGGAAGCAAGTAGTTTTCTGTCTCTCACTGTGATCCCACAATGCCACAATTGCATTGTGCACACTGAGCCATCGTCTGCTGGGTTACCTGATGAGTCCAGCCCTCTTTGCTGGAGAACTGTTTGTATTTGTGTCGTGGTAAAGCACTGGCGTGTATCTAAATAGCTGAGCTCTTTCTCTTTCTGCTGGTTTATGGATGGGCAGGGTGGCAAATGCTTTAAATGTCATCTGTTTTTTCTCAACACTGCCACTGTGTGAGAAAAGGAGGATGAGGACGGTCACTACTGCTCATCTCTTGTTGGAGACAGCTTTTAAATCCACATGTATTAACACGGCTACATCCTTGAAGGCACAAGACTAGATGTGTAAAGCCAAAATCCAATATTGCTTATCCTAGAAACTTGGATAAGTGTAATAATCTGGAGTTCCATTTTGCACCATTTACAGGATAACCAGGTAATCAGTTCCTGCCACCATGGGTTCATGCCTGACCAGCATGATGTCCTCTGTGGCAGGGTGACGTGTCTGGTGGATGAGGGAAAGGCTGTGGATGTTATTTTCCCTCATTTCAATAAAGCCTTTAACACTGTTTCCCATTACATTCTTGTGGAAAACTGGCAGCTCAAGACTTGGGCAGGCACACGCTCTGCTGGGTTAAACACTGGCTAGATGGTGAGACCAAAGAGTGGTGCTGAATTAAGTCAGCAACCAGCCACAAACGCTGTTCCCCAGGGCTCAGCATTGGGGACACTCCTGTTTGACATCTTCATTGATGATTTGGATGAATAGATTTAGTGTGCCTTCAGTAATGAGTTGAAATGTTGACCTCCTTGAGGGTAAAGAGGCTCTACAGACAGATCTGGACAGGCTGGATTTATAGGCTGAGGCCCATTGTATGAACCTCAACAAGGCCAAGTGCTGGGTCCTGCACTTGGGTCACTTACTCCAATGCAACATTACAGGCTGGGAGAAGAACAGCTGAAAAGCTGCTCCACAGAAAGAGGTCTAGGAGCACTGTCTGATCAGCAGCGCTCTCAGGTGTCCAAGAGGGCTGATGACATCTTGATGTCAGCACCATTGGCACCACAGCTCAGAAGGTGAACACAGAGGACAGCAAAGTCACAGGTATCTCCTAATCAATGGCAAATCTAAAGTGACTTAGGACACACAACAAAAGCAAAGATAAAGAAAATGCCAAAACCTTCCCAGATTTCTGCAGAATGAAGCCATGGTGTGAGGGATGCTTTCTGCTCGTTGGTGACCAAGGTACCACTTACAGCTGGGGCTGCAGGAGGTGCAGAGTAGAGGGAGATGGCCCAGCTGCACCGAAAACTTGGCTTTCAGCCTGAGACATGTTGGAACAGTGTGAATACTGGGGCTTGGTATCAGTGAGGCCTATCAGAAATCAGCAGGGAAAAAAATGGTTTAGAGGTCATAGGAGCGGCTTTTCCCTACCCCCTACCCCTGCCCTTTAACGAAAATTAACCACGGCTTTCAAAACAAACCATTTTGCAGGAGACAGTGTCTGCCATAAGCACCTCCTCAGAACACACTGAGCTCCTCTGGCACTGGAGCACTTCTATAGAACCACAGAATTATTAGGGCAGGGAGAGACCCCCAAGATCATCCTGTCCAACCATCGACCCAACACCGCCATGCCTACCAATCCGTGTTTCCCAGTGTCACATCTATGTGTCTTCCGAACACCTCCAAGGATGGTGACTCCACCACTCCCTGGACAGCCTGTTCCAATAGCTGACCACTGTCTCAGTGCAGAATGTTTTCCTGATGTCCAATCTAAACCTCCCCTGGCACAACCTGAGGCCATTTCTTCTCATTCTATCGCTAGTGGCCTGGGGGAAAAGACTGACTCCCGCCTCTCTACAACCTCCTTTCAGGTAGTTGTAAAGAGCAATAAGGTCTCCCCTCAGCCTTCCTTATTCCAGGGTAAACAACCCTAAGCCACTCTCATAAGACCTGTCCTCCAGGCCCTTCATTAGTCTTGTTGGTCTTCTTTGGACACACTGCAGTATCTCAATATGTATTTTGTATTGAGGTGCCCAAAACTGGACACAATACTTGAAGTGGAGCCTTA
Organism: Phoeniculus purpureus; assembly: GCA_028565055.1. NCBI lineage: Eukaryota > Metazoa > Chordata > Aves > Bucerotiformes > Phoeniculidae > Phoeniculus > Phoeniculus purpureus. Next base: position 17,908,768 of record JAOXOE010000874.1, read on the forward strand.
GTAATGCTAATTACAGGGGGATGACCTCTTCTCTAGTCCCGCTGGTCACAGTATTTCTGATGCAGGCCAGGCTGCTGCTGGCCTTCTTGTCCAGTTGGGCACAATGCTGGCTCATGTTCATCTGTCTGGCAGTCAACACCCCCAGGTCTTTTCCACTGAGCCCTCTTCTCCAAGTATTGTGGGGGAGCATTAAACGTGGGTTGTTGTGACTGAAGTGTAGGATCTGGCACTTGGTTGTTTCAAACTGCATACAACTGATCCTGGCCCATTGATCCAGACTGTCCAGGTCCCTCTGCAGAGCTTTCCTACCCTGAAGCAGTTCAACACAGCCACCGAGTTTGATGTCACCTGCAAACCTGCTAAGGGTGCACTCAGTCTCCTCATCCAGACCGCTGATAAAGATACTAAGCAAGACTGCCCCAAATACTGAGCCCTGGGGAACACCACTTGTAACTGGCTGTCAGCTCGATTTCACTCCGTTCGGCACCACTCTCTGGGCTCAGCCGTGCAGCCAGTTTTTTAAGCAGCGTTAAAATACCCTCTAGAACTTCACAGTTACAGAGCAAGGTGCTGTCGTCTTGTTTATTTTTTTTTAACCATCAGGCTTTCCAAGCATTTTGCAACCAAGAGCAACACAGACAGAAGTCAGAACACATCTTGCAGTTATTTAATCTGGACAACCCGTAGAAATTTGTCCCTTCTGGTGTTAGCAGTGTTTTGGGTGAGTGTATTTAGAAGGAGCGGAACAGGTTTCTATGATCATGTGATGCATAATGCTTTACTGTGCATTAGCTGCAGAACATAAATGTGTTCAGCTGTGCTAGATGATCCTAAGTGAGGGAAGCGTCTCAGTGCTCACTTTCTAAGAAAAGCAAGGAAACTTTGTGTAAGGATGGCCTGTGGTTAAAGGAAACTTTCCCATCTTTTCCTCCGTTCTACAATGACTCCTTCAGAAGAATCTGCAACAAAGGGAGAAAAACAAAACTTTCCCAGGACTCCAATGGTATGTTTGCATGTTTCCACTATCTTTTCTGCCCACATTTGATAGCACAACTTGCTACACACCTGATAGCTATACCCCATACCACATTTCAGGCCTGGGGGTTGCTTGGCAGTGGGCAAGTGGTTTCTCTCCTCCCAACAGAAGAATGGTAAATATTCATTAAAAAAATGTGGAACTCACTGTCTGCAGTTTCGGTCACAGTATTTTACTTCGTGGTGTAAATGGAAAGGTGGAATTAAAGAATGCATCTACAATTGCATCAGGGACACATCTGCCCAGCAGCTTCATAAAGGAGGAACCAGGAACAACGTTCTGTTGGGAACATCATACTGCTGCTTGGAGAAGCAGTAGTGCTAACGTGTGTTTGTCAAGAAGGTCTCATAACTATAGGGCCCCTTCTTGAAGACTAAAGTTTACAAGCTTATGTGTGCTACATATTTATGAGAACTTAATTCTTGCACACATTTTGCCATTGTGTAGATGAGCTGTCCTGGACAAAGAATCGAGGACAGTTAATACCTTCAGCTGTGTTCTGCTATCTTGTGTTGCTACCCATGGGAATCATGCAGAATCACGTCCTTCACAGTGGATAATGTTTCAAAGCTAGAAGTGTGTGGTGTGGTGCAGTAAATCCCCTTTGTTTTTCTGTTTGTCTGGGTGGTGTGGTAGGAGGACTGACCTTCCAAAACAGCCCATAAATGATTGCAGATTACAAGCATTACAAATATCAGCAATCAGAAGTTCCCATGGAGGCTGTGGCCACCTGTGAACTGTCTCCTGGGAGTGATAGCTCTTTCCCTAGACTTTCAGAAATTTCTCTGTGTTGTGTTGCCTTAACAATTGCAAAATGAACCAAGGCACTGACGAATAGAAAAAACCCCACTCCAGCAACATTTTCAATGTTCTTATTTTGATCTGCTTGTTTCTAATACATCAGATTTCACGGCAGGTAATGACAAATTCGTCTAAATTTCTCCTCAAAATCAGGAGATTCTTTCTGTTTCACAGTAGAGAACTCTAGAAGGAGACTGAGCAATTTCCTAAAAGTCAGTTAGAAAAAAATGACAAAGAAATAGCCCTGTAAAAGTCTTAATGCAGATCATGAATCACAGACTCATCCTTTGTTTCCTCTCACAAGACACAAATAGTGTTATCCTCTGGATTATCATTGCATGTCTCCGTTGTTTAGAGAAATTAAATCACTTAAGAAAGAAACTGACACAGTGGGGTCTTGACTTTTAAAGAAGCTTATATACCAACTGTTACATCATCTCAAATTACTTTAAGGACCCAGTAAAATGAGTATTAATAAATCAGACACTTAGTCTACCTTCATACTTCGCTTGCTGCCACTGGGCACTGCATTTAAAACCTGCTGAGGTGCATCAGACATAAATTCCCTACAACATGTTAAGCGCAATGTGTTTTCATATATGTTGTCTATACTGACAGCTATACCAGGCAGTCAGTCACTGCGCTAGACAAAGCTGCACCGGCCCTGCCTTTAACAGAATACGGAAAGATCTCAGTCTGCAATGGCTATGCTGTGTGATGTGACCTGTTAGGTAAATAGACAGCTCAACACTAACAGTACCAAACCAGCCTGTGCACAAACACACAAACTGCAACTGCACCTTCTACCACAGTGTGCATGGACTTCACTAATAGGCTGAAGAGCACGATCAATTTCAGGTTTGCTGAGTCAGCAACCCTTTCCAGCTAGTAAACTTGTTCACTAGAGTGATTTATCAGGACAGTAAACAAAGACTAAGAAAATACAGTTGACAAACACCCATTAGAAATGTGAATATATATTGCAGTATGTTTTGCTGCTGTGTTTACCGTGTGCTGAGCAGGACCATCAAATTAATTTTTTGCAGCCAGGCATAATCCTCGCTATGGCTGCAGGGAACAGAGCAATTTCATTGCCCTCCAGTGCTTCTGAGAAATGCGTACTTAAGTTTCAGGGACTGTCTGAAAAAATTCTAACAGCAAAACTCCAGCTTTAAGGGTTTCATTCAAAAGCTATTGGCAATGAATGGGAATTTTTCCATTGACCTCAAAAGTTTTTGGATCACAGCCTGAATTGTTTCAGAGCAACTCAATCTGGACTGAAGCAGCTAAAGCTGTGTGCTTTTCCAGAGACTTCTGTAATTCTAGGAGGATAAAGTATGACAGTGAAGATCCTAAGATACTTCTTGCTCTACAGTGGTCGTGTCCTTCCTCAGTTGTTACTGTAGAGACTGACATGTCATCTAAGAAAGCTGTTTGATTTTCATCTCTATGAAAAATCTTTAAACTTCCGGTTACCTTTTTTATCACTAGCCAGGCTGAGCACATCTCAAAATGACATCACTAAGGTATATTCCTTAAAGCTGCTCATAAATTAATAATACAAGGATTTTTTTTAAAGATATCTAAATGTAAAACACTTTATTACTTCTTGCTTTCTCCTCTATCATCATCAAAGAATCATGATGGAAAATAAACTCATCTATACATCTAAACTAAGAACTTACATATCTCTTTCCAAAGATTTCCAAGTAACTTTATAATCACATTCTTCTCCTCTATAAATTTTACTTTACAGAATCACAGAATTATTGAGGCTGGAAAAGACCTCTAACATCAAGTCCAGCATATGACCTAACATCACCACAACCTAGGACATGGCCTTACATGCCACATCCAGTCTGCCCTTAAACACGTCCAGGGATGGTGACTCCACCACTGGAGTGGACTGGGCAGTCTATTCCAATGTCTGATCACCCTTTCCATGAGGAAGTGTTTCCTAACATCCAACCTAAACCTTCTCTGGTGCAGCTTCAGGCCCTGCCCTCTCATCCTGTCACTAGTTGCCTGGGGGAAAAGACTGACCCCCACCTGTCTACAACTTCCCTTTAGGTAATCGTAGAGAGTGATAAGGTCCCCCCTATTCCCTTATTCTCCAGGCTAAACAACTACAGCTCCTTAGCCTCTCCTCATAAGACTTTCCTTCACCAGCCTCATTGCTCTCCTCTGGACCTGCTCCAGCACCTCAACATCTTTCTTGACATGTCCAGTACAGGGAGAGAATTACATCCCTAGTCCTGCTGGCCATACTATTATTAATACAGGCCAGAATGCCATTATCCTTTTGTGCCACCTGAGCACACGACTGGCTCATGTTCAACTGATTGTCAACCAGTACTCCTAGGTCCCTCTCTGCCAGGCCACTCTCCAGCCACTCATCCCCCAGTCTCTAGCTGCAGGGGGTTATTGCGGCCAAAGTGTAGGACCCTGCACTTTGCGTTTTTAAACCTTATCTGTTGGGCTCTGCCATTGACCCAGCCTGTCCATATCTGTCCTCCTCTCCAGCATCTTCCTCCTCTCCAGCAGATCAACACTCCCCTCCCCAGCTTGGTGTCAGCTGCAAATTTACTAAGGGTAGACTCAATCCCCTCATCCAGGTCATCAGTAAAAATGTGGAATAGAACTGGGGCCAGTACTGATCCCTGGGGACACCACTGGTCACTGGACTCCAAATGGAGGCAGTACTTACTCACAACCACTCTCTGTGCCTGCTCCTCCAGCCAGTTTTTAATCCAGCAGAGAGTGTACCCATCCAAGCCATGGGCTGCCAGCTTTTCCAGGAGGATGCTGTGGGAGACTGTGTTGAAGGCTTTGCTGAAGTCTAAGTAGACCACATCCACAACCTTCCTTTATCCACTTGGTACGTCAGCCAGTTGTAGAATGAGATCAGATTGGTTAGGCAGGACCTTCCTTTGCTAAACCTAAGCTGGCTGGGCCTGATCCCCTAGTTGCCTTTTACTTGCCACTTGATGGCACTCAGGATGATCTCCTCCATAGCTTTGCCAGGCACTGAGGTCAGGCTGACAGGCCTAGAGTTCCCTGGATTGTCCTTCTGGCCCTTTTTGTGGATGGGCACCACACTGGCCAAGCTCTAGTCATCTGGGACCTCCCAGTTATCCAGGACCGGTGATGAATGATGGAGAGCGGCTTAGCTCGTTCTTGTGCCAACTCCTTAAGCATCCTGGGATGAATCCCCTCTGGACCCATGGACTTGTAAGGATTCAAGTGGCACAGCAGATCACTAATTGCTTCTTCCTGGATTACAGGAGGGATATTCTTCTCCCCATCCCTGTCTACCAACTCAGGAGTCCAGTTACCCTGAGGATGGCCAAGCCTTTTGTTAAAGACTGAGGCAAAGAAGGTAAGTACCTCAGTCCTTTCCCTGTCTTCAATCACCATGTTCCCCACTTCATCCAACAAGGTATAGACATTTTTCTTGGGCCTCCTTTTGTTGTTAATGTATTTATATAAACAATTCTTATTATCCTGAACAGATTTGGCCAGATTAAGATCTAAGTGAGCTTTTTCATCTCTAACACTCTTTCTACATGACCTTACAATATCCTTAAACACTTCCTGGTTCACCTGCTCCTCTTTCCAAAGCTGATACTCTCTTCTTCTTTTTCTTCTGAGTTCTTGCAGAAGCTCCCTGCTCAACCAGGGTCGTCTCCTTCCCCTCTGGCCCATTTTTTGGCACATGGGGACAGCCTGGTCCTCTGCTTTTAAGACTTCCCTCTTGAAATGTGTCCAGCCTTCCTGGACTCCTATACATTCCAGGGCAGCCTCCCAAGGGACTTTGTCAATCACTCTCCTGAACAGGCCAAAGTTTGCCCTCCAGAAGTCTAAGGTAGCATAAGTCTATTTGTGAGCGGCTTTAGGGACCCCTCTCCTTGTTTCTCCAAGGACTGAAAACTCAGTCATCTCATGATTGTCATGCACTCTCTGATCACAAGAAGCAGGTCCAAGAGGGCACCTTCTCTGGTTGGCTCTCTCACCAGTTGTGTGAGGAAATTCTCTTCCACACACTCCAGGAACCTCTGGGACTGTTCTCTCTTTACCGTATTGTATTTCTGGCACACATCAAGAGAGTTGAAGTCCCCCATGAGCACAAGGGGCAGAAATTTTGAAAACTCTTTCAACTTCTCACAAAAAGTTTCATCTGCATCTTTATCATGATTGGGTGGTCTATAACAGATTCCTACCACACTTACTCCTACTTTTCCTATCTGTTGCATTGTACAATGCTAATTATTGTGTAAAATGTTTTTTTCAAAATACCTCTGAGGCATATAGCTGATAGACCTTTGACTAGAAAGCAATTACTCTTATCTTAATATATCTGACTGAAGAAGGATTCAGCACGTCTACAGCACAAATTGCCTTTATCTTAGTCCTTCATCTTTGGTTTCAATGGGAGGAATTTCCATTCGGGCTAGATGACTGTAAGGAAACTGCCACTTTATCCTCACTCCACAGCACATGAAATGCTGTTTGAAGAAGTTATTTTTATTCCAGAACCCAAGTAAATGCTACATCGTATTAGGCAGCAAGAGCAAGAAAACAGGCATATCCAGAAGAACTCAGCTGTAAACATTAGATCATGTCAGAAAGAGGGAAGAATTTGCCTTGTTTGAAGGGATTTTGTTAAAGAACCACTAAGTAAACTGGACACAAGTCCATGGGCCCTGGTGGGGTGCACCTGCAAGTGCCAAGGGAGCTGTCAGAAGTCATTGCTAGGCCATTCTCTATCATCTTTGACAAATCCTGGAGAATAGGAGATGTGCCTGGTGACCGGAGAAAAGCCAATGTCACTTCAGTTTGCAAAAAGGGCAAAGCAGAGGACCTGGGTAACTGTAGACCTGTCAGTAGCACAAATTACCTCCATTCCTGGAAAGATGATGGAACAGCATATTCTTGGCATCACCTCAAAACATCTCAAGGAAAGGAGGGCTATCAGGAACAGTCAACATAGATTCACCAAGAGGAAGTCCTGTTTGGCTAATGCAATAACCTTTTATGAAGACATAACTCGATAGATAGATGAGGGGAGGGCAATAGATGTGGTCTACCATGATTTCAGCATGGCATTCAACACCATCTCCCATGACAACCTCACAATCAAACTTAAGAAGGGTAGATTGTATGACTGGATAGTGAGGTAGTTTGGAAATTGAGTCAAGGACAGGATTCATAGAGTTGTGGTCAGTGGGGCAGAGTTCTGTGTCTAGTGATGGTTCTTAGGGCTCAGTACTGGGTTCAGTCCTATTCAATATATTCACAGAACCACTCTGGTTGGAAAAGACCCCTGGGATCATCAAGTTCAACCATCTACCCTACCTTACAAGTTCATCCCTAAACCATTTCCCTCAGTGCCACATACAAATGATCTTTAAACATGTCCAAGGATGGCAACATGGCCCCCTCCCTGGGAAGCCCATTTCAGCACCTGACCACCCTTTCTGTGAAAAATTATTTCCTAATAACAAGTTTAAATGTACCCTGCTGTAAAATGAACCCACTCCCTCTTGATCCTGCTGTGGCAGGGGGATTGGACTAGATGATATTTCGGGGTCTCTTCCAATCTTTAATGATTCTATGATTCTATGATTCTATGATTGCTTGTGAGTAAAGACCAGTATCAATCTCTCCACAACACCCTTTCAGGTAGTTGTAGAGTGATGAGGTCTCCTCTCAGCCTTCTCTTCCTCAAACCAAAGAGCCCCAACTCTTTCAGTCTTTCCTCAGATGATTTACTCTCCAATCCCTTCACCAGCTTAGTTGCCCTCCTCTGCACCTGCTCCAGCGCCTCCATGTCTCTCTTGGACACAATAATGAAGATGCAGCCTTACCAGTGCCGAATACAGGGGGATGATAACCTCCCTACTCCTGATGGACACATTATTTCTAATACAAGCCAGGATGCCATTGGTCTTCTTGGCCACCTGAGCACACTGCTGGCTCATACTCACCTTCCTGTCAGCTAGAACCCCCAGGTCAGTCTCAGCCACACCTCCCCAAGAGTGTAGCGTTGCATGGGGTTGTTGTGGCCCAAGTGCAGGACCTGGCACTTGGCCTTACTGAAGCCCATCGCTCCAATCTAAGAGAAGAGCCTCCCTACCCTCTGGCAGATAAACTCTCCCACCCAATTTGGTGTCATCTGCAAACTTACTAGTAATACACTCCATGTCCTTACTGAGATCATCAATAAGGATATTAAACAGAGATAGTCCCAACACTAAACCCTGAGGCACACCACTTGTTACAGGCTGCCAGCTGGATTTAAACTCCTTCAACCACCACTCTTTGGGCCCATCCATTCAACAAGAGTTTTATCCAGCAGATTTTATGCTTGTCCAAGCCATGAGCAGGTTATTCATCAATAACCTGGAGAGAGTGTACCCTCAGCAAGATTGCTGATGACACAAAGCTGGAAGAAGTGGCTGACATGGTGGAAGGCTGTGCTGCCTCTCAGCATGACCTGAATAGTCTGGAGAAGTGGGCAGAGAGGAACCTACTTACATTCAAATTACATTCAAAAAGAGCAGCTGTAAGGTGCTGCAACTGGGAAGGAACAACCTCATGTGTCAGTACCGGTTGGTGACTGACCTGCTATAGAGCAACTTTGGAGAAATGGACCAGGGGTTCTGGTGAACTACAGACTTATCATGAGTCAGCAATATGCTCTCATTGCCAGAAAGGCCAATGGTCTCTTGGGTTGCATTAAAAAGAGTGTGGCCAGTAGGTCGAGGGAGGTTCTCCTCTATCTCTACTCTGTCCTCGTTAGGCTGCATCTGGAATACTGTCAGTTCTGGCTTCTCCAGTTTAAGAGGGGGGAAAGCTTCTGGAGAGAGTCCAGTGCAGAACTACCAGGATGATCAGGTTGTGGAGGATCTGCCCTATGAGAAGAAGCAGAAAGAACTGGGTTCTTTTAGCCTGGAGAAGAGGAGACTGATCAATGCTACAAATATGTGAGTGTCAGGAGGACGGGATCAGCCTCTTCTCAGAGATGCTGACACATCAAGTATCACCCTAAGTGACAAGACAAGGGACAGTGGTCACAAACTGGAACATAGGAAGCTGAATTTAAACGTAAGGAATTTTTGTTTTCATTATGAGGGTAACAGCACTGAAACTGGCTGCCGAGAGAGGCTGTGAAGTCTTCATCTCTGGAGACATTCAAAACCCATCTGAACACGTATCTGTGCAATTTCCTCTAGGTTATCCTGCTCTAGCTGGTGAGTTGGACTACATGATCTCCAGGGGTCTCTATGATCCTATAATTCTGTGTCCTTTCAATGGATTACCCTGACCCGTCACCCAGTGAACACCCTTTGCATCACCACTTTGTAAAGCAGAAAGTATTACTGCTGTGGACTGCCTTGAGCTCTTATCAGCTTCAGTGTAGTCTCAGTGCAACTACAATTGTTTTATTAAAAATATCAGTGTTGTTCAGAATATAAGCTACTGGCAGATGACCCCAGTTGGAAGAAAATTGAGTTGTGCTCTAAAAGCACTAAATAGCAATGACAAATAGACAAAAATGAGAGCACTGGCTGGAGTGAAGATCATTTAGTCCTATATTCAAAGCAATGGAAAGATCAGGGAAAACTCAAAAGTGAGATCTCAGTGTGGTCTTGAGGAAAAAGCCAAGTGAATAGCTGAATGCTAGCTGATGCTGGCAGAAGGACCATTACAGCTGGAAGCAAGAAAGCAATACCCTGTAATTTCATTGCTTGTGGTCCAAAATTATTATTGGCCTACACTTTTCACTTGGTAAGGTACTTGGAGGTACCTTATCACCACTCTCCCTCTAAGCAAAGGTATGGGGAGTTCTGAACTTTGAACTCAGCGAACATAAAATGGTATGGAGAGAAAGAAATTAGCATCCTTTGGAGCTCTACGAAAATAGACTCCATGTCTTTCCATTTTCCAGACCTGTGTTTAGCATTAGTGCACTTTCAGAGTCTGGAATCTCATTCAAACCACAGAGGGACCAGGTTCAAAACTGATTTGGATAGTTCACAAAACATGATGGGCTTTGTTTTACAGCATCCAGTAAAACCACAAATACACTTTTTCCGTAAATCCTCAAAAACACAGGTGTACTAATGTAAGTTAGATTCTAGTGCGCTCTATTTTTAAAAAGATCAGTGCCTTGGCTGTATGGTAGAGCTATTTTCAAGTACGAAAAGTCATTAAATATTCATGGTTAGGAAAAAAACTTAAAGGTAACATACATTTTGACAGCATCCTTTTAAGTATTTTTTGTGGTTTTCCTTGAACTACTTCATCAGTTATTTATAAGCTGTATCACAAAAATCATAAAACATATGAAGGAGCAATTTACAAGCAATGAAATCTGTATTAACGTCTGAAAAAGTGTGTTTTCTAAAACATCAAGGAAAAACAGATTACAATGCATTCTTTTCGCACTTCTTGCTCCTCCCTCTCCTTTCTCACTGTCCTCCTCAAAAAAACAAGGGAAGAAACACCCACAGAAAATTTTCATTACAAGCCCAGTTTTTTCAGAAATAGTCATCTGGTTTTCATTGACTTGCTATACAGATTCTCTTACTACCAGAAACAGCAAATACTCTCTATGTGTACAGGGAAATTTAGGTAACAGTTTCCTGTGCTTTTGATAATTCTCAAAAAGAAAAAGAAAGAAGAAAGGTTGAGAGGAAGAACTAGTCATCTGGCTTTCAGTGAGACTGGCACTTGCAGAACCCTTGGTCTTGTTACACAACAGAAGTCTGCCGTGTAGCTGTGTTGTAAGTCTGTAAATCTTATGGCCAAGTACAAAGCTGACAGCATGAGTTGGGATATGAAGTCTACTCTGCTGCTTGGAGAGTTGAAGAAATGATTTGAGGTAGATCAGTGCCTTGTAGCAGAGCAGTGCCTTGGCAGAATGAAAGACACCTAAAGATTATTGTTCCTTGCCACGTGGTGAAGAGAGTAACAAAAGCTGTAGAGAACAAGATCTTTGATTTAGAAATGACTTGGCATTGTGCTCTCTCCTGAGTTGCAGATAGAATCAAGCTGCAGGAAATTGCTGGCTTATGCATAAAGAAACTCATCAAGGGATTGTCCTGCCTTATATATTAGGAGCATACACTTACCTATACTGCCACACGCAAAGAGCAGTGATTGTGTTGCATCATACGGCCATCTATTTTGAACACGTGTAACGAAGATGGCCTTCACCCTTCTAGATTGCAATAATTAATATCTTTCCATTAGATACTAAGAATTGCTGTCACCTCCCCAATTATCCAGCCACAGTTCAGCCTGACAAAACAAAGTTTTGTTTTTCTGGAATTTTCTTCCTAGCTTGAGTCTCCTTCTCTGGTGACATTTAAAACCCACCTGGATGTGTGATCCTGCTCTGACAGTGGCATTAGACTAGATGAACATTCAAAGTCCCTTCCAACCCCTAATCATCTGTAATTTCCGTGATTCTGTGAATTGTGATAGGACTGCTGTATGATAACGAGCAGCTGTTATTACTCCAGTAGAGCTATTACTCCAGTTATTGACACTAGTAACAACACTGTGATGCACAGGGAGGAAAAGAGCACCCAGTCTACCTCATCCCTCAACAACACTGGTATTCTTTTAAGGGTACAAGTAAACTTTTAGAATACTCTTATTATATCACAGAGAAGTGCTTTCGTTCTGTATATCAAACCAGATTAGTTGCCTCTGCTTATTAATATTTCACTAAGCAGTACACAGAATTCATTTGTATTTCTTAAAATAAGAAACAAAAAAAGCCAGAAAGAACAAGGGAAAACTGGTGTGAAATTAATACCGAGCTCTTAGGAAAGTCAAAAGGCAAAGTTAAATTAATACTAACAGAATCTTAAACTCTTTTATTTCCTGTGTCCCTTAATTTTACACGGTTGATCTATGACATGTCTCATGTTGAACAGCGCAGAGTGCATAAAATGTATCTTCAGTTAAGCACCTTTCTGGCTGGTACAGAAACAACATCTGACGCCACACACTAAAGCATCAACCTTGAGGCTACAGCGTTACCAAAAATGGCATCTTTTCAGGCAGTGAAACTATTTCGTTGTCCTGTCACATTCCAAACAGTCAGCTGTATTTAAGAGATTATTTTTCCACTTGGCTGAACACAACAATACGCTCTCAAAATTCTTTCATTGCATCTCAGATCTAATGTGTATGGAAGTGCAGCTGTAATGCAGTGATTCTTCCTATGGAACTAGTTATGGATTTCCTGTATTCATGTAGCTTTAATATGATGGCTTACTTGCCATTAGGCAAAACATTGGGTTAGGACTGGAGTGGCAGTTTTATCCTTCACAGACACCTTGGGGCTGAGCGGTTGAGCACTGTAGAAGCATTTCCAGTTCAAAGATCTGACAGACCAGTTCTTGACAGCTTGGAATATTTGGGGGAATATCAGTTCTCCAGCGTTAGAAGTTATCTGACCTAATTTACTCTGTCACTCAAATGAATGATGGAAAAAGGAGGATGATCCTACAAAAATTTATGCCTAATTTGGTCTATCCAAATCAGGTGTAAAGTTCAATAACACAAGGCCATAGCAGTAGCACCTGCAAGGCAAACATGTAAATCCACACCAACAAGAGCAACTTCTGCTGCCAGGACTCCGCTGTATCTTGCCGCTTTCATACTCTTTGCACTTTTTTTTGTCTCAGATTCAGAAATTGTACTCCAAAGCATGTCAGGAGTACATACCAGCTTCTGTAAGTACCTTCCTCTTTCCATGTCCCTTTGTGTTAAAATCACCTCTGTCCTTTCCTCTTGCACAGCAAATCTCAGTAACAGGTCAGAAGGTTAGCTACAAGTGTAACAGTGAGATTCGGTACTTCTTTGGGGTACTGACATTTCAAGCTGTTGTTTAAGGAAGAAGGAAAATACTATTACCTCATCTTCTTTGAATTTGTCTTCAAATGACCTTGTTTTTCTTCATGGTTCCATCTCTTGTGTTGTAAGAGAACAAGCCACTTGGGAATGATGTAGCAAACCGATTGGTTACTGCAGTTCAGGAGGGAGTCAACTGAGCTGTTTCTATTAGCAACCATTAGACAGCTGAAATGAAAAGCAGTAGTCCCTGCTGCCCTAAATCCTTCAGAAAACCCAAGCGTATTTAGGTGCTCCAAGCAAACAAGAAAAATATGTGTGAAGTCAATATTTTAAATTATCAGTATTCCAGAAAATAAATTCTTCTCTGCTAGCAATAGATCTTCCTGTTACAATGCACTGTATGGTTGTAATAGCAGACATAGGTGCTCCAACCAAGACTGAGGAGTGGTAGCAGGCTGCTGCTGGCCTGTGTCAACAGAAACTTTTGCCAGTTTTTGTATTATGCTGGTCAGATGGATAAAGCTTAGTCAGACAAGAGTATAAAATCACTACTCCACATGTCAGAGTTGATCCGTAGCAGAAATTTTCCTGTGCTTAGTGAAGAAACTGAAGAACCTCGGCTGACTGTAAATTGAGGATTTGATTGTACACTTTTAGTCTAGGACAATTTAACTTCCTCTTTAGGAGGATTTTAAGGAGTTTAACTGAAGGCTGGGGAATAACAATTCACCACCATCTGTTCATACCATTTGTCAGTTAGGACCCACCAACCATCATGACTAAGACTTTCAGCACACCGTATCACAGAGAACAAAAAATTAAAGGCTTTCCAAAGTAATTTCTTTCCAGTTGTTGAGAACTTCACTGGACCGCCGTGATTTCTCAAATATGATGGATAATGGCCTAGCAACATTCACCAGTTATCTCAGAACCTTGAGTGAATTCCATTTGGTCCCATGGACTTGTGAACCTTCAGGTTCTTTATATAGTCATGAACCCAATCTGCCCTACAACCAGTGGTCCTTCTTTCTCCCAGCACTATCAGTCTCAGGTCGTTGTGTGGTAGAACACGCTGAAAATCACAAAAGACCTATGCCACATGTATGACTCAGAGCCACAGCTTGAGAGACATGAGGATCCAAGGGGAGAACTTGTGTACCGAAGCTGCCTAATGTACACTCCTAGCTGTCGCCACAGGCTGTGATTTAACACAACCTGAAATGAGGAATACTGGCACATGACTTTTCTCTAGGCACTGTTCTGTGATACCTGACAGAATAGTGTTGTCGGTCCGGCATCCTTGCCCAGTGTGGTCTTGTCCCAGCAAAATAAGTACAGACAAAAAAAGGACTTTACCTCCAAGCATTCAAATAAGATTTATATGGAAAAGTCTTTCAATCTAATTTTATTTCTCAGTGTGAAGTCTTAAGTCTCTATAAAGTTTAAACACAGAAAATTTCCTACCTTTCATTTCTCTAACAGCCATTAGCAAGAATCATGACACGTTACAGGATTATGTCCCTGTGGTACAACCAATTTGCCTCATTATGTCACAAGACTTTTTTGTTCAGCAGTACAAGTGACAGAAAAGTAAGGGCATTTTTCATGAGACAATGTAGTGACGGAGTACGCAGTCCTGTGCCTCAATAACACAGAGGTTCTATCCAGAAATGCTATTGCTAGGCACAAGTTTCATTATTGTAACAGCTATTACCAGGCAATCCAAAGTTTCAGCTCTTGCTCAGTAATTCCTGGTACAAGCTTATTTGATCTCAAAACCAAACCTGTTATTCTTCATATATAATCTAGGAAAACAAGTCTTCTCACCTTTTAACGCCTTTTTTTAGAAAAGGCATACTCAGCTATTTAAAGACGATTCGTACATGTAGCTTGATTGCTAAGAAACCGCTTACTACATTAAGATACTAAACAACATCAACAAGGTGCTTTTAGTGTTTAATGTGTAATTTCTATTTTTTAATGTCTGTGCTAGCATACCCATCAGGCATTGATCTCACTCACTGTCAAAAACAGAGTAAAGCTTAACTTGTGCTTGGATGAACAAAATATGGGACTTCACAAGACAACAGTCTCTCAGGAGAAGGCATTCTGTTACGAAAGGCAATTCTACTATGAAATGTAATCAAAGTATGACTACCAAACCTGTTGCCATGAGAAAGTATGAAAAGTACAGTTTATGAACAAGATAACACTCTGATAATTAAATTCATGCTTAGAAAATACAAAATCACCAATATGAACAAGAATACACTAAGGCCTGTAGAATGAAAACTGATGTGGTCGTAATAGGCGGGGATTTAATACTGCAGGAATAAATCCTCAAGGTATGATCTGTGTAGTAGTATTCTTTCCTGGATGGTAAGTGCACAGAAAGCTGCCACATTCTGCTAAAAGGAGCTGCTTCTGCCCCAGTGTCACCCTCTTATTCAGGTTAGCTGAACTACAGCTTATCTGAGCCAATCTTCATCACAGACTGAGGTATTCAAGAGAAAACATCTTAACCAGGTCACAGATTCAACAGCAAAAATATCAGCTGCTCCTCCTGCTCTGTTTTCTGATGTGGTGCCAGAACCTTATATTCAATCATTACTTGCTGTAGTGTGCTCTGCATCCTGGCCATTTTAACCATGAATTCTGTAGTATGACTATTATAACATCGATTTTATGAAAGGACATTAATGCATTTATACAAAAGAGCAGCATGTCCTTGAGATGTTTTAGGAGCACAAGACAAGTGCTTCGTTGCCCACATTACACTTCAAAGGCAGAAACGTTATGAGCTTAATGTTTGATGTGTAATGCTAGGCTTTATTCTATAAGGTGACAGCAGGGCTAGAAGCCATAAACTGGAATCACCCCACCATTCCCATTGCTCCTGTACATTCCTTAAGGACCAGTCTAATACAAAAGTGAAGCGAGTGACAAATGTGCCCTGCTTTCTGCAGGCAAGGTAGAAACACAGTGGTTCTCACAGAGACTGGCAAAGCTGACCTCACACTCCTAGCTCAGTATGCAGTCACAAGACTCCTTCTTTTCATGAAAGGAAGAGCAACTAGGAAAATGCCTTCCTTTGGATAAGGGTACGTACTTGTACTAGAAAAGTCATCTTGGAAACATGTACAGGCTGTGTACTTCAAATGAAATCTGAATAAAACCAGAAAATAAGAAAGGTAATTTTATTGCCTTGACTTGAAATACCTATTTTGTTTGCTCTTTCATGCAAATGCTTACAGTCTTCTAGCCCGTAGCTACCTCCACAGCTATTATTTGGACAGCACTGAACTTGACGTTGTTTGTCTGCCCAGTGCTCTTTTAGTAAAGGTCATTCTTTAGCTCAGAGTAATATGCAAGGAAGGGGTAACAATATGCTCATTCTCCTCCTTGCATATAGGAAAGGTTGTCACAGCTGGAGACTGTGGTGGGTTCAAGACCACAATTAAAGATAAAGGAAAAGAAAACAAAGCAGCTGGGTCTCGATGAGATCTCAGATAGAATTTGCCAGACAATGGATAACTTAGGGAAAATGGAAAAGTGTTTATTAACTCTATAACTGTATACAGAAAGAAGAAAAGGTAAGGAAAAGGAGATAAGCCACTGAATTTTTCACTGTGACTGTCCTCAGGAGTACCCTAAGTCTATAGGTTGCTGACTTACATAATAGGTAGGGAGGCACATAACACAAGATTAAACTAATTGTTATTAAGTTAGATGTCTGTATGACCACTAAGGTCTGCTCTGCAAGCAGATACCACATATATCTGCCACAATTTTCAACATGTTCAGAAAATCAGCTCATTCTGGATGATCATAGTTTCCCATAAGAGACATGTTTACAAAGCAGGAGATTGACTGAGGTGTGCACCCCGCAACATTTATATTGTGCTTAAAGCAAGTCCTTTTCTGAAATCATATACATTACAAGTCCCAAGATTTATTTCCTCTCCTGATCCCAGACGACATCTCTTGATATTGCTTGGTTACATTTAAGAATGGTGTGTAGATACCATGGTTTGTGAATGCATGACATAAATGACATAAATCCTGTCCTGATGAGCAACTAGATATGAGTATGCCAGCTATCAGTGTACGTTTAATTGCAAAGGAACACAACCAGGCTGACTATCGTTCCATAGATGTTTAGCAATTTATGCAAAGCTTTGGGACATGTCACACTGCACATTTCCCATCATATTACCTTTCCCCTTCTAGTACACTTGTATGTACTGTATGTTATACAGCTGGAAAAACATAGGTCAAAAATGTGAGACCTTATAGGAATCTCCATCACTGCAGTAGGACAGGAAGAGGTGGTGCAGATGAAGGTTTTAAACTTTCACTCAGCTTTCACTACATCTAAGCTGAGTCCAATCCAAGAGAAAAGAGTCTTTATAATTTTTACCTGTATTTGGTTTTCTGCTGTCCTTTGACACTTGCCATAGGGGTCTGGCCAGAGTACAGCACTGTAAAAGCAATTCTTGGTTTTGCCTAGAGAACAGGTGGTTTTAGAGCTTAGAATCTAAGATGCTGTTTAAAAAGCAAAAGAAATGCTGCAAGACAAACAGAGCCTTTATAACCTATTAAGTTAAAAAATATGTGAAACAGCTAACTTTTGCATGCTTTGAGTAAAGCTGTATCTTACTGTAGATGTGCATACACCTACAGGCAGGACTGAAAAACTTCAGTTAAACAGATTCAATAGGACAAGTTATAATGAATAAAAGGGGAAGATTTGTAGTAACCCATTACACTGAATCTTAGTGTGGTAACTAAGCAAAGGGAATACATTGACACTACTGGCTGGCTTTGAAAGACAGTGGCTGATATGTCTGAAAATAAAACCCATTCAGACTACAGAACTTTATTTTGAGTATCAGAAGTAAGTACTAAAGACCACGCTCTATTAAAAATTACCTCACCTAAAAAACCCCTATAAAGCACTGTGTGCGCAATGACATCCTACAAATCAGCCCCGAGTAAAGCATTGTCCTGACTGTTATACAGAGAGGCAAGAGAGAGTATCTACTTTTCTCCTGTCAGGAGTCTTTATAGAAGCACAGCCTTGTGCTCTGTGCAACAATTCAACTAAGGCAGAGGCAGTACCTGCTCTCAGAAGCAGGAATCATTGCAATGAAGTTAAATAAAGGATCTGATTATTCTAGGACAAAAGCCTAGACCATGGTCGCCTTTTTCATACTGACCTCTGAACCAACAAGGGCCATTCACACTTGTGTTTTCAGCAGAAGTGCCTGAATTTGGATCACTATAGAGGAGAGACCTTAGTGCACTCCAGGAACTATTTCTGGCAGTTGCAAAGTGATTTGGAGACCTCCCTCCCACTTACAGAAAGAAAATATATAAATCAGGGAGGGGACCAAAACCAGTCACAGGCTTTTAAAGATGGAGCTGGAGCTACATCCTTCCACAACCACAAGAGCGTCTTGTCTGAACATGGGAAAATCACGGGAGTACCTGCTTTTCCACAGACTTTCTGATCTACTGCATAAATGATACGGGTCAGTGAACATGCAGTCAACTCAGCATGCTCATACAACCGGTTGCCCACCCAAGTGCCTTTGTCAGATTAAAAATAACAAGGCAGAAGAGAAAAAGGTGTAATATAAATGCCAAGTAAGTGTGTGGAGGGTACGTGGTTAAAGATGGGAACAAAATACATTTACCTAGAAATCCTTTTACAGATGAGCTGCTATTTCTTGAAATGACTGCTTTTCTACCAATTTTCCTACCACACCAGCCTCCCAAGAACACCTTTAGAGTGTTATATGTAGACACAACATTCTATACATTATTGTTATTATTATTACCTTGGCAAAGGTTATTACAGTAAAGATTGCAGGAAACATTACTCTTTAACAAAGAGTGGAGCACTTGATTTGTCTATAGGACAAAACAGCAGAAGAAATCTGTGCCTTAATTCCCTGGCATGTAAATAAAGGTGATGATCAATTTATCATCCATCTATATTCATTGTAAGTGTTTGGGAATACAAGTATTAGCAAACCATTATTAGGGTACCTGTGCAAACACAACTGGCTATCCCAGTGTTTTTTCTTAAGTACAGAAGCAGCAGTTACCAGTTTATGTAGCTCCTTGCTTATTTTGTGCTATTTCTCATGTCATGCACAAGCCAGGTTATACAAAGCAGGGTAGAGGTTTCTTCCCTCCTTTTTTAACCAAATGCAGCATTAGAGTTTTTGAAAAAAGCAAAGATGCAGGTCTGCATCCTTATTACACATTTCACTCCTAATCTACATGACGGCCCCCCTCAAAGCACTGACACAGTGTTTGTGTTCTCCAGTGCTAAGCCTTGAAGTCATCTACAGGTTAAACTCCGTGGTGGTGGTTGTACTCACGAGCCATTTAGTCACTGGGCATAGGCTAATAGCACTTGGTTATTTCTTTCTGGCTACTGAAAAGCTGCCATCAAAAACTACTTTCTACCCTTGTCAATACAGGTTGGAGATGAATCATTCGATGTTGAAGTTATACCAGATTCTGTTTTTTAGTTGTTAGGTGTCATTAAAGACAAGTTAGAGGTACCAAAACCCTGCTCACCTGAGATGGATGACCATCTGTACCTTGCTAATTTTCACCCACAGTTTAAGTGTAGAGGGGAAGGAGGAAGCAAAGTAAGGAGCAGCAAATAAAAGCATCAAAGCACTGGAAGAGCTGTAGGGTTTTTTTTGTAGGATACCTAATATATTAAAACTGCCAGTACTTCTCTGTGTTTTTTAAATTTTACTGCTTTCATGCATTTTTCTCCACTTGAATTATTTCAGAATTATTGCCTATTTCCTCCTCAGTGCTCAGCTATAATGTTATAGTTTAGATACACAAAATGGTATAATTGTAACTACATACAGAGATGGATGTCAGCACAGTAGAAGTGAACCATTCCAATACATTAGTGCAAGAGCCTACAAAGGCTATTCTAAGCACCTCAAATGCTCCAGTGGGTATGTAATGTGCTGAGTCAAAGAACCCAGAGAAATCCTCAATACACTAT
This sequence comes from Phoeniculus purpureus, assembly GCA_028565055.1. Classification (NCBI taxonomy): domain Eukaryota; kingdom Metazoa; phylum Chordata; class Aves; order Bucerotiformes; family Phoeniculidae; genus Phoeniculus; species Phoeniculus purpureus. The sequence goes on from JAOXOE010000874.1 coordinate 17,928,525, forward strand.
CTCATAAAATTATATTGGTTTTGCTGAAAAAAAATCATCATAGCAAAATTCACAAGTGTCAGAATAATAATGCTTAAGGTGTAGAGGACAGTGGGTACTTGAATGGGGTATTGAATCCTAGCTGACCCATCCTGCTGTTGAACTTTTGTTTTGTTACAACACTTAGAACTGCTCACAAAAGCTCTGGCTTTGATTAGCATTTCCATGCAGAAGACTCTGTAGCTGTATTGAAGTTCTACAGCCTAGCATGCTCTTACCAAGTCTTCCAGAAAGGGAGTCAGGTTATATCTGCATAAGCAAATAGACACAAAAAATGAATGCTAAGAAACAGTGATGAATATTGCACAAAAGCATTGACACAGACCACACATACTGTTTTCAACTTCCAGAAACATATCCAACTTGAGGCTATGACAATTAATTGCTGGAAGATCTGAAAGGAAGCTATCTGAGTGTCCTTATGGACACATCGTATATTCAAGTGTCAGTATAATGCATGCAGATTCAGTATAGCTTGTTCATAATTATTCTAAATTACAATTTTTCCTCACAGAATTGTGGAAGTGCATGCATTATTCTTAAAATAAGGACTAAATCTGCTTCCAAAATTACCATGCAAAGGCAATTTTAAATGCAAAATTTACTTTGCATATAATCTCATGTACAGGGGTATCCAAAATTCTCTCTATTTATCTACTTGTAATCACAATGTTGATCTGTTGGCAGTATTTGCAAAGAAGAATGTGTAAACCCCACAGTTTAAGAAGAAAAATCCTTCATGCTGTTAGAACAGTTTCCATACTATTATTTCCATAGAAGTTTGTGTTTGGCTATATTTGGCTATATTTTAGGGAAAATTCTACTGGTCTAGTTAAGATTTTCTCATGTTAACTTGAAAGGACTACTCCTTTTTCAACTTAAACTGGTGTGTAGAGCATCATTGGTCTGTTTATTCAAGATCCTTTGTAGGAATATATAGTACAGCTGAGTTTAAGAAAAACAGCTTCATGTTTTCTCAAGTATTCCGATACTGATTATCCATTGTTTGGGTTTCACTTGGGAGAGAATTCAAGGCCAGGCATGTTCTGCAGGCCATCAGCAATTTTGACTTATTTAGGACAGCTGACCAGAGCTGGCTACATGTCATGCTCAGTATAAAAAGGGAAGTCTGCTGGGAGGGGGCTTCTCCTGGCTTTGTGTCTCTTCTTTCTCCTGAGGACTGCTTTCCTATTTGTAGTGACTGCTGCACATTCACTACACTGGTTATAACTTCATAGATTTCATATTTGCTTTTGGCTTTAGTTCTGTTGTTTCATTAAATCTGTTTTCATTTACAACCTGTGGGTCACCTCTCTGTTCCCCAATCTCCTGTCTTGGCTTAGGATAGCTCATCAGCTTATAGAGCAACTGTTGTATAGTCTACCCCTGGATACTGCCTAAATTACACACCTGTGAATAATAAGGTGTACTTACACTGTGTGGAACAACCAAGAATCTTAAGAAGAGTTTGGGAATTAGGTCCAGGTATATTCTGGGTTTTCCAGCCGTACCGTTATAGAATTTTGGATTGCCAGCTTAATATATTTCTGTATTCCTTCTGCAATTAACTGACCCAGCAGAACAGCTGAAAGAAAGCAGGTTCTTCCATGCATTTAATACTGTGATGGTGTGCTCTTCCCCTCCCCATC
>JAOXOE010000874.1:17930312-17950641 GCA_028565055.1 Phoeniculus purpureus
CTCGCCCCGGCTAGCTGCCGGTTACAGGAGCGGACGGGAGCGGACCCGGCGAGGCCCCTTCGCTACCCCCCACCACCACCCCTAGCAAGGGGCGGGGGGGTGGTGGGGAAGAAACACGAGGCTGAAAGCCCCGTGCCCGGGCTGCCTGCCCGGCCGGAAAAAAAGAACCAGGAACTCGCTCCCTGGTCTTTTACACCGTCCTGACCACGGGACTTTGGGAAAGGTCACTTCCCCTGGGACAGTTCCGGGGGGAGAAAGTCCTCTTAAAGCAACAGGATGTTTTCTTCATAAAAGCACAAACCTGTAATTCTGAAAATTCTGGTAATTTTCAAACCACAATACACAGTTACTGTTAAAGAAGGATCTGTCATGGGCTTCATGAATATCCTGAAGCACCTTCGACAAACTGAGGCCCCAATGAACATATTTTTGTCCACCATAGAGCCCTGCACTGGTGGTGGATAAGCTCTGCTTATCCACCACATGCTGTAGCCAGCCTCTTCCAGCAGCCTGTATCCATCATTCACACATGATCCCTTTGCTGCTGCCACAATTCTGGCAGCAGTGCCTTGTAGTGGCACATGCATGTCAAATGGTAACCTGCCCCTCTCCCAGTCACTGTGCCAGAGCTCAAGTTCTAATCCTCTAAATATGAGTCCTTGCTGCATTTTCCTTGGATGATGTTTGTGGGCCAGTGGAGAGAGTTGGTATCAAGATGAAGATTCTCAGTCCTTGCTTAGCTACAAGGGACAGGCACTGTTGGTAGCAAAGTGGCAGGTGGGCAGTTAAGCGATGTCATAGGAGTCTGTGTTGCCTATTTTCAAATGTGACCTTCAATTGTTACTGGTAATGCCATGAATCATGTCTATTGTAGAGAGATTTGTCTCTGATAAAGGAAAACAACAAATCAAGTTGGCTATAACTATGTTATAGACTGCATAAATATGCCTTTTGTTGTCTGGCTCATGCAAGGAGGACTGGGGATCCGGATCCCCAAGAGAAGAACCAACGCAAGAAAATGGCTGGCAAAGTCCCATCTGGTTCTGTTGGGGTGACTATGGTGCCTTTCCTGTGGCTGTGCCCTGCTGGTTGCCTGTGCAGCCCTTTGAGCAGGGTGTTGTTTGACTGCTTAGCTGATGGGAGTGCAGGCAGGAGTATGCATGCAAACTCATTCATTGGTTAGTTTTCACAGGGAACTCACTGACTGAAAGGAGAAGTAGGTCATGTGATATGAAATGCTCTCAAATGGTCACTGCAACAGCAATGAGATCCATGTCCCCAGGGTCTTCTCCTTGCCTACTGCACTGAGTAGAAGAGCCTAAACTTGAACTTGTGGTCCTCCCTGTGAGGTCAGAAGAGACAGCTAAAAGGTCCTCAAGAGCAAGTTGGGGTCACCACCTGTCACACACTGGGATGTTGAAAACCATTGGACTGAGCATGGGTGGCAAGAGAAGGGGGAAAACCTGGTGTCTGTTTCCTACTCAGCTCCCAGTCCTCAGCATGCTTGTAAAAGTATCAGTGTCCTTGAGGATTCTTTCTCGTTCAGATGTGTTTAGATTATTTCAGAAAGCTGAAAGTTATTGGAGAAAAGGGATTTTAACAGCTGGATCCCCATTAGCAAGTATTTCCTTAGGACCCAGGCTTAAAATGCACGATTTTCAGAATTTGCATCTTTTTCAGAAGAAAGGAAGTAGCTATAAAAACCATCATTCAGAGACCACAGGTAATTGATCCAGCAACCTGTGTCCCTATGGAACAAAGTGCCAGCGACCTCAGAGATGACCCTAAAGCAGGTGTGGAGGCTTGCCCGTGAGTCTTCTTGCACAGCTTTTCACCACCGAGGAGTCACAAGTGATACACATTGTGGAGCGTGGACAAGGCCAGCCACTCCCACAGTTCGTTCTTTCCAGAGTTTTTGATCTTTTTTTTTTCCTACAGTCTTTTTTCAGCTGTGTGGATGTATGAGACATTTCTCTGACTCCACCATCCGAAGTTTTTGCATGGATGGAACTCAAGATATGTGAAGTGCTACAGCTGGAATCGCATAGACATTATCTGAGGAACAGATAATGTGCAAATGACCCTTAACATTTTACAGTGTGCTTAAGAACAGGAAAATGACTGCATGAAAGATTCACAAACAGCATAACAAAGGCCTCACTATAATCTTGGAATGTTTATTTCTTGGTGGTTGTCAGATGCTAATTATGGAGACAAACAGGCATTTACCAAAGATGTCTCTATTTATTTCAGATTTAATTATGCTAACCTAGAAACAGGAATGGACAACCATCCGGCAGCTACTCTTGGCTTGTTGTTCAGCTGGAAGTAGATAAGCACACTGCAGTGCATTACTTAGGATACAGGGATTCAGAATGATCAACTCAGGCTTTTTCTTTGTTTTGGTTCGTTGGTTTTTTGATTCTTTACAGAGAAATTCTACCCCAGAGTTTGGAGGAGGTATGTAATCAATCACTGCAAGACAAGAAATTATTTTATGAGAACAAATGCTGGTTGCCATGGTTTCTGAGAGGCAAGAACTCCAAGGTCATTCCCTGAAAGTTCTTCACAACTGAAGCCAGCATGATAATACTCACTCACCTTGTCAGGGAGGATAACCCTCTCTTGCTGGGAAATACAGTCCTCCCATCTCCACTGGTATGCCTCTGTTTAAGCCACAACAAACACAGATAAGAATGAGATGTAAAAAGCTGTGAACTTCCAGAGGGAGGCACACAAGCCTTTTCCTCACATTTCTATAAAAGCAAAAAACTATATATTATGCCATAGCAAACTGCAGTTTGCTGAACTTGGCTCACAGGAAAAGAAAAATGCATCTTTCTAAGCTGTCTCTGAAGCCAAGAGTATTTCTTTGGGTAATGTATGTGGTGCCTCAAATACTTTGACGTAAAAATTGAGACGCTTGACTACTTGCTAATTTCCATTTTTGTCAATTATGGAACAGAAAAAAAGCCACAAAAAATCTGTAAGTGACCTGGGAAACAGCTACATTTAAGTGACAGAAATAACATTTTGCAGTGGTCCACTGGGTGCTCTGTGTGCATAGCTACAGCTTCTCAACCTGCCAAGCCACTCAACATCTGAATGTCTAGCCTAGAGAGCAAAGTCTTTGTTATTAGAGCACTGGAGAGCATATAGGCTGCCAAAGCAACAAACTGCTTTCTGAGATTTCTGGAGCTACATGAGAAGTCGGTGAGTGGGAATAGACATTCAAATCAAAAGAGATTGATGCACAAGTTTATTAGAGAAAAAGAAGCACAGGTGGAGATTCAAGTGCTGAACCTTACAAAAGATTTAAAGACCCAAAGTCTGCTTAAGTTCTGCTTTCAGCATCTGAATTCTCAACTACCTTCCTAGCGGTTCAGCTCAACTGCTACTTTTAGAAGCCTGTTACCACCTTGGCACCACAGTTTTGCTGGGAAGCTGCCTAAACGCATAGAGCTGTATTTCTGCATTTGTGCACTCGTGCCTCAGTATAAACAGATCTTTTAACTCACTAAGACTTAACTCCTCCTGCGTGCTGAGGTGCCTGAGCCAGGCTCTGGCTCTTTGTAGTCTTTAATCAGAAGTGCAAATAGAAACTCCAGAACTGTTAAATAATTAGAGATGTTTGTCATCTGGTGCTGCTGGCAAGGGAATCGGCACATCCCATAGCTATGACCCTGGACTGGAAATCTGAACAACAGTACTCTGTGTTGGTCCACCTCTGACTCATTATCTGGCCTTGAAGGAATCATGTTGACCTCTTTGTGCTCTGATTTTCCCATCTTTGAAATAACAATGATATGCTCACACACTGAAGCTGTGTGGTTGGAAAGTACTAACAATTATTTTTCTATGACCTCTTTGTTAAAGCCAGAGGGACCACTTCTATAGGAGCTCAGATGCTGCCCCCTCTTAATTTCCTCATTTAAGTGTCTTTTGGTCTATCTTATCTTCATTTTCAGCTCAAGTCAAAATTGCTGAGTGAGTCAGATACATGGGTTTTTACCTGTCATGGCCCTCAAAATTATTTCTGGTAGGGAAATATATACTTACATAAGTACTTTAATTGAGTATGTGTGTTTCTAATATCTCTGTGCCTTACTATTTAAAACAAAGATAAAATAAAAGAAGAAGAAGGAAAAAAAAATATAAGCACATTCGAAAGACATTTCTGAGATAATTTTGTTTTAGTTTATGTTGCCTCCATTGATGGATGTGAAATACTTAACAATCTATATCTACATAATTATATGTATTTATACCTACTCAATGCGTAGTATATATGTAATACATTAATAAATAATATATATACTACATAAAAATCTGCTTCTATTTCAATGCAGAAATTACTACTTCAGCATAAACTTTTATTTCCAAACTTTAAAACAAAGAAGTTTGATTTCCTTAATTGGTCTGTGGTGAGTCTGTGTTAGGCACTGTAATGGTATTAGCTGTGCCAGCAGATTAGGTAATTTACCTCCCTCTCCTGGTACACACATTCAAGGTGAAATCCCTTAGGTTTTTCATTGCTACATTTAATATTTGTATCTGTTTTCTGCTCATTAAATCATAACTTTTCCTCTCCAAAACACTTGATACTTTTCATATCTTTCTCTTCTCTTCTTTTCTCACCACTTCTCCAAATTTCCTTTCCTCTTTTCTCAAGGCTACTCCAGCAGTACATCTCCTCTCTCCTCCAAACCCACAGATTCTCTGCTGCTGCTCTCCCATTCATGGAAAGAAGGTCCATGGGTGGATGACACTGAAGAAAAAGGTGTGCCTGTAAGACTCTTCGACTCCAGTATAATCCAGATGGCTTTCACGTCTCACCTGAGCTGTAGCGCAAAAACTGTTAGAAAATTTTTCATCACTAGTAATTTTGATGTAGTCTGAGCTGATAAAAAGAAGTGTTAGGTTCATTCAACATTAAAGGTGTGACTGGTATAACTACTCCAGTGAAGTGATCCTGCTGTGGCAGGGGGATTGGACTAGATGATCTTTCTGGGTCCCTTCCAATCCCTAATGATTCTATGATTCTATGATTCAATTTATCTGACTTAACTAACTGACAATACTCCAACACTCACTTGATGTCCTGTTTGAGTACATAGGTGGTTTTCCTATGGGGACGATAGGAAGAGCAGTAATATAAACAAAGAAAAAACCCAACCAAAACACCTAAACCAATTAACACAAAAAAGTTTTCCAAAGAAAAATTAAATGCAGTCCAGGTAAGGGTTTATACATGTGTATAACACCAAAAGTGTATGCATGTATACATGCAAATAAGTACATTTTGCAAAGATACACACGTGTATAGATACACATCTAATATTTTACATCTTATCTGTGCCCAATCACCATTTGCTTGCAATCTATGCCCACTATTTTTCTTGTATAGATTCAGTTGTTTGCTAAAATTACTCTAATATCCATAAAAAGCCATCAGTATGGCAGCTATGCCATTAAAAATAAAATATCTCCCACAGTTTCACAGCAGAAACAACAGACAACATCTCCTAGCACAGGTTACAGGTAGGAGACAAGCCTTTGTCTCTCTAATCACCCTCTCAGCATCCACTACAGAAACAAATGCGTTCTTCTACACCACACTAGTTTACTCTTGTTCTCCGTGATGAAAGTCTGCAACAGAAGAGAATCCTCCAGATGCAAATACCTTAAGCTTAACATTGGGAGAATTTTATGATGCTGTCATCTGCACCCTTTAGGCTATGAGACTTTAATAATTTAGATGCCAAAGTAACTCATGCCTTCTCTGACCCTTCTTTCCTCCCCTGTGGTGTCTTTGCAGAGATGTTTGCACATGCGTATATACAACATGCATGTGGAACGATGGTTTTGTGAATTTATGTAACTGAACTGTTGCAGTCTGGCAGTACGTCATGAGAGACAAGCTGGCTCTGACAGTATTATTGTACCAACTGCTTGCCTATTCTTTAGTGGGAGGGCTGGGAAAATGCTGTGAAATGGCTTTGTACTAATAAATATCTTCTGATGTAATAAATAGGAAAATGTATTTTCAGTTCCTGAGCCCTACATCAGAAAGACACATCCTGTGGAACAAATCAAATTTTGTATAAAAACAGGGAAGGAGGAAAGAGTCAAGTCTATCTGCTTTATGTCATTCCATAACAAAGGAGGCATTCTCCCATTTCTGATCAATAACAGTTAATTCAGATGAGTGTATCATGTTGATAAAATCAGAAATATCCATAGCTATTAGTTTAATCTTTTTATCTTTGTCTCCCAACTACAGTTTTGTTCAACCCAGCCTTGTGTGATTTTAGAGATAAAAATCCAAATAATTTTCTGCTTCACACAGAACAATTTTGACAGTATTGGTAAGGAAGTCAGTTAGAGTTCCCTGGATCTAGAGTGAGAGCAATAGGAGAACCCTTCTGTAGCCATGTCCTGTCATGTCTCATGTGAAGCTTAGCCTGGTAGACAAGGGCTGCTGCTTTGTTCCAGACCCTGAGCACTCCTGTACTATGGATGCCTTGTTATTTGATTTGATGAACTCATACTGGATCTCAAAAACATATTTTACTCTTTTATCCCATACGCTGCGTTTCTGGGCTGTTGACAAGCTCCACTCTTTCAGTGGCGTTTCAGAGGGCTACTGTTGCTTCCTCTAGCAGCCAGGCTTTTAAAATTATCCTTCCTGCCCTGTTGTCCATGAATTCGTGTAATTATGGGGCCAGTACTCAGGAAGACAGCAGCTGCAGGGGAACAAGCAAATCTAAATCTCTGCTGTACTATTTTAAGTGCCTGGGCAGGTCTGAGAGGATGTGAACCCCTGAAGGGGAATTTGGCCATGCCTACCAGTGTCAAATTATTTACTGCTGGTAAGGGGCAAGAAGCAGCTGTAAAAGGCTGCTGTTGGCTAGTGTTGGTAAGCAACAAGAATAAACTGTGGAGTGAACAAGGAAATGCATTATTTAAAAATCTACTGATGTATGTGAAACCTTCTGCTAGTTCTGCAAGTTTGTAGAGTTTGTAAAGTCCTCAGATTTTCCCAACCAGATCTACGGATCTCATTGTGGATGGTGGATGCCCTGACATCAGAACAGGGAGAAAGGAAGGGTTTGCATTAGAGCTGTTTGGGAGATGATCAGGGGATGTTAGAGTTTGGATCACATGCTGATCAGGAATTTAGTGGTCCACAGTGGAAGAGGTGAAGGTAATAACTAGTGCTAGCCCTACCCGCAATGTGGAAACTGTGAGCATGACATAGTCCCAAAGGGTGCCTGGGCTGCAATGCTTCTTCTTGTAGCTGACTGGGCAGTTGTGGTCAGCAAGGTCTATGAAAAAGCCAGGTGAAGAGGTCTGCTGTCTGATTCCTTTCTTTCCAGACATGTCTTTGTCCTGAGTTGAAAAGATGGCCTTGACTGGCGTCTGGGTTGGTGCCTGCAATCTAATCACACCAAACCAGCTTTTAAGGAGAATTCAACAGGCAATGAAGCAATCTTGCTGAATTTATTGAACCCATGACCAAGAAGATGAAAGAAAAAGCCCAAATAATAAAATAAACAAACAGGACACAAGAGCACAACACAGCATCTATGTCAGTCCCATGGCTAGGGACAAAGTCAATGTGGTGCTGATCACATGAGGCCATGCCTGTGGTGAGCACAAAGGCACTGTGGCACTGGTTATGTAGGACCACCCCTTGCGGCAAGACGAATACGGAAGCTGCAACTTAGAGGTACCTTCCAGGGGCATTATCTTTCTTTCTCTCTTCCTCTCATGTTGGCTATAGTTCTGAGGGAGGAGATGACTGTCTCTTTTTCTCCCTTCCTCCCGCTATGGGTACAGTTCCTGGGAGGGAAGGAAGGAGTCTTCAAAAGCAATCAGCTTGTGGTGGTTGGTGCGGCTCCAGTGGAGTGGAACAAGGGTGGTGACGGCAGCTGGCATTAGTGTGTGCTGGACTGCTTTAGGTTGGGCACCTCTCCATGTTCCAGTGTCTGCCACAGCATCTTCCCACTGGCTGTAGTGTCTTCCCTGCCAACTGCAGCATCTTCCCTGCAGACTTGGCTGGGTGAGCACCGAGCCAGTACAGCAGTGAGGCTGCCTGCAACTGCAGGCAGGGCTGCAGCGGCCAGCTGGGGCACTGACCACCACCCCGAGATGATGGGGTGAATGTTGTCTGGCAGAGCTCTGTCTGTCTTGAACCTTGTCCTGGCAGGAACCCAACTGCACAACTCGGCAAGGAGGAAGCAGCCCGTCCTTTTATAGAGGGGTTTTCTCCACCCCCTCGTAACACCCTGCCCTTGGGTGCTGACGGGAGAAACAATCTCTAGAAACTAAGATGGATTTTCTGCATAAAATCACAAAATCAAATACCTGAAAATTGACCAGTTTTCAAACCTTTATGCTGAACGTGTAAAGAAAGGCTCCAAAGAGCGGAGCTGCCCTCTGAATGCCTCCTGAGAGTCCCGCCCCACTGCCACATTTCGGTGCCCTGTGGCCTCCTGCCTAGGGGTACAAAGCAGAGCTCATGGCCGAGACAATTTCCTCTTGTCTTGCCCTTCTACAGGCAGCTGTTCTCCTCTCGGATTGCGGAGCACTCATGCTGGCATTTATCCTCCGTAACAAAACAAGAAATGTGTCCGTGTTGGCCTCTGTCCAGCATTTTTTCCAGTACCAGTGAAGGGATCTGTGGTGGGTGCGGCTGGAGGTCAGGCAGCAATGGTGGACATAAAAGCCGTGTAAACCCACGGATCTCTCTGTATGCTGCTCCCTTAGTGCTTCTGTCTTTCATGACTGTATTTCTGAAAGGCCAATGTCATCTTCCCCTTTCCATGTCTACAGCAATTCCATTCTTCCTCTTGCTCTTTCTTTAGCACTTGACTGATACTCAAGCTGGAAGCTATTTGGCCTTTTAGGCTCCCTCGGACGTTAAATCTTCGTCAGAATTGGAGACACTGTACTTGATTTTACGCAGCTTGGGTTTTTTCTCTATCTGACCTGACCTGCTTTCTTCCAGAAAAAATGCTCAACGTGAAATGTCAGAACTGGAAGGACACAAAGACTGGATATGACTGGACGCAGCGTGGAGTCGAGTAGCTGATGTTTGCCTGTAGATCTGTGTAAGGCTAGTGAGACAGAGCTGAGTATGGAAAATAAATCACGTTGCTGTATAAATATTAACAGCTTTGTCATATCGGTTGGAACAGTTTCACTGAGGTCATGGATTAACTCACAAGGTTTTCCTGTTGATGGGCATCTGTATTTGGCAAGACTCTGTGTGTGTGTGTGTGCGTGTGTGTGCTCAGGCCAAAAAACTATGTAATCTCCAGGTTAAGAAACTGGAAACTCAGAAAATTGAAACCTTTCTTCTTGGACCTTTGTTACAGCATCAGATGATTTCTTCTACTGCGACTTGCCAGAAACCCTAGTGCAGTCCTGACTCATCTATAGTGAAGTTCTTTGTACATAGAAATCAGTATCTCACTGCTGCCTGGAAAAGAAGACGCTTTTTTTGGAAATTAGTTATAGTACCATGGCAGGGAGTGTCTCTTTATCAGAGTGGTCTTCGTGCAGTTAATAGTTGGACTTGATGATTTTAGGTCTTTTCCAACTGAAAAAACTCTCTGACTCAATGAATATACTGGGAGAACGAGGGATAATTGTTTCAATCTGAAAGAGGGTAGACTTAGATTAGATCTAAATCTAGGAATTCTTCACTGTGAGGTGGTGAGACACAGCAACAGTTTGTCCAGAGAAGCTGTGGATGGTCCCTACCCCGGAACTTTTCAAGGACAGGATGGATGAGGCTTTGAGCATCCTGGTGTAGTGGAAAGTGTTCTTGCCTGTGGCAGGGGGGTGGAACTAGTTTCTTTCCAACCTGAACTGTTCTATAATTCTGTGATTCTGTGAACATTACTGTGGAAATGATCCAGAAACTGAGGCTTTCTGGGCTGACTGCTGCACAAAGAGTGAGTGCAAATGCTCTTGTGCATTCGTAATGGCTCACGTACACAAGGGTAGCACTTGCACTCACATTGCCATTCCTGGTAAACGTTCAGTTAATAAGGTGCCTTTTTACACTGAAGTCCCAAAGACAACTCTGCAGGAATAGGTCTGTTCTTACATTCAGGCTCTCTCCTGACTCTGAATTAAGACATTATGAGTACAAGATGTCAGCAAAGTTGTCAAGCAGCCAGTTTGGGATACACTAGTGTTTTTGAGTGTGTATAAAATCCCACACACTGGGAAGAGGCAAGAACCAAATAGCAAGTCTGCTGTGCAATAAATCCATTCTACAACCAAAAACTCCGATGAAACACTAGCACCAAACATACTTAAACAGATAAAACACAAAATAAACCCCCTACAATCCCTGTCACTAGCACAGGTTCTGAAGTGCCATGTCTAAGTGTTTCTTAAATACCTCCAGGGATGATGACTCTCCACCTCCCTGGGCAGGATGTCTGAACACTCTTTTCAGTAAAGAATTTCTTCCTGATACCTGATCTAAACCTCCTCTGCCACAATTTCAGACCATTTCCTCTGGTTCTGTCATTATTCATTTAGGAGAAGAGGATGACAGTTTCCCACTAAATATTAGGTCGGTTTCCCACCAAGTATTAGGTCTGCTTAGGTTAATGTTTTTCTATGACCTATGCTCTTTTAGAAGCCACCACCACTTGGTACTTCTTTATTACTATTGATGAAATGTGACTTTTGCAGCAGTCTCGAACCAGGCTCTGGCCAGCCTGATCTAGGGTGGGGTGTCCCTGCCCATGGCAGGGGGGTTAGAACTGGATGATCCTGTGGTTCCTTCCAACTCTGACTGATTCTATGATTCTATAGCTTCTTCCCAGTGAGGGTGGCAGAGCACTGGAGGGGGCTGCCCAGGGGATTTGTGGAGTCTCCTTCTCTGGAGAGGTTTGGAGCCCGCCTGGACGTGTTCCTGTGCAACTTGATCTGGGTCGTCCTGCTGTGGTGGAGGGATTGCACTGGATGATCTTTCATTGTCCTTTCCAATCTCTAATGTTCTATGTTTCTGTGGTTCTGACTTGGTCTAGGTGATCCTGCTGTGGCAGAGGGATTGGACTAGATGATCTTTCGAGGTCCCTTCCAATCCCTAATGATTCTATGATTCTGTGATTCTATAAGGTGTGAAGCTAGAAATGTACCTGGAAGATGAGGACGTTTGTAACAGTCTCTGGAATTTATGACCAGTTCCCACAGAAAATCTTAGAAAATCAGCTGAAGACTAGCTCTTGTTGCAGTCCTGCAGGGCAGACAGGATGACATTCAAAAGAACCTGTCACGCAGTGTCCTGTAAATTTATACTGACTTGCATAAGGAATTGTGTCTGCAACTACAACACCTGAGTGAAGTGTGATGAAAGGCCTCAACAGAGTGCAGGAGGAACTCTATTGCCCCTGGGACAGACGTAATGTGCAGTTGAAGCACAGCTTGGTGCTTGGATCAAGCATCATGCAGAAGTTGTCTCTGGGAACTGAAGAGGACTGTTTTTTCGGGGATTGATCTCAGTGAGACTTAATGTTGAGCTTGTCTGATTCGTCTAAAAGCCAGGATTTGTTCAGAAAGAGCATAAGCTGAAAAGACAACAATGCTGTAACGAGCCCCATGTGTCTGTATCTTCTGCAGTTTGAAAGAAGACCCTTTTTTATGTCTAAATCTAAGATTTAACCATTACGTCAACAAAGGTCAGGTGTGTATTTGACTCACATACATTAATTTCTATGCAAAGTGTGTGCTTTTCTGTGGCCTTTTTTCTCTTTATAATGAAACATGCAGGGATCTTCAGAGTTTTAGCATTTAGAAACATCCACTTAGGATTCAGCATCAGTTTCATCATTGACACAAGCACTTCGCTCCATGACTTTAGAGTGCTGTTGGTTTAGTTTGTAGCTTGGTATGTTCCAAATTGGCATGTTTTTGTCCCAAATTGGCATGTTTGAATTCCAAATATAGACGTTTTAACCTTTTGGCTGCTGATGGAAGCCGAGTTGATACTAGACAGTTCATGTAATTTTTGTATGAGCCTTGCTCTACACATGCCTGAGGCCATTTTTTTCTGCGTTATGAGTACTCTAATATCTACTCCACTTTATGAGTAGAAAAGGAGGGGAAAACACAAGCTGCCAATTCAATGCAGCTGTACTCTGTAGGAGTCTGATTATACAGCCAAGCAGTTCACAGTTCTTGGCTCAGGCTGCTAAAGCATGGATAAGCTTAGCATGTCTTTGCTCCCAGAAAGGTCCAAGGGACAACAGTCCCATCTTCAGAAGCTGGAAAAATCTGATGCAGAGGGGGGACCAAAGCATGCCAGTGAGGCTAGTTGACAGATTGGAACTGATTCTCCCTGAAAAAGGAGATCAATCTCTTTAAGCAATTAACTGTTCTTCAAGAATGGCACCCATTGCCACTGTCTTCAAGCCTTAGACAGAAGGTGTAAACTCTGCTTCCCACTGATTTTCTAGCCCACTTGTGACTTGAACTAACACAGATCTTTTTAAGTACCTTCAGTAAACTTGGATTTCACTAAATATTTGAGGGCAGTGGCTAGCTCAGTGAATAAGCTTTAACAAGATCTGCCTGTCAAAGCCTATGGATTTTTGGCTGTTTCCCTGGGAGTATACTAGCGCTGGGAGTATACTAAGCGCTGTAGCCTGTGTGTTCAGTGTGTCGTACAGTGCAGGGAAAACACATCTCAGTCTTTCTTGTCAGGTTGTGTTCTGCTTAGCCTGAGACATGCTTCAGATGAAGGAAATACTGCACTACACTGTCACCTAAAAGCTTAAGGACTGTGGAAAAATACCTATGGACAAATATAGAAGAATTCAGCCAGTCTTGGAATTTATTTTACCTTTTGCATCTGCTTGATAGATCTGAACACTGTGCTTGAGGTTAAACTGTGTGGCACCTATGCTAATCTCTGGATTGCAAAGGAAAAATTGATTGTAGCACACTAATAGTGAACAAAACCTCTCTGTCTCACAGATGCCAGCATCAACATGTATGTTGCCGGTTCCGTCTGCAGAAGATTATTACCTTCCTCTGCCCCGACCCCATTTTTCCCTTTCCCCATGTTAAATAGCCTCTTCTGAAGCAGATAAAGAAAAGCATCCCGTATCTTAACGCAGAGCCTGAGTTCCCAGGAAGCTATTTTGATCTTGGATGACTAGGATGTGTCATTTATAATGTCACGCACACTAACACACGCTAACAATCCCGTGAGTTCATAAAGTTCGCAAAAGCACCAAGAAAGGACTGGTGATCCAAGACAGGAAGAAAAAGGAATAATTTGTTTTTCTCAATGTAGTTAATTAAACATGGAGTACTTGCTGGATGCCAGTCTTCCATTGCCTTGAAGATTTCTTCCTGTGTTTGCTTTCTCTTCTTCATTATAAGTGCAATGTTGAGAGAACTGGCATACTTAATAACTCACTGTTGGGTTACTGCACCACTGAAATCTTATGAGAGCTTAAATTCCTTTATTTTGCCTGCTTAGCATCAGGCCCTAGGCTTGTATGGAAGAGTGAGGACAATGTGAGTGTAAAAACATGCACTCACCAGCATCACTCAGTGAGCACAGAAGTGATATCCAACCCCTTCTTTTTCACTCAAACCACTGAAGCCTTCATGGGAGCATCCTTACGAGTAAGAAGGAGCTTGACATCAGGGAGGCACAGGCTCTGCACTGCATTGCTCTGCTGTATGCCTAGATGAAAATTAGTTTAGCAATGGTAGTTAAGATGGCTGGTTGGCCTCCCACTATATTTCTTCAGATGAACTCGTTTGGAGGCTAAACTGATGGAATGTCAACAAGTGGATTGTGCCAAGCAAATTGTGGGTTCATTTGTTTCTTTCTTTTTTTTTTTTTTTTCAGGAATAGGAAAGGTTTCAAATTAAAGAGATTCAACTTGAGAATTTATTTAACTAGATGGAAATAATGACTGGGTCAGAAATTTTACCCAAGGGCAACTCAACTGTCTGTATTCCAAATTTATAGTTGCCAACTATTTCAAAATGAAATACAGAAAGAGTCCCAGTCCACCTGAAGGAATTTACATACACAGAGACTAGTTTAATGCCTCGGACATTTCTGATAGTCTTTATAAAAACAAGTACAGTTTAAAATTCCCGGCAAGCACAACGCAAGTCGCAAGCATCCTGTCTGTGTTGTGTAGCTTTTAGGTATTGCTCTGTATCTCTGACCTGACAAATAGAACCCTGCTCTGTTGTCACCAAACCCTTTATGCTTGATACGTTAGTAAGGTCTCCTAACAAGGCCATGTGCTTCACAGGCAGGACCTGCAGGAGTCCCTACGGTATAGCTGCAGGGCAGTGTTGCAGCAGGCACACTTTGCAGATGACTCTGTAACTGCAATCTCTGTAACTACTTGCTGATCTACATTCCCTTTTCTTAAGCAGCTGGCTTACAAGGCTCTGTTTATTCCTTGCTGTTTTCCTTTCTTTCTGATTATTAAAAACCATGCACAGAATGCTCAGAGTAAAGAGGTAAATTAAGAACCTAACTGAGCTTAAGGATAATACCAACTGTTCTGCAGGATGCCTCTGGGGAATTCGGGTGAGACAAGGGAAGGAGACCTAACAGTCCCTTCCCCCAGACAGTGGGGGCCTTGTATCTCACTCTCATGGCTGCATAATGCAGTCCTTCCTTTCTTCTCTCTGTGACTCCTTGCTTACCTACTTGATTCTCAGTGCTTTGACTTCCACATGGTTATGTTTTAGCAATAGGACAGCCTGGAAGATTCATTTAATGGCTGTCACTTAAATTCTAGCAGCAGACTTCTCTCCCACACAGTACACAAATCAGTGAACCATGAATCAATGAACAATGTCTGTGTTGTGAACCTTATTTCTGCCTACAACTACCTCAAAGGAGGCTGTAGAGAGGTGGATGTTGGTCTCTTCTCACAAGTAATGAGTGACAGGACAAGAAGAAATGTGCCAGGGGAAGTTTAGGTTAGACATTAACAAAAATTTATTTACTGAAATGGTCATTGAGCATTTGGAAGGGTTTCCTGGGGATACAGTTGCATTGATGTCACTGGATGTGTTTAAAAGTTGTATAGATGTAGAATCACAGAGTGCATTGTGTTGAAAGGAACCTTTAAAGATCATCTAGTCCAGCCTCCCTGAATAAGCAGGGACATCTTCAGCTCTGATTAGGTTGCTCAGAGACTCATCCAGCCTTGACCTTGAATATTTCAAAGCATGGTACCTCCACCATCTCTCTGGGAAACATGTTCCAGTGTTCCACCACCCTCATTATAAAAAGCTTATTCCTTGCTTTTGGTCGAACTCTTCCCTCTTTAAATTCAAAACAATTACTCTGGTCCTGTGACAACAGGCCTTGCTAAGAAGTCTGTTCCCATCTTTCTTGTAGATTTCTTTTACATAACGAAAGGCTGCCTTAAGGTCACCTCAAAGGTGTCTTTTCTCCTGATGTCTTTTCATTCAGCTTAGTGTCATCTGCAAACTCTCTGAGGGTGGACTCAATCTCACTGTCTATTTAGGAAGAAGTTGAAGAGCACTGGTCCCAGTAAAAACCCTGAGGGACATTACTTGACACCAGTCTTCACCTGGACATTGAGCCATTAACTGCTACTCTCTGGTAGCTATCATCCAACCAATTTCTTACGCACTCAACACGTCACACATCAAATCCTTATCTCTCCCACTTAGAGAGAAAGATGTTGTGGGGAACAGTGTTAAAGGCCTTACAGTAGTCCAGATATTGCTCTTCCCTTGCCCACTGATGTAGTCACTTCATCACAGAAAGCCACTAGGTTGACAGACGTGGTTTCACTTCTTGTAGTCACTAGTCACTTCAGCTGACTGCCTTGACTTTTCAGATATAATAGAAAGTGGCTTAGCAACTACATCAGTCAAATTCTGAGATGCAATTGGATCCCATTTACTTCTGTATGTTTAGTTCCTCGGATGGTCACTAATCAGGAGGTTTGAGGAGAGAAGCTGCTAGTGAAGACTGAAGCAAAAAGTTTGTTGAGTACCTCAGCCTTCTCTTCCTCTTTTGTTACTAATTTACCATCTCTTGCCCATCAGAGAGGGTACAGTCTCTTTCACCTTCCTTTTTTGATTTGTGTACTTGTAGAAGCCATTTTTGTTACTCTGTGCATCTCTGGCCAGGTTCAACACCAGCTGTGCCTTGGTCTTCCTGACCCCATCTCTACACAGTCAGACAATGTTCCTATATTCTTCTGAGGGTGCTTGTCCCAGCTCCCACTGCTTGTGCTGTTTTCCCTTGTCTTTTAATTTGGCTGTTGTATGTTGACTCAGCCATGCTGGTCTCTTTCTTCTCTCACTTGATTTCTTCCACTTGGGAATCCAGAGCTCTTATGCTCTGTGGAGAGTGTCTTTAAAGGTTTGCCAGCTCTCTTCTTGTCCCTGAGGGCCATCTCCCAGGTGGTCTTACTGAGTAAGTCCTTGAAGAGGGGAATTTTGCTTTTCCAAAGTTCAGGGTTTAGATTATACTCCCTGTCTGATTCTTGTCACTTAGGACTGAGAACCCTACTAGCACATGATCAGTGCAGTCCAGACTGCCTCCAGTCTAGACACCCCTGATGGTCTTGCTTGTACTGGTGATGATCAGGTCAAATATTATATCTCCTCGAGTAGGACTGTCCACTACCTGGCATAGTTAGTTATAGTCTGTGCACTCCAGGAGTCTCCTGGATTTCCTACAACTTTCTGCGCTATTTTTCCAGCAAATATCAAGATGGTTGAGGTCCCACAGCAGGATGGTACCCTGTGAGCATGATGTCTCCTGTAGCTAGAGAAAGAAGGCTACATCAGTAAGCTCTCCTTGATTAGACAACCTGTAGTAGGAGTTTCCTTGGTTGTCCTGATGTCTAATTCTTACTCATAATCTTTCAGTCTGTTTTCCATGGTTACCTCCCCACACTCTATCCATTATTTATTGATATAGAGGGCAGACTTCCACCTCCCCTTCCCTACTTGTTCCTTCTGGACAGCCTGTAGCCATCAATAGCCAAACTTCTGTCCTAAGTTTCACCCTGACTTTTTCAGGTTGGAAACTACATGCAGCTTAGAGACACAGTTTAGTGGTGGGCTTGGTAGTCCTTGGTTACTGGTTGTAATTGATGATTTTAAAGGTCTTTTTCAACCTAAATTATTCTATGACTCTATGATAAACTCTTTGTTACAGTTCAAGTGGTTACTTGTTGGTGAGTTATAAATACCCCCTGGCTCTCCTTGCATATGTCTATGAGTACAGGCAGTTGATGTTAAACATTTCTACTTTTTTTTAACTTCATGAATCTCTGGCTGGAAATACAGTGCAATACATTCAGGGCAAATTGTGCCTCCTGTGCAAAGCAAGATCTGGTACAAGCAATCTAGAAGTAACTGATCTTCTGATGTTAATTTAGTCTGTTGATTTATTCAGCTGCTCAGCTCAGAAAAGGACTAGATTATTTAATAACGAACATTAACATGGAAGACAATTTTGCCTTCTCACAGGAAACATTCATAGATCTTAGGCAGGTTTTTTGCTGTCCTTGCAATTACAAAAAAAATAAGACAGTGTCTGTGTCTCTGTCATGTCTGTGTCAATGACTTCAGTCATTAAGTGAGTGTCAAAGGGCATATGCAGTATATCTGACTTGAAGGGATGTCCAAAATACAGCGTTATATGGAGGAAATGTCTACTAAAGTTCATGATATTATAACAGAATATAACTTGATCTCTGGAACTGGAAATTATGGCCATACGGGAATGACTTCATCTTTGTCACAGTAATATGCAGTGTAAATCTTATTCCTGCAACCAAGTCAAATATTTGGGGTTCATACACAAAAAGAACCAGCGTATCATATATTCTCTCCTTTTCTGGCAGAATCTGTTTAGTCTATGCCAGTGAAATGAGTACCAGCATTTCACATAAAGCTATGTCTAAAATTGTTCACTCTTGTTCATCTAAGTAGTGGGGGTGTTTGAGAGTACAGAGAAGCACAGTTAAAAGGTCAGTACACTGCGGAGTCTGCTGCAGGGGCTGAATCTGTCAAGGACTATGCACACAGCCACAGTGCCTTTTGAGGGGGAGCTATCACGAGAAAGGTCTCTCAAGCCCTTTGGGTGACCCTTCTAGTTTCTGTGGCTTTGTATCTCAATATTACTTAGAGGAAATACATTTTAACAGCTTATAAAGCCGCTGTTCTGATGCTTCTCGGACATGGCATGGGAGAATGTTTTCCTCTAACGTTATCTAATATAAAATACTTAAAAGTTATATAAGCTTTATCAAATTCATCAGTTGTGCAGCAAATTCCATGCATATTGTTACTTTTGGTCAATTCCACAATTCACCACTCTGAGTATTTATCCAGATCTTCTGAACGCCTTGTGAAGAACTTTCAGTAATAAGACCAAGATGTACGGTCATCTTGGTGGTAAGCTCCCCCGGACAGGTAAAGCCATACTGAAAAAGAGACTTACACTCATACTAATATACATGCGTGAATGGCAGCACTAAGAACCACCAAAGCAGCTTGTTAAAGGTGGACTTCCTGCTTGCAGCTGTGTAAGAGTCTGTCTAAGATCCACAAATCCATGGCCCCTGTTGAGATGCACCCATGAGTGCTGAGAGGGCTGGCAGCCCTCTTTTCATCATCATTGAGAGGTCGTGGAGAACAGGAGAGGACCTGATTTTTTGAGAAAGGTCAGTGTCACTCCAGTCTTCAAGAACGGTAAGAAAGATAACCCAGGAAACTACAGGCTGGTTAGTTTCACCTCCACCCCTAGAAAGATAATGCAACAAATTCTTTAGGATGCCATATTTAATCATCTGGAAGAGAAGGAAGTTACATGCAGTAGTTACCATGGGTTCATGAAGGGGAAATCACGCTTGACTAATCCGATCGTTTCTTACGATGTCATATCTGGCTGGGTAGGTGACACAAGAGCAGTTGATGTTGTCTATCTGACTTCAGCAAGGCTTTAAACACCATCTCCCATAATGTCCTCATCAGGGAAAGCATGCAGTAGCAACTGGATGAATGGATGGTGAGGTGGATTAAGAATTGGTTGAATGACAGAGCTCAGAGTGTTGTTTTCAATGACTCGGAGTGAGGCTGGAGACCTGTGACCAGTGGTGTTCCTCATGGATCAGTACTGGGTCCATTCAACATATCAATTGCTGATGGTATGAAGCTGGGAGGAGTGGCTGACAAATCAGAGGGCTATGTTGCCAAATGGCATGACTTGGACAGGCTGGAGACCTGAGCAAAGTGAAACTTAAGGAGATTCAACACAAGCAAATGTAAAATCTTGAGGAGGAAAAACCCAAGCATCTATACAGGATACCGGTAGATTTATTGGCGAGTAGCCTTGAGGAGAGTCCTTGTAGACAGTAGGCTGGTCTTGAGCCAACAGTGTGCCCTTGTTGCCAAGAAAGTCTATCATATTCTAGGGTGTATGAAGAAATGTTTGACCAGTAGGTCTAGAAAACTCATCCTTCCTCTCTACTTTGCCCTGGTGAGTCCACATCTGGAGTGCTGTGTTCTGGACTTCCCGGTACAAGTGAAACAGGAAACTACCACAGAGAGTCTAGCAGGGAGGTGGGAGCTTGGAGCACTTCTCTTATGAGGAAAGGCTGAGATAGATCATATATTATATCAATATCTGAAGGATCACTGCAGGGAGGATGGTGCCAGACTGTTTTCACTTGTGCCCAGTAATAGGACAAGGAGCAACGGGCACAAGCTGGAAGACGAGAGTTTTCATTTAGAAATAAGGAGAAACTTCTTTCTGATTGACAAAGCACCAGAATGGGTTGTCCAGACAGGTTGTGGAGTCCCCTTTGGAGATATTAAAATCTCCTTGATGCAGCCCTGTGCAATGTGCTTTAGGCAGTCCTGCTTTGCCAAGGGGGGGTTAGACAGGATTCCAACAATTCTGTTATTCTGTGACTCACTAGAACATTTTTTTTCACATGCTAGGAAGACTTTTATTCTTACAATTTTTCGCTGAACAGAAAAACAATCTGTAGAAATTTCAAATATCTTGAAAATGAATAAAACTTGATTTCAAATGTCAAAATTTTATCTTTCTGTGGGATAAAAATTAAAAAGATCAGAAGTAAAATTATGGATTGCAATTACATTAGGCTGTGTTTAAGTATCTTTGAAATATTAAATATCTCTGCAAATCAATGTCACATTTAAAAGCTGTTAGGGGGCCTGCATCTGGGTCGAGGCAATCCTAAGCACAACTACAGGCTGGGCAGTGACTGGTTGGAGAGTAGCCCTGAGGAGA
>JAOXOE010000874.1:17950741-17991971 GCA_028565055.1 Phoeniculus purpureus
ACCCTGCACTTACCCTTGTTATACCTCATTAAGTTTTTCTCAGCCCACAGCCTTGGTGATGTGTGAGATCTGCTGGCATGTTATCAACACCCCTCCAGCTACTACCACACACAGCACTATGCAAAACATGGGGAAGATCAACTCCATCCCATCAAAACCCAGTCAACTTTTTTTAACAAAGGTCTTAGATGGAATAGTTTAATAAATACTTTGTAGCTCCTACACACATGCATGGATCATGTGAGCAGTCATACTCACAGAGTGTTAATATCTCTGCTGGTAACTGATTTTATGTAGTGTAGCTTTGAGCCATCTTTTTTGAAGCAGCTTAAATACACTAAGGGTTCATTTTAAATGCTGTTTATATACAAATATAAATTTGCTCCTTGAAACTATATCAGGAGTCACAGTAACAATAGTTTTGCACTGCTGGTATGTTCACACTGATTTTTCAAGTGGTGTCACTAAAGTCTTAAGGAAAGCTGTCTGAATTCACATTCATGCATGAACATTTTGAAAGCTGAGTGTAGTAATCAATTGATGTATTACTGGCTAAGTAGAAGATTTGATATTTGTTGGCAGGTCTGTAGTGTAAGAAGAATTAATTTGGTAGTAGCTAATTTTAAGAGTGTAAGAGTATGTGTTAGTTTACTTGGGTTTAATTTTTTTTTTTTCTTATAACTGTGTTGCTATGTGTAATATTTTAAAAAAATCTTTCTTTTACTGTTTCTCTTTGTCCTGACTTTTTTCCCCAATAATATTACCTATTCCAAGGAAGAATTTTACACAAAATTCTAAAATGAGGTGTTGGTAAACTCTGTACTGACAGCACTAGTTCTGGTTGTTTGGTTGTTTGTTGTTTTTTGCGTGTGTGGATGAAAATTTGTCACGCAAACAAAAATATTAATGTGTTTTTGCTATGTGAATACCGGTTTTTTGGAGTGTTACCCAATTTAATAAAAAGATTACTTGGTTTGATTTTTTTAATTCCTGGTAAATCAGAATGTGTTTTTAAATGAACTGCAGTAACCAAACCCGATCTGCTTACCTCAGAGCAATAGGAGTAATTTTTTTTTGTATAAATACATGTTTCAAATGCATGCAGCCTATTTCAGTTTTAAAATTATACGTTGAATTATCTAATTTTGCTGTTAAAATTAAAATGCTAACACGAATCAGTAGCTGCCCTGCTAAAAATTTAATTTGGATGCCTGGAATAATTAGGGAAGAAATATGATAAGTAGTTGTCAATATTAAAGCAGGCTGAAGGAGGAAGGCTGCAGGCCTTGTGGTAGGTAGAATGAAACAGCAGATTTCAGTATCCACAATCCTTTCAGTATTAAATTTTCAGTAAAATAAAATTACTTGTATATGAAAACATAGCCTTTCCCCAGCTCTCTTTTTTTTCCTGATCAGCTGATGAAGAGACTAGCAGCTCGCTGCTTTGCTGGCTTGTTAATTTTATCCCCACTAACTGTGATTTCCGATAGCCGGCCTGCTGATAGTGGTAAGGTAAATATCCTTTTTCATTGCCGTCTTGAAGATTCAGTAGAAGTACATCACAGGCATGTGTAGGTGTGTAACACATCAAAAGTCGGTGTGCTCCATATTTCAATGTACAACTGAGTGCTTGAGGAGAGCAGTGACATTAACTGTTGACAGCCTTGCATGCTGTATTTATTATTATTCGCTTTTCGAGCTTCCACTGTGCAGAGACATTTTCTTTTCTTAATCCTTTGTTAGATGCAGTGGTTTGTAGTGTGTTTCCTGCTTTAGCCAAATGAATATTAATGAATTCGTGTGAGGTTATTAATTTTTTTCTTTCTTTTTTCTTTCTAACTCACCAGATCTCAAAGCCTCCTTCGTAGTGGTTATCTGAACGCTGTGAAAGCATGATGTAAATTGTCTTTTGATTATTAAGGCCTAGTTTCAGGCTGTCCCTCAGGATTCTGCATTCGTGTTTGTTCTGTGGATTTGTACATCAGAGGATGCATAGGAAACAGATTTTAAATCCCGCTGGTGTTTTTAACATGCCTAGGTTGTTTTGTGCTGCACATCATGTTTTGTTCGCAAAACGTTTTTCAAGAGACATTGTACATAATTGAGAAAAATTATGTCTGGGCTGTAATCACTCTTTTTGTATTGATTGTTATGCTTACATGATCGTAAATATTAGCCATGTTTTGTGCTGTGGAGGAATGAAGGTAATTGCGTTATGATTAGAGCTCTTTCAGCTATGAGAAAGGATTGATTAGCATTTGCATGTATTCAAGGCAATATTTAGAGGCAGAAGGGACAAATATCAACATCAGTTATGTTCTGCAAAAGCACTAATCAGAAAACCAGGTTCAAGATTTCTTTCATATGTTTTTTATTTTTAATTTCACTTCTGTTATAACCCTTTCTTTTTTCCCTTTTGTGCCTTTCCCAAATCAAGAAAAGTTCAGTTATTTGCTTTGTCACATGGATCTGATAGCCAGTGTGTTAACAGGTTCTTTATTACTAGTTTGGGGTTCTGTGGCAATTTTTAAATCCCTCTGTGTAGTGCTGCTGAGTCTGGGCAAAAACGTACATCCAGGTAATTGAAAGTAGTGTTCATTGTTTGCGACTGTGCAGGGGGAGGTTGGTTTGGGTTTTTCTGGCTGGTTTCTTTTTTTCACATTCCATGCTACAAGTGCTTTTTACAGTAAAACACTATACTGTCAGTGCATCTGCCTGTCTCGTTGGCTACGATTCTAGAAGAAAACTATAC
The DNA here is from genome assembly GCA_028565055.1 of Phoeniculus purpureus. NCBI lineage: Eukaryota > Metazoa > Chordata > Aves > Bucerotiformes > Phoeniculidae > Phoeniculus > Phoeniculus purpureus. Next base: position 17,953,494 of record JAOXOE010000874.1, read on the forward strand.
ATTTTAGAGATGATATTAACCCTTAGGTGATCTGGAAGTTGCTTAAACTATTTGGAAGTGAAGTTGAGTCTTTACAGCAGAAGGTATCGGTGTGTTGTTTGTGTACGACTGTGTGTGATTTACCTTTGGGAGTCGAGCTGAGTTTAGACTGTCCTGTTAGAAAACAGGTGTCAAAGTCTGTTTTGCATGGAACTACGTAAGCCAGAATTGCCACCCACGTGAACAAATGAGTGTTTGTTTTACACTTACTGACACGGTGCCACAAGCTGTTGTATGTGAAACTGAGTTGGTTTCAGCAATTCAAGATTCAGTCATATTTCTAAATGTTTGGTTGTTTCTCTGCTGGCCAGCAAATCAATTTCTTGTTGTACTCCTGTTTTATGAACAAATTGGACATTTTGAGTTGAATTACCTGCATTATATGAGATTGCTTTTTTGTTTTTAAAAACAGGTTGCTTATTCCCTTTGCAATATCAAATTTGTTTAAAAAATATACTTTTTGGATCCATGGTCAGGCAATTGAAGACGGCAATTTGGAAGAAATGGAAGAGGAAGTCCGTCTTAAAAAACGGAAGAGACGAAGAAATGTGGATAAAGACTCCGTGAAGGAGGATGTAGAGAAGGCAAAGAAAAGAAGAGGCAGACCTCCTGCAGAGAAGTTGTCTCCCAATCCACCGAAACTGACAAAACAAATGAATGCTATCATTGATACTGTGATAAACTACAAGGACAGGTGAGCCTCGACACTGTCTCTATTGCATGTGCTCTCTGCCTGGTTTTTAAGAGCTTCATTTTTGTTTTCAGTTTTCAGAAGGATTTGCTTACACAGAGTTTCTGGAAAACAAATTCCACTTAGGGCCTGATGCTGTAAATCTCACTCTTTGTAAGTGAATTTTTAAAGACCCATCTGACAGAAAGTTGTTGAAACAACAACTTGTTGTTTAGTGCTGCAGCGTGTTCAAGATTAATCTTGTAATGGCTACAGATTTATTAATGGGTCTTACCGTTACCCCCAAAAAATGTAGGCCTCCAATGATGAGACTCTGAGCTACCAGAGGGAAAACTGTAGAAATACTCAGCATTATATGTTGTCCATATATAACAGAATTGTCTGGTATAACAGAATTCTAAATAACTGGACCTTAGAAAAAATACTGTTTCTAATCTGAAATGTCATTTAAGATTTCTGTTTTGCAGGTTTTCAAGTTGAGTATCATCTGTGCTTTATGAGGAAAAGTTAGTGATTAATAACACCATCTCTGAGGCAGACTTGTCAGTGAAATTTGTATTTTTAAGACTCAACTTCTATTTCTCAGAATTCACTAGTGCCTTCTTGAGTACTTATCCCTTCTTTGCTGTGTACTGAATTACTTACGTAATGGATAACTGTAAGCTAAACGAGTGTTAAGCCGTTCAGGGAAAATCAAGTATTTGCATTCTGTCACTTACACAAGACTAACTGTAATTTTTGCATGTAAGAATTTTCAGTCTGTTACTTCAAATGGCAAGTTGTGCTTCTTCCTTTTTTATTGGTGTGGGTCTTCCTGTGCAAGGTTAACATGAGCAGTATCTGGTAAAGCACACAGAGCTGCGGTAATGACTTTTTCTGGCCTGCAGGTGATGGAATGAGGCATTCTGTGATCTGTGGGCAGTCTTTGCATCAGAAAGTTCATGGTGTGTCAGAAGTGGCTACACAGCACTAAACATGTTGAGCAGGAAGTTGACTACAAATTCAGCTTTTAATGACTCTCAACTAACAAAATAGCTGAGGAATGTTTAAAGTTCAGGTATTCTAGTCAGGGCTGCAAGGAAGCATCTCTGTATTTTGGATCCTGGGCCTTGCACCTTTTCCTGAAGTCAGGGCCTTCTGATCATGGCATCTCTCATTAGTGAAGAAAGCTACTTCTCTCCTTGAGCAAGGGATGACTATTGATAGTAACTGATAGGTACTGGGGAAGTTAGAAAGTATTTGCTTGTTACTTGTGCCCCAGAAAGTTCGTGGCTGATCTCTGTCAAATAAATTAATCACTGTGCTGCTATATAATAACAAGACATGCTATTCCCTGTCCCAGGTGCCCACATTTGTGCATGACAGAATTTATTCCCATTTCAAAAAGTGTATGGACCTTTATTGTGTAATGAATTAGAAATGCCTGTTAAACAGAGCTCTTCAGTATGATGAGCTGTGCAGAAGTACCGGGGTTCTGCATTCTGAATCTTTTGTGAGCAAGCATCAAACCACTCAGTCCTATAAAGTTTGGACAGAACCAGATAAACATAGGCATCAGGAAACTTTAATATTAATATGAATATTTTTTTGATTTTATCGCTCTAGAGTGTGATGAACATTTGCATCTTTAGAATTAAGAGTATTTTAGGTAACGGAATCCTTCAGCTTTGTTGAATGTTCACGCTTGTTGAGCTCTGGGCTTTTGTGTGTGCAGAGGCAATTGGGGCGAGTATAGAGGGACAGGTTAATTGGAAGAAAAGTAGGCCATGAGTTTCATCTGGGGAAAAAAAAGTTTTTTCGTGTATTTAGTATATGAATGCTTGAGCTCACCTTTGTCTTTAGCTTAAATTTTCAGTGCTAATAGATGCTTCGTCTCTACCTTGTGAAAATCTGGAGGGCCGACCTGCATGACAGAGAGCTAACTGTGTCCCAAGAGTTGGTCAAGTGGTACCTATCCAGAATTGTAGAGATTTTGGCCTGAATTGCTTTGTCATTACCAGTTCTACAATCTTCACTATGTTTTGTTGTAGGTAATAAGCCAGCAAGCAAAAAAATAAACAGGATGCATTGCTAGACTTACACATATTTTATCTTGTATTTCTCCTTACTTTTGAGAAGAGCTTCTTGTAAATACAGTGCCACGCTTCTGTTCATACTAGAATCTTCCTTTTCAAAAAACATGTTTCCATTATACCTGTGAAAATTGGTGGTACCAGTTAGCCACTTCTTTGTGGTTATTGTGTGTGATATTAATGCAGGGATGAACAACATGTGAGGTAAATGTTCAGTGTAAGGAAATGCAGTATTTTGGTCTTTAAAAAAAGTAATTCAGGATAGCTACATGCAAACGCCAGTTAAAGAACCCTGTGGAAGAAAGTGGAAGTGAGCAATGAGATAACATTACTGTTTATTACTGTTTGTTTCTCTGTGCAAAATCAAACTTTCTCTTTAGATTTTCCTCCTTGATACTGTCCTATGTGGCAACTTTACTAAACCATATATCTTAAGTACATCTAAACAACCTTTAAAGACACTAAACACATTTAAAGAAGTGAAAGAAAATACAGTCAGAATCCTCTGACTTTTAGTGGTAGGTGTCCCTGCCCACCCACGGCAAGGAAGATGGACTAGATTATCTTCAAGTTTCCTTCTGACCCAAACTATTCTATGATTGTGTTAAAACATTTGTTATGATACCACAAGAAAATAAGCTGATATGAAAGTAAGGGGACATCTAATGAGTAAACTTTCTAATATGAGTGAAAACAAGGAAAAGAGTGTAAACAAAAGCTATTAAAAAGGAAGAAATTGGAAAGAAGATCATAGAATCATAGAATGGTCCTCCGGTTTGGAAGGGACCTTAAAGATTTTCTAGTTCCAGCCCCACTGCCACGGGCAGGGACACCTTCCACTAGACTAGAAGATACCATGAAAGTTTTTGAAGAACTGATATTAGCATAGACCATAATATGTCAATGATATGTACTAAAAAATGGCGAGTGTCCTAGCCAAAATATAAAGTCTAACCTATCAATATGGGGCTGGTGTTCATGGAAGGCTGAACACAGTTCAGTCTGGAGTAAAAGAATGTTATGAAACAGTACCTCAGAATGCATTATAAGGTACTTTCAGACTAAGAGCAGAAACTGATGGAAAAACCATTATCTGGGTAAAGAGGTTATTGACCAATGTTAACTACAAGCCATCAGTGTTGTCCAGCTTTAAAAAATAGGAACCTGGCCCTGACACTATTGCCTGTGCAGATAAGGAAACATTCATTGTATAACACCACTAGAGCTTCTGATTTGCTTTATATAGTACTTGAATACTTTTCCATCCAAGAAAAATTATTTAAGGGTGTGTAAATAATTGTTTCAATATTAAATAGCATTGGACAGTCTTGCAAGAGGGAACAGGTTGGTGTGTCTATACAAATAGCACAATCAAAGATGGAAAGGTTATTGCTATTGGTAAATTCACCTGGGAAGGAAAGAAAACATAAACACAGGGAGAGTGTAGAAATAGATATAATACAGGATGGTAATCACAAGGTTACATGAGTTTAAACATTCATTACTACGTTAGTGTTGTTAACTCAGAGTTCTGGAACCTTCCTGTATAGAATAGTGGGACAAAAATACCTAGATAGATTTGAACTTTGTTCCTTGATTAAAAATCTTTTCTATGATTATTTACAAATACTAAAGTCCTGGAACCACCTTTCCAGTTACACAGTTGAACCTTATTCTTCTGTGTAAAGTGTATGTGTAATCTTTGCAGACTGTATTTGAAATAATACATTTTCATGTGGTGTAATACTGAATAAAAAAGATTTAGATGCCTTTGCAGCCTTGTTCCAATACTGCAGTGTAAAACACGTGTTCAGAAGGAAGCAAGTTGAATGCAATGCAGCAGTCTAGCATTATCATAATAACTTTTTTCCAGTTCTGGTGCTTTTAATTTGTCCTTCCCTCTAAAATTAGGGATGCCCATCGAAATGAATAGTAGAATCATATATATGATACATATGTTTACAGAAAGAAAAATTCATTTGTATGTCAGTTTAAATGCTTTAGCCTTTTGAAAGCAGAGACAATTGTACTGGAGATGGATGTTTTTTCAGAGCAAGAAGTTTGTATGCCAGATCTGGGCCTCAGCTGCTAATTTTGCATCATGCAGCCTTAGTCCCCCAGACTGTTTTTCCTCTTTTGAAGGGTTTCTTGTATTTTTTATTTCAGAGGAAGACAAGATTGAAGTGTAGCTTTTCTTTCGTCATTGCTAAAATTATCTGGAGAAAAAGAATGATACTTTGTGCCTTGTAATTCTTTGGCTTGTCTGCAAATATAATGACCTCTCCTATCTTTAGTCCGTTTGATGTTTCCTGTCCTAAGTGCCAATGTAATTGTACTGCTAGTTTGCATTTGCTTTGTTTGGATCTGACAGCTGACTTCAAGTGTCTCAGGATGCTGACAGTTCTATCACTTACAGTGATTTTAATTCTTGAACTGCCTGTTCTGTGTTCTCTTTGGACTTGAATGGTGTATGAGTTAATTTCACAAATCCTCCCCGTAGCAGGGATCTATTGAGCACATGTTAAGAAAATTGGAGGATGGGATTGTTGTGTTGAGTCCTGTCCATGTTTCATGCCTGACGAAAGACTCGCTGTGGTCTTAGCATTTGTGTCTGTCATGTACCAGTAAAGCCAAAATGTTTACATTCATGCCAACAGTATTCTAATTTTGACTGGACATCGCTCAGAGAGTATTTTTCTCTGTATGTGAAATTAATTTTATTCAGGCTATTTCCAGCTGTTTTCTCAAGTTGCCAGTTTTCAACTTGTAAAATGAAGGGTAGTGTAATTAGCCTTTGCTAATCTAATAATTAATTTTTACAATTGGTACTCTTGAGTATTCAAACAAGCAAAGCAAATAATTCATATTTGTAGTCAAACGAAAGGTATGGAGAACCAGGAATTGCATTTTTACGTATTTTTAATCCCATTTCAATAATGGGAACTGGTCCACTGTATATTACTGCAGTCAGTTCTGAAGAAGACCCATTAAATGCATTTAATCACAATTAATCATCTCTCTTCATAACTGGGTTACTGTTGGAAGATTTTAAATACAAGGAACCACCTTATTATGTAAGAGTTTTAATTCTCATCTCCCACACAAGTTTGATTTGAAGAGCATCCTTACGAGTTGCATTTGATCAAGACTTGTAGTTTGCACACTGTGGTTCTGGTTGTTAGTGCTCTGGTTGATGAGGGCAAACATGCAGGAGTCTTCATTCTACCCACTTCTAATTGAATTTCAGTGATTCTCAAACGTGCAAAAATTTAACCTAAATACAATAACATCTTGCAGCTTCAACTTCATAGTTGTGACTCCTGATTCCAAAGGAGAAAGACTGATGATAGAAAGGTCAGTGGTGGCTCACCTCTGCCCACACACTGCCAGGAAAAACAAATACAAAAGGGGCCTTATGTAAAAGAGGGCTAATTGATCATGCATTTAATTCTGCTGAACATAATAACTAAATGCAGGGAAGGCTTGTTTTTACGTTTTAAGCTATTTGATAAAAATGAGAGAAAATCAGAAACATTGAGCACAAATATTTTTCTAAGCATAGTATTTTAAAATTATCAGTATTTCTTAATATTTAATACAAGTACATGTAAGACTGGCATGTTGAGCTGATACAGAACTGTCATTTGCAGTTCTTTCACAGTTGGGTCTTTTAATTTATTCTGGTCCTTTTTCCCTTCAGCATGTATGGAGCTAGTTGCTAGGCAACTGTGATTTTTGCTACACATGATTTTTATATGGTAGTTGTTGTGTTTATTATTTTCTAATTACAGAAGTGAGGATGAGGATTAAAACCAGAGCTGCATTAATAATTACTGATTTTATCCTGTTGTATCCACAGCATAGCCATTTGAGATTCCATAAGAAAAGATCACATTAATTTATGGTATAAACACAAATGTACAAAGGGGACAGAAGATAGTATTTCTTTGTGAGATGAGGTTGTATAAAAATGATATAACAGAATAAGCTGTTGCTGATCTGAGTAGACAAAATCAGGCACTAGTCTTCTGTCTGTTGCATATTTCATGCCCTTAATGCTTTTTCTTTCACACCCTTGAATTATTCTCAGTAATTAATTACATCAAGGAAAAGCTTTAAGGTTTTATATGGCATTTGTAGTTCAACAGAATGTATGAACAAATCATAGTTGCCTAGACCGAAAACATGAAAATAATGTAGTATCATTTAATCATTTGCTACTGTTGTATTTTTAATATTGGATGCAATATGTGGTTGTATGTACATAAAAAGAGGGAGAAATATGTTACTATGAGATTGAAAGCTCTGTAATCACCAGCTTTTTTATAGGACAAATACACTATAAAATTTGATCAAAATTAGATTATTAGTAGCTTTTACCGTATACATAAATCATTCAATTTGTTGTTGGGCATATCAGAAACAAGACCAGATCAGTGAATTAGTGATATTTGTCAAATAGTTGTTTGTGTTAAAAAAAAGCAACAGAAGTTTAAACTACAATGATGGCAGCTCTTTCCTTCTGCATAGTAAGTCTGGATTCATACTGCACAAAGTTTCAAAATTTACACTCTTTAAATTATTAGCTTACATCAGTATCAGATGCCAGCATATTGCACAGATTTATTAAATTAATTAGTTGGTGAAGTCAAACACACAGGAGAATAGGATATTACCCAAAAGAAGGCAGAAACAGTGTGATTCCCTCAGGAAGGTACATTACTTTGTGCTATGTAATGATGCAACAGTGTAATGTAGTTTTGCTTTGTTTTACTTTTCCACAGGACCAGTGCCTTGCATATACAAGGTGATCAGTTAATGAATGACTGAATTCCTCCTTGGCTTCTTTATAATGCATATAAAGAGTCTGGAGATACAGAACTTTTTTCACAATGTTTTATTCTCATTTTACAAATTAGGAACAGAGATTTAAAATTTAAGTAATCATTTGGGCACCAGGGATGTAATTTCTTAAAGTTTTTAGTTGTTCTGTCATAGATCTCTGTTGCAGCCATTAGTGTTCAAGGGTTACCTTCATTAACAAGAGATAAAACAGTCTTCAATTTGAAAAGAAGTACAAACACAATTTATTTAATTATGTAATGTTCTTAATGCATTGCTTTTGCTTTCATTGCTTCCATTTTTTGTTTGAGAGGGCAACCTTAGATGAAGTCAAGTTCTGTCACATGTCATTTGTCATGACATAGTCATGTAGTTGGATCAGCAAGATTTGTGCCTTGAAATCCCTAGTATAAACAGCTCTCACTTGGGAATGAGAAGTTATAAAATTTTTCTCTTTGGAGAACGGAGGTGCAGTGGCCTCAGATTCACGATTATTTGCTTGCAGGATAGAAATAGTAAGACTTGGGATGACAATTATCTGGTCATTTCATCTTTATTTGGATGTTTCCCAAGTAAATTAGATCTATTGGGTGAAATTGCTGGTAACTACTGCTGTGTGAGGTGTAGGTGGGTATCTATTCTAATAGGTATATGGGGTAGATGGAGTTCTCACCTTCTATAACAGAGATGCACAGTGTGCCCCCTTGTCTCAGCATACAGAAGTGCATTCATACATGTGCCATAATCTTGTTATAATCAAGGCGGTAGCCTGGCAGATACTGCTAAACAGGCAAGGGGAGCAGCTTCTGCTGGTGCAAGTCAGACAAATGTTGTCAGCATGAGACAAACAGTTTAGATTTCTAGATTTGGGCTTGGTGGAGAATTACTTTACCTGCCAGTTGGTGCCAAGGACACTGGTTGAATAAGCTGTTGTTAACATGTTTACATTATTGTCCTCTCTGATGCAAGTTGCATAAGGAGCATCACAGGACTAAACCTGAGAACAGTAAGAAATCCTGAGGACAGTAAGAATTTCTGGACTAGGTGAGCAACAGCTACTTGGAAAATGAGGAAATTCCATTTATTTGGATTGGGTTCAATGCTGTCAAGGGTTAAAAAACCCAAGCAAAAAATAACCAATTAATTTAGTTGATGTGTTAATGGGACGAAACAAAAACAAGGAAATGAGTGTTTGAAAATCTACTTATTAGTTGCAGGCAAAAATTAAAAACTATCTGGGTTTGGGAAAAACATTTAATTCACCCCATTTAAGAAGACATATACCCCTTCTGTTTGCCAACCCTCTCTTCCTTCACAGAGCTGCAAAAATTAAGCTTGGAACTTTGGCTTGCAGTTTCAAGACAAACATTGCAAAAAATCTCAAACCATTACAAATGGTGTATCAGGTCATCAAATACTCATGGTTTTTCAGGCATTGAGAAATGCCTATAGTTTAGTAGGCATTCATGGCTTTTCTAAAGGGCAGAGCTGTTATGTTCATTTTATCATACTTATGGCAGAATTGCCTCAGTTAACTTTAGTTAGGTAGTAGTTTATTGTGTCTGGCAAGATCCCACACTACTATGCAGGGTAACTGCAAGAATGAAGCTTAGGTGGAGACGAGGACATGGAAGCCTTCTTGTCAAACTTCTGTGAAGGTTTCATATCCGAAGCTACCATCCAGATACGCAAATGAGAAAGAATGGCTTTTTTCGGAGTAAGTGTGAGAGAAGGAAGCATATGAATGTGGTCTGAGAAATGCTTGTGAATACTGTGTACACTGGAGTACAGTTCGTCTCAGCAGAGCTTTTTTTTACTACTTTGTGAGAAAAAAATGACACAGGAAATAAAAAAAAAAAACCACTAAGCATGTAAGTGCCTATAATGCATTTCGTCTCCAGGTAACTTAAAAGACGTGTGTTATTTGGGAAGCCACAAACAAAAACCTTATTACAAATTCTCAGTGTGGAAGTGTTAAAATAGATATTCATAATGGATGAATAATAGAAAATCTGGAAATCTTAGAAACTGTGAACATCTGTGAGTGATAGGCTTTCTTAGACTGTGAAAGGTTTTTAGATAACCCATCACTTTCTTTTAAGATGACTGACATAGTACAAATGGCAGTACTTTGTACAAAGTACAAATTCAGTTACAGTGTTCTTTCTTGAAACCTAACAGTCATTAATGGCCGTTAATTTTTTTTGTTGTAACGTCTAGTTAGTCTGATAGCAATCAGATCTGGTATGATGGAAATCAATACGAACAGATGGCTTGCTATGACAAAGAAGTACAAAACAGCTATAACATGACCAAGATGAAATGGCTAAGACAAATCTACCAAGCACTATGGAATTCACATTCAAATCCTAATCTTGCTTTTATAAAACCTCCTACATATATCCTGTAATGTTAGTATGTTAGGACAACATCACAAAGATATGTTTTTAATGGTAAATTAATTGTCTGTACAACATCTAAAAATCAGAGCAGTGTTCAATTTTAATTGTTTTAAATAAAGAATTGCAATTTTAAAAAGTATTTCAGTTTTATAAATGTTGTTCTTGTCTCAAAAATTTACAGTAACTCTTTTCATTATGGGTTTGTTTTTCTCAACAGTTCGGGGCGGCAGCTAAGTGAAGTCTTCATTCAGCTCCCATCCAGGAAAGAATTACCAGAGTATTATGAATTGATTAGAAAACCAGTGGACTTTAAAAAGATAAAGGTAAGAAACTTTCTTGAAGTTATGGATGTTTTAGAACTTTGTTTTAAACAGACACTTGGCTCGATGCCAAGAGAAATCTTTCAGTATGTTGAAATCAAATACTAATTCAGTGTCCTGTCTCCTATTTTTCTTTCTGCACCACTGCCCATCCATACTTCACTTCCTCAACAACTGCAACAGGAAAGGATCCGCAATCATAAGTATCGCAGTCTCGGAGACTTGGAGAAAGATGTCATGTTGCTGTGTCACAATGCTCAGACATTCAATTTGGAGGGATCACAGGTCTGAATTAGCCACTTTATGCTAAACATAGCGGTTTCTCCTGCCAAAAACCCATCTTTTAATTCTTACTATGAATAGAGAAAAGTGCCTAGATTCTTGGAGTCAGAGTTCACTGGATAGAGCTTCAGTGTATTGATTACCAGAGCTAGTAATTTGTAGCATGAAGTCCAAATAATATTTAATAATTTTAGAGTTTTTTCTTCTGTTATGTTCTCTTACCTTTCATTTTGATTTCCAGTGAATTGCAGGACCTGCTGCAGCAGTCTTCTAGTTTTTAGGGCTATTTCATATTCTTTATAACGATTTAGTCCATCTTTCCTTGGACATACCAGTTCACTTCAGTAAACCAGGGTATTTGCACACAAATTCAAAGGTCAAATTCAGGCAGTTCTTTAAGTATGCACGGACTTCAGGCAGGTGAAGTGGTATACGAAATGGTATGTATCATGCATTTTGCTTTTCCTTGGAGCAAAACAGTTCCATCTGAGCTAGAACCTTATGTTTTCTGGGACAGGCAGATTTCCTGTTTTGCCCTTAATGCAATCTCGGGAATTTGAAGAGGTTTTCATTTTGTAATGGTCAAATGTAACACAGATATATAAGAGGTTAAAAACAATACATGTCTATTGAGATAGAAGATTTTGTTTGTATTTTTTCATGAAGTTCTGTTGTCATTGCTTGTCCTTTTTTGAAGGAAGTTCTGTTGTCATTTGTGCTTGGTTTTTGTTGAACCCTGTAGGAACTGGATTTTCGTCAAAATAACAAAACTTTTATTGGCACAGCTTATCCTGAGGCACTGGTCCTCTCTTCTTGTTTTGCCAAACAAAGTATAGAAGCTCTTTTGTTAAGATTATTAGCAAGGACCAGATACTCAGCAAGACAACAAGAGTTTACTCTGTTTATCTGTGAAATATGTTGGAGACAAATGCAGTGCTCTTACCCTTGAGAGTGCCCTTTGCTTGAGGTTAAAAAGAAAATCTCATGTATTCAAGATACTTGGCATGCTGCAGAATTTTTGACAAGTGCTAAGTTCTAGGCTAGCACTGATTTTATTTTTTTCCTTTCAGTCTTTTTAGATCTGAGAGAAAGGAATTAATGTGCTGCTTGGGATAATTTTTTTTCCTTGTAGCCATTTTGGATTTCAGAAAAATCTAAAGATAATTAACATCAGGGTTAGCTGTTTGTCTTTATCAATGATATTGCTAGTCTGTAGTTCATTCTGCAGTTAAGGTGCATACTGCTGAAGTCTGTTGTTTTGGCAGCTTTTCAAAGGTGTTGTCTAATGAAAACACAGTAGTTTCTGCTGTAATAAAAATAATAGATAGTGGGTAATAGTAGATGTAATACATTTTAACAATTGTATGTTTGTCACTCACCTCTGACAAATTCCTTAATTCAGAGCATGAAAAGATAATGTTGACATTTCTTGTAAAATTCATGCAACAAACATTGTTAGTATTTGAAAAGACCATATAGTCTCTGTGTTTTCACTGGAAACTAAGGTCTATGCTGGGAGTTTTTAATAACTTTACAGTTCTGACATAGGTTTATATACATATTGTAGATCTATGAGGATTCCATTGTTCTTCAGTCTGTCTTCAAAAGTGCACGACAGAAGATTGCCAAAGAAGAAGAGAGTGAAGATGAAAGCAATGATGAGGAGGAGGAGGAGGAAGAAGAAGAATCTGAATCGGAATGTGAGTCCCCTGCTAAATACTGAAAAAGAAAGTACATCTGGGGTTGGAGGGGGAAATTTTCCAGTTTTGACCTAGATACTGATTATAACATTCTGTTTTCCACTGTTGAAAGTAACTCTTAACAAGGCTTTTGGCTGTAAATTCTGGCTATACCTCTTAGAGTGTAGTAAACAGTTTTTAAGCCAGGAAAAAAGCATGGAGTTGTTTTGGGGAAGCAGATTGGACTGGCCATGAGTGCTTATAAACTCTTCTGGTCATGTAAACAGAAGTGCCTAGACAGGCTTGACATAGTCTTTATTATGGGTGATCAACCTTCATGCATTGTGTGACGTATAAAACTCATAGTTTCATTAAGAACCAGATGTTGCTAATGCTTTTCAGTACAACAAGGATTAAGTCAAACTGATTGTTTCAGAAGCAGTAGGTGTGATACTCATTCAGTCCCTGCAGGCTTGGAAACATGATAGAGTGGAAAAGGAAGGATCTCCTCATTCCACTTTCTGCCACTCAGTGTATTTACTCCATTCTCTCCAGTTACCCTATCTGTCTGGTTATGCAGAAACTACTGTACTTGGTCCTGAGCTGCTGTTTCAAGCATGCATGTGAAACAGGTGTGCAAAGCATTTTGCAAAGCTTTAGCAGTTTGTTTGCAAATTAGTGTGTATTTTTGAATCATATGTTTAATGTGTTCTTTAGAAAGATATCAAATGAAAATTTGTCTAAAATGTCAAAAAAAGGCTATGTATATGAGGAATAAATATTCCTCTGTGTGGGGAACTAAGTATTTCTAGATATGTATCTTACCACTGGAACATACACTACGTGTAGACACAGTGCAGTCTGAGAATGATTAGAAGATGCATATGGTCTTTACGATTTCAGTACAAGTCTTTGTTAAAAATATAATGAAGTAGAGAAATAAAAGCTTACACCTCTGCTTCATTGTTCCACTGTCCAGATAAAGAATAGATGGGAGTATCTTTTCAGGCTGCTACCAGGCATGACTTTCTGTGAGCAGAAATAGCATTTAAAATTTGTAAGTGAAAGTTACATTCAAGCATATGATTAAACTTTTTGCAGCAAAATCAGTGAAAGTCAAAATCAAGCTAAATAAGAAGGATGAAAAAAGTCGTGAGAAAGGAAAAGGCAAGAAGAGGCAAAGCCGAGCAAAAGCCAAGCCAGTTGTGAGTGATGATGATAGTGATGAGGATCAAGATGAAAATGTAAGTTTTGTAGACTAAGACCATGGAAGTGGTTGCACTGATTGCGCCTCTACCTTATCCTGCTTGCTGTCAGAATTCTCAAGTACTTATGCTTAAGCACATTTTTAATCTGTGTATTCATCATCTTAGGAGTATTGGGTGGGGGTATTATCGTATATGGGTGTACTTACGAGATCTGGTCCCAGTGCTGAAAGACAAGAAGTCTTAAGAAATTGGGAGCTTATTTCTTGGATCTGTTTGTACTTTCATCAACCTTTGAACCTCATGGTCTGTTTTCTTTCGTCCACAGATGAAAAGATCTTAGCTTAGCTGGTTTTTTTAGGGGTTTTTTTATGGGTGCTTCTGTTGCAACAAATGAAAAAACAACTGTTGTTCTAATTGTCTGTGAAGAAAGAAAGGTCTGATGTTTCCTGACTCTGTGTCTTTCCTTTTCTGAAGAAATCTACAGCAATTAAATTAAATGTCTTGAAAGAGAATTATTAGAACCATAACATCTTTCTTAAGGCTATCTTGATTCATCAATTTACTTGTAATTATTCCTTTTACTTTCTTTTTCATCTTTTTAACAAATTCCACAGAATAGCTGGCAAAGAATTTCTGACCTGTCTTGTGTCTCTTACCTCTAGGACCAGTCGGAAGGAAGCGGAAGTGATGATGAGTGATCCATAGGGTTTATTTTCTTGTCAGAACTGACCCCTTCCCCTTCTCTTTTCCCTTCTATTTTACACCCAGATAATTCATTTTGTCGAATAGACATTCAGTTGTTTATGTATTCACATTCTCTATAAATTAGCTTTAGGATAGTGCCAGACAAACATATGATATCATAGTGTAAAAAAAAAAAAAAAAAGAAAAAAATGTAACATATTGTGACCAAACGGGCCTCAAAAGATTTAAAACAGATCAACAAGAAAAAAGAGCTTTTGATGGAAAACGTGGGTTGATAGTATATTTCTATGGGCTGGTTTTAACTCAATAATAGTTTGATTGTGCCTGGTTTTTTCATTTAATGGAATGTTTTTCAGTGGCATCGGAAAGACAAATAAAAAACAAAGTCTTTTGTAGCATTGATAACCAGGAGAAGCCATTAAAAGCTGCTGGTTATTTTATTTTTCATCAGGCAGTTTTCAATTTGTTTCTTATTTGTTCTGTATTGGGTTTTTACACTGTGGTACATATATGCAACTTTGTTTAATAGCTTGTAAGTGTACAGTAGGTAGCCTTCATCCTCTTTGTCGCACATATGTTTCTCCACTTTATGCTTGTCGCTATTGAGAAAAATGCTTTTTGAATTATATCAAGTTTATGTCTACTGTAAACCTTGCATAACTTTTTTTTTCTCAATTTAAAAAGTTGGGTTACAAAAAATGCTATTGAATATTACAATCTATATAGTGTAACGGATGGCTTCTTTCATCAGATTGATCTTCTATGTTACCAGTGTGGATTATCACCTTTTCCCTAAAGTGTACTTAATCTTTGCTTTCTTTGCACAATGTCTTTGGTTGCAAGTCATAAGCCTGAGGCAAATAAAATTCCAGTAATTTTAAAGAATATGGTCTTGGTGCTTTCCTAATAAGAAATAATTAGCTCAGTAGATGTGGCCTTCTGTTATGAGTTCCACAAAATTTTTTTCTAATGGGGATGAGAAAGTTTGAGTATCTCCTATAGAGAGGTCCACTATGGTCTGTCTTGAATGTAAAATAAGAACTTGTTCAAATACCATAGAATTATCTTCAGAGATGGAGACCAGATATGCAATACCTGTTAAAATAACAATAATAAAATTGAACTAGTAAAATAATACCTTGAAATATAAGTGTAGTTCGTTACCTAATCACAGTTGAAGTGATTAAGCAGTAAAATAAACATAACTTTTTTCTTTAGGAAATGTATGTCCGTAGGCCTCAGTGGGTATGAATGCAATTAGTTTTGCAGGCATTCAGCCCACATATAAGTCACTTGGAGTATTATCTTGAGGTATCGGGGTTATTATGCACCAAGATGCAGTAGGGTGAACATTTGAACTACGTATCTACAGTTGATACAGCTGTTCTGGAAAATTAAAACTTCTTAGACTTGAACATATGCTGAGTGGAAAATGTGCAAGCCTAGGAGTTTATCTATAAACAGAACATTCCTTTGTTATCTGAACTGTGTGTTTCTCACTGTGTGTCTGCATCACATCTCACTATACTGCCTTGCATTATGTTAACTGCTTCGGATTTTTCTAGCTTAGTTGAACAGCAATGTAGAAGTTTGTCTGGTGCCCATTCATGTGACTTAGCCTTGCAATGAAGTAAGTGAGCTTTGCTTACATTTAGTAATTTCAGACACTTCTTTCCTAGTTTGTATCCCATCTTAATGGAAGATCCTGTGTTTCACACATACGATTGATCTCGGAGGGTTGCATTGATGAGACCAGTGCATGAAGCAGCTTTGTAAGGCATTTGATAATGCCCTGCATGACACCCCTGTCTCTACAGCAGAGAGACATGGATTTGACAGATGGACCACTCAGTGGATACAGAATTGTCTGGGCAGTCGCACTCAGAATAGTTGCAATTAAAGGCTCAATGTTCAAGTGGAGGTCAGCTCCACTATGTGGAGTTCCTCGGGGTTTTGGGCCTGGTACTGTTTAACATCTTTGTTGATGCATGGACAGTGGTATTGAGTGCACCCTCAGCAAGTTTGTGACAACACCAAGCTGTGTGGTGTGGTTGACACACTGGAGGAAAGGGAGGACATCCACTGGGACCTTGATAGGCTTGAGAACTTGGCCAACACAAACTGCTTGAGGTTCAGCGAGTACAGTGCAGCTTCCTACATCCAGATTAGGGTGATCCCAAGCACAAATATTTGCTGGGTGGTGAATGGATTGAGAACAGGCCCAAAAAGGAGGGCTTGGAAGTGTTGGTAGATGAGAAACTTCAGCATGAGCCCGCAGCCCAGAAGGCAACTTTATCCTGGGCTATATCAAAATAAGCATCTCCAGAAGGTCAAGGGAGGTGATTCTCCCCTTCTACTCTGCTCTTGGTAGATCTCCAGTTCTGGAGTCACCAGTACAAGAAGGACATGGAGTGGGTCCCAAGTAGGGCCACAAGGTTGATCAGAGGGCTGGAGCACCTGTTGTATGTATACATGCTGAGAGAATGTGGGCTCAGCCTGGAGAAGAGAAGCCTCCCAAGGGTACATTATAGCAGTCTTCCAGGACCTGAAGTGGCCTTACAGGAAATCTGGAAAGGGGCTTTTTATGAAGGACTCTAATGATCTTGGTGAACACCCAAATGGAACGTCACCTAACAATGCCCCCTTGTGGCAAATAAAGTGTTCTGGACTGCAATAAGAAGAGTGTGGCCACTTTTCTTTTTCTCAGCACTGCTGAGATGTATCTGCAGTGTTATGTCCAGTGGTGGGCTCCCCAGTAGAAGAGAAACATGGTCAAACTGGAGGAAGTCCAACAGAAAACCATTAAGATGTTTTAAAGGCTGGAATGTATGTCATACAAAGGGAGACTGAGGGAGCTAGGACTGTGCAGCCTGAAGATAAAAAGGCTCAGAGACACTGTGTTGATGTAAATTATTATCTGATAGGAAGCTGCAAAGAGGGCAGCCAAGCTTTTTCCAGGGGTGACCAGTCTAGAAGCAATGGGTACAGACAGAGACACAGCAGGTACCCTTTAAACATCAGGAAACACTTTTTTATTGTGATGATGGCTGAGTCCTGGCATGAATTGCTTAGGGGTACGGTGGAATCTATCCTAGGAGGTAGTCAGAAACCATCTGGACACAGTCGTGGGAAACTGGCTCTGGGTGCCTCTGCTTGAGCAGGTGCATTGAACCAAACGACCTGAAGGTGTCCCTGACAACCTCATCCATTCTATGATTCTGTGACACAAAGTAGTGTGACTTGCAGAAGCTATTCAGTGTCAGTTTCACAAGATCAACTAGAAAAGTTATTTTTTCACTGCAAAATTAACTAAATCTACCAACCCATTATGCATTTTAAGAAACATCTGGCAGTAGGCTTCAGTCACTGCTGGACAAGGCTGGATTTAAACTGACAACTTAGATGTAAAAACCATAGTATCACATCACCCATCCACAGAGTGCCTGATGACTTTGCAATGACCCAGTTTGATCTATTTTTCAAGAGCTCATTATTTACATTTGAGTGTGCCAATGGAGAATAAAAATTAACTAAGAGGGCTCAACAGTGCTGTTAAAAATCAAAATAACTTTTTTATTTTAGTCAGTAACTGTGAGCCTTATGAGGATGTCATTTTGCATGAAGACATAAATTCTTAGCTGCAGTTTTTGTTTTGTCAGGTTTAAGTAATTTTAAAAAGTTTTTACTGTTTCCTTCAAGTTTCCAGAAAAATCTGCTATTACTTTCATCATTAGATTAAAATTTATCTAGGACTCTTACATCACAAATGGCTGCTTGTGACTGTTAAGTCATAAATGCTTCTACTGCATTTTGTGCTCTTAGTTTGCTTAGGATTTAAAATTTATCTGTAGTGATTTGTAAATTGTTTTCTTGCTTTTTCTATGCATGAACTTAGTGCATTTTTCAATATGAGATTTTCTGGTAACCTCAGTGCGTAACAATGTGAAGAAAAATGTTCTCTTAAATACATCGTATGTAACCTTCCAAATTCTTTACACAAAAAAAAAAGAGAATGAAATATTTTTTAAGGTGTGTACAAGTCCATGGTAAAGATGGAAGCACACTTGCTCTTTTACAGGATTCCCTTTCTAGTACACACTGACATGCAAAGCCCTTGTAATGCCTTTTGGACAATACACAAATAAAAGCACAATGCTTGCAGTCCATATTGAGAGAAACAGACTAATTTTCCTTATTTAAGAAAGCTGAAACTTTGGAACATCAGTAACATAGGCAGTGGTGTAGCTTGGGCACTGAGGACCAGAAGCAAAGTGAAGTATCAGGAGATTTCCTGGCTTCTCCAGGGAAGAGCGTGTCTCACATGCTATTAATACGCTTTCATTTCCCCTCACACACCAGAAAGAAAGAACGAACGAACTTTTTACTCATTAATATAGATGAGTTTGTGCTTACATATGTCTGGCCTTGAACAAAAAGTATTGCATTGGCTATGCTCCCAGACCCACATATATTTTTGTTTCCTCTGTCACACAGTCTGCTTTGAGAATAGAAGTTTGAAGGTTCCCCCACCACCTCTCTGGCCCCTCTTCAACCACTCTGCCCAAGAATAAAGCACTTGATTCAGTGATTGTTGCAGCACACAGATGCATAGGATGTGTCAGGTGACTAGCTTCTGTGCACAGCCAGCCAAAGTTACAGCTGACACAGTAGTAAGCCTCGAAGCAAGGTAAGGTTGCTAAGCTGTTGGTGCTCAGTCCTGTTAAGTACCCAAGGAAGACATTAATAGCTGTATTAATGCACAATTTCCCACCACCTTTTCCTTAAAAACCGTCAAACTGTGGGTTTACTGAACACATTGTCTAGCCTAGAAAAAAGGTCACACTGTGTTAAAAACTTGAACTGTAAGCTTAAACATTATCATAAATCAGGTGCTGTAGGTTTACTAAGGGGGCTAGCATAAGTAGTTTACGTGTGTATGTTGCCCATAAGGAAGAAGGGGAAGTAGGTTCAGAGCAGGCAGAGGTGAATGACAGACAGTGTTGACTCTTTTCCAGTAGAATTATCATTTTCATAGTCACTAACCCTGATCTTCTTATGCTGAGCAAGAGTAGAAGATAGATGAGACAGATAATAAGCAGAGAATGTAAAACAAGTTGCCAGTCAGCATTTGCCTAGTTCTGTTTTGTTGGAAGGGGAAATCCCATGTGGGGACAGAACTTTGTGACTGCAGTCATGCATTTCCAGTGTTTAAACATCAAGAGCCATGTTTATGCTTGGGGTGACTTTGTTAATTAGAATGAAAACCAAAAATGCAATGAAGGGCATTCACATACTCTGCAGATAAAGTCAGATAGTAAAATTTTATCCAGCAATTATTTGGAATTTACATAGAACAAAGGTTAACTGAAGGTTAGTAAGAGCACCACTCGCTTGTTTCCACTTAATGACCAAGAGCTCAAGCTCTCTGTGAGAGATTGGTGCAGGTACATCTCTACTTCCCTTTCATGTGGAAGGCACATCTGCTTTCCAAACACTAGTCCTTGTCTCAAAGTTTGCTTTCCTTGTGAGGGTTGTGACTGGTAATATTTACCATACCATTGACTTGATATTCACATGAAGTCTCCACAACCTCAACTGGGCAACCTGTTCCAATGCTCTGCTACCCTCAAAGTAAAGAGGTTTCTCCTCCTGTTTGGGTAGAACTTCCTGTGTTCCAGGTCATGCTCACTGTCCCTTGTCCTGTCACTGGGCGCCACTGAAAAAAGTTCAGCCCCATCCTCCTGACACCCACACTTCAGATATTGATAAGGCTCAGTCTTTTCCAGGCTAAACAGACACAGATCTCTCAGCCTTTCCTCATAAGAGAGATGCTCCAGTCCCCTAAAAATTTGTGCAGATCTCTGCTGGACTCCTGCAGTAATTCCTTGTCTCTCTTAAACTGAGTAGCCCAGAACTGATCACAATACTCTAGATGTGGTCTCAACAAAGTACAGTTGAAGGAGATGAGAACCTGCTCTTGTTAATGGACTCCAGTATACTATTGGTCTGGTACCTTGCTGCCTCATGTTTGTTCTGCTACACATCAGGACTCCCCCGTCCTTCTCTGCCGGCTGCTTTTCAGCAGTTGAAACCCAAACCTGTACTAGTGCCATGGGGTTTTTTCTCCTCAGGTGCAGGATCCAACATTTGCACTCTCCACCCAACTCTTCCACTTGTCCAAGTCTTGCTGAAAGGCAACACAGCTTCCTAGTGTGTCAGCCATTCCTCTACATTTTATATCATTAGTAAATTTGCTGAGGGTGCACTATGTTTCTTCCTCCAGACTGTTTTTGACCATGTTGAACAGAACTGGACCCAGTATTGACCTCTGGGGAGCACCACTAGCTACGAGCTTCCACTTAGATGGATTCTCAATCCATCTCACTGTCCACTCATTCAACCCAGACTTCCTAATCTTCCCTGTGAGGATGTTATGAGAGACATTGTCAAAAGCCTTGCTGAAGTCTGTGTATGCAACATCTGATGCCTCCCCTCATCTATCCATCCAGTCAGACCACACTATGCTATCAGATTGGTCAAGCACAATTTCCTCTTGGTGAAGCCATGCTGACTACTCTTGCTAACCTCGTTTTCCTCCATAGTAAATAACTGCAACATGAACTTCCTGCATTTTTGAATTGTAATAGCACTTGTATAGAGAATTATATGTCAGACAAGAACCGTTTTTACCACAACTTCTAGCTCAGGCAGCTGTTTCCTGGGTTTGTGCTTGGTGTTCAGTGTCGTGTTTTCCTGCACAGTCCATTGCCATGGGGATATGCGCTGATGCTTCATTACGTTTAATACTTTTGATGCAACTGGCATTTTTAAGTTATGTCTTGCATCATCTGCCACCTGTGAATGCAACTGTTTCATTGGCTGTTCTCACATTAGGAGATGGAGGTGAAAACAGAAACAATATATATCTTCTCTGTTATTTCTATTATGGTTATATTCCATTTTATTGTAATATTATGTGCATTCTCCCTTTGGGCTTCCAGCATAGTTGCTTTTCAATCCATCACCTTCCACGGAAATCAATTTTATATGAACTTCGATGTCTTACAGACTTGAAGCAGTTAATGCTTCATTGTGCACCATTACTTCCCACTTCCTTTGTCCCTGCAACATGAAATGAGAGAGAGGAGGAAAAAAAGTCTTTGTCTGATGATTGTCTTAGGGCTTCTAATTTTCTGAGACTAGGACAACTTGTTGCTATTCTGCAAGTACCTGAAGGGACGCTGTAGAGAGGTGGGTGCTGGTCTGTTCTCACAGGTAGCTAGTGGTAGAAGAATAAGGAATGGCCTCAAGCTGCACCAGAGGAGGTTCAGGCTAGACATCAGGAAAACATTTTTCACTGAAAGAGTAGTCAGGCATTGGAGCAGGCTGTCCAGGGAGGTGGACGAGTTTAAAGATTGTTTACATGTGGGGCTTAGTCTAATGGTCTAGTAGTGAACTTGGTAAAGTAAGGTTAATAGTTGGATTTGATGATCCCAGAGGTCATTTGCAACCTGCATGCTTCTGCCATTCTATGATTCTATTCATGCTGTTGTCTACTGCTGTGACCCCAGGGACATGTCAGTGCTTCTGTAGAAGTTTCTGTAAGTTTCTTTAAACAGGTGTTGTTGGTCTGAGCCAAGCAGGAGTCTTGTTATGGGGATAGAAGTGGTTTGAGTCAAGCAAGAGTCTTGTAATGGGGATAGAAGTGGTTTGAGCCAAGCAGGAGTCTTGTAATGGGGATAGAAGCTAAAATGGCTCCTGTGATAAATTTTGAGAATTCAGAAGAAAACTCTTCCCCCAGCTCCAGGCAGAACCCGCCCCTGCCAATTAATATATTTGGGCGGGGATATATGCTTTCGCAGGCTTTGGGGCTGTTTTTTCGTTGGCTTTGGGCTTGTTTTGCTCTTTTCTTTTTCTTTTGGGAGCTTCCATTTTAGTCTGGGGATAGGGATAGATAGACGGCGGCGCCAGTTCCAGCCTCGGAGCGCGGTGGAGAAGGCGGCGATGACAGGGGAGCAGCACTGGCAGCGCAAAGGCATCGATGTTCCAAAACGGCAACAGTGGCTTCGAGAAGACCTTCGTCTGGAAGCGCTTTGATGGAACTCTCCCTCTGCGTGAGACTGAGGGGATGGCTCTGGGGAAGCGATGAGGGCTGTTGCCACTGGAATAACATCGCTTCCCCCGAGGGCATTTACAGAACTGGGACTTCTACAAGGGCTAACTACCGCTCCCTATTGTTTTGTATGGCTGCCAATTTGCTTTGGGTATTGGGGAATGATTTGGTTTGTGTATTGGGGAATGTAGTGGGAAATAAAAGCGTTTTACTGCTTCTTTGAAAACCCTTATTAGACCAGCTTCCCTTACTGCACCACCGGATGTATCTTTATGCTCTTTCCTCCTGTGATCCTTACATAGTGCTCTGTCTGTGCCACAGTTAATATTTAAATCCTGGTCTTGAGTGCTTACAGGATAATCGCTAATCATCAAACTTCTGGTTGGCTTCTCATAAGCCTGTTCTTCAAACCCTTCAACAACCTGGTTGCCCTGCTTTGATCCCCGCTCCAGCATCTCACTGTCTTATCTAGAAACTTGACCAGGGATTTCCTTTAGTACTATTCCTACCTACCTGGACTCCCAGCCTGGAGTCCCCCAGACATCAGCTGCTTCTTTGGAAAGCAGATTTTCCTTCTCTGCAGCAATAAAGAAGCTGCTGGCTGGAATGGAGAAACCGTGTGGCCAGAGATGGCCTTTAGAGACTCCATGGACTAATATGGTTCCTCAGAGCCCTCTGAAGACATGTCTGCAAAGACCTGTCATCAGGCTGAAATTCATTTCTGTGACACAGCAAAAGATGCTTCAGCAGAGACCTCAGAAAGGACTCTCTCAATTACAAAATACAGTTTTTAAACTACCCACACATTCCATACTTACCAGGATTCATTTTCATTTAAAAGTCTTTCAGGATTTGCCTTTAAGAAAGTAAAATTGACCTTGCTAGCCAAAAGCTTAAAGCCAAAAGCCAAAATACAATCCTGTGCAAAGAGAGATCATTTAACAGTTGATGGGCTACCTCCTTTGACACAATTGGGACTGGTGTACCTCGACACTGACTACTGGGTATAAAGACCATCAGAAGACAGCTGATTAATTCATGTGAAACAGAGAGTATTTTCTGGCAAAACTAGAGCTGTGAGCATGTATAGTGCCTGTGACCTGCCTGAAAATGTTTACACCTTGAAGGAGCACAGTCTTCAGAGAAGAGTACTCTGTGTAGCTGTTCTCTAAAGTTAAAATCTTCATGCTTGTAAAGATCTTCATGCTTGTATTTCCAAAATTTTTCAAGACTGACTCCTGGAGGCAAGTGAAATAGTGACACTGCATGGTGTGCTGTCAGACCTTGTGCTAATTGAAGATCGTGTACACTGCACTACAATTTAATCCAGTCAGTTGAATAAAGGCCCATTTTAGTCAAACAGGGCTGTCATTTGGTGGGTTCCAGAACTTACTAGCAACATACACAGTAAAGCTGAGTTGGGGGCTGGTAACTGAGAAGGATGAAAAGAGGTCAGGAGGCATTATGTATTAGAAATGGTCCTCTGTCAAGTCTTCAAAGGATGATTTTCTCCTTTTTGAGGTGCAAAATGTAGAAGTCTCTTAGTAAAATATCTCTTTTTAAAAAAAAAAGATAATTGTGTGAATACTGCATGGTAGGTATATTTCAGAGTTTATAGTGAGCTTTTAATGAAGCCGGTACTCTATTTGTTCATCCTGAGTCTGGACCAAACCAATTCTATGGTAAGTTTAAAAAAATACTTTGCTGTGCAAACTCATTCAGTTTAAAAATAAATAGAGATCAATTTTGACTCCAAATACAGAACAATCCCAGGGAGACAAGTTGATGGGTCCCAGACAGGTGAAGCATCTGGAGGTGAAAGACAACCTTACACAGTCTAGACGATGCCTTTGTTATTTTGTAGGAGTAGCATCTGTTACTCCCTTTACCTACCTAATGTTACCCTGATTTATACTGTGGAGTTACATTAAAGGAAAACACAGCAGCAAGCAAGTAGAAAGGAAAGCAACAACACAGATGTCTCCAGGCATAATGCCTCAAACTCCTGGAAAGCAGTGAGAAAGCCAGACACAGCTGCCTGTTACCACAGAAGTAATTGGATTGTTCTTCAAGGCCAGAAATATCAGATGTTACACCATTAAAACACGCAGTCTCAAGGAGCAAGCAGTCCTCTGCAGTCTGAGAACAGTGACAAAGACTGAGCAAGCAGCAAAGATACTTAACTTGCTGATTCAGCAGTGATGTCAGAGGCACAACTGTGTTGGTTGTGCTCCACTGAGCTCTGAGGGGAGATTAGATGCCCGTTTGCCTTAAAGAGATGGTTTAGAGACATGGTTTAGCAGTGGGCATGGTTTAACAGTTAGGTTAGAGGTTTGGCTTAATGATCTTGAAGGCATTTTCCAACCTAAATGGTTCTATAATTCTGTGATTTGTGGAAACAGCAATGGAAAGTCTATCAGTTGTCACAATGTGCATACAAAGCATAGCATCTGATCAGTCAGACACTGACATGGGTCCAAATCTCCATTTTACTTTCTTCAACTGGCCAAAATTTATTTTAATTAACCTTCATTTAACTTGGATGCCTTCAACTTCCTTAGAGACAAGCTTATTCGACATAGAAACTAGAAGGTCAACAGGATGCCGTAGGTTACTGAACCATCATACCTAATTCTAGTGGGAATGCAATTCTTTATTAAACTGGATTGAATAAGTTTCAAAAAGGTGGGTGAAGTGTCAGGAAGGAAGTATGGGCAGGACACTCCTGCCGTTTCATTCTTTATCTGATAAAAAACACTCTTTCATGCACTGCCAATTTCTCTATACAGCAAATAAAGAAAATTGTAAGATCTGTGCTAAAAAAACCACAGGAATATGGCAAAAGCAAGACTCTGATAATTCACTGCATTAGAAGTATAATTCACTCTTGCAGGACCAACATGGGGCCAGTATACAACAATTGCCTTTCAGAGGGTCACAGTCTGGTGGTGATGTTTAGCATATGCTTCAAGGACTTCGCACTAAGGCTGCTTGGCTGCAAGCTGTGACGCTGACCAAGAATACCCTACTGAAAGAGCTAATTCCCAAGGCCACTTCATTTGAGTCAGAGCAGGAGAAATGGTAGGCTGAAAGAAAGCATAAAAGGAAAAAATTGATAGGCACCTGCTTATATTGCCTGAATAAATGACTCAGCTGTCATTTATTCAATTAAAAAAGGAAAACTAAGCCCTCTGACCAAACCTGGGCGGAAACAAATAGTAAAAACTCAGTACTATTGTGGCTCCTAACAGAATTGGTTTCTGTGGACTTCATTTGTTTTCTTAATTAGTTTATATATACAGCTTTAAACATAAATATTCAAGAAAGCCAGCTTTGTATGGGAGAAAACTTGTGGACTTCCCAGAAAGGCTTTAGTTGGCACTGAAGGACAAAAGCACAAGCACAAAGCACTTTGTTTCAGAGACTTGCTGCAGCCAGAAAAGAAAAAGGAAACAGCAGATTTCCTTCTTTCCAGTCTTGGGGTCAGTTGGACACAAAGAAACTCCTTTCAGCCTGAGCAGGTTTTCCAAGGTCTGAATGACAGCTAACTTTATTATGGCAACTAATTAAGAGACAGGCAGAACGATGCTTTCCTCAAGCAGCAGGATCCCATCACAGGATTCAACAGACTGCACCAAGTCACACAGGCTGAGACTCCTGGGCTGGTGGTGACCCACATCCATGTGCAGGTCCTGGGCAGGCCTCGTTCCGCTTTCTTGTCAGAAATTTCAGATTCATGTACCATTAAAAGATTCAAAACATTTGTAGGGTTATGATGGCCTGCTTTGCTGTGCTGTTCCGTGATCATCCTTCCATTGCAATTCTGTTGTGGAAGGAAGTGAGGAAGGAAACGACTTTTTGTTTCTTCGGGTTGATATATTAAAGTGAGTTTCTTGGAAACAAAGTCAAGTTTTATGTTCTCTATGCCATGACTTAAAAGGAAGATGTCTACTCCAAGCAGAAGTCACTGTCATTTGAAGTTACTATCTTGATTAAAACCTTGATTAAGAATTAAATATATTTCACAGACTGGCTTCTGCATGGTGATTACCATTGCTTTCCTCCTGGTGGAAAAGACTGCAGTGACAGACCTGAGGACAAGCAGCAGAGAGTAAAGAGGAAGTAACCATGAACAGCCTAAGACTATCCCAAGCTGCAAACTTCACAAATAAGAGCCCCTGAACTTGAATTCTGGCCATACAGTTGGACATATATATGTCTGCTGATAATGTTTTTGATAGTTCTGTCTTTTGGTGTGCACTAAACTTTTATTTCCATGGAAACAAACACAGTGCTCATGAAGACAAAGAGGCTGGTTCTAGAATCTGATGTTTCAAGAAAACCCACTTCTTTGTACCGGTTTGTACAGATAGGTATAAAAAAACTGCATCTACACAGTCCACCTACCCACAGAGGCATAGAATTTTGAATAGTAGCGATCAGCCTGGTTTTACGCATATCTCTCATCTACAGAAAGGTTTGTTTCAAAAATGCTGTTCTCAGATGGCTTTTAAGGGTATTGTAGTACCTCAAAGTGTGACCAGCCAGTGGGTTTTTATCAGAGAACGCACAATTGCATCTCACTTTGCTGGTTCATCAGTGTAAATTGTTGACATTGGCTGGTCAGTGCATGAGTCTGCAGGGTAAAGCTCTCCAGAATTTCTGACTATTACCCCCAAGCTTCAGTGATAGAGTTCAATTTCTTAAACTGTGTCCTTCACTTTAAGCTTCTCATTATAATCACCGTAAGCAAACCGAGATGGGAATGTGACAGAAGGTTCAAGAGGAGAAGACATTATGAAAGGTTTTGCACCAGCAAAATATTTTAGTAGTAACAAAGCATGGAAGGTGAAGAGAAAATCAAACTTGGAGTTTATTATCTCTTCTGCTACCTGGAGCTAGAAGCCAATCACGTACAGCTCCCAGCTCCTCTTCATCTTCTTGCTCTCATCTTCATTTTTCCTCCCTGACGGGCCTATTCATGTGCTCCGGGAACATGGTCTGTCCTGGAGACTTCAAATTATGCCTTAATTTTTATCTGTAATATGTTACAGTCGCTGATGGTCTTTGAGGTCCTTTTCAACCTAAACCACTCTATGATTCTATGAATTCACAAGAAGGAATTAAAGAATCTGAAGTATATGATCATTAATCAAATGCCTTCCTTATGCACCTGTCTGTGTTTTAGCAAACTTTCAAGTTTGCTGATGTTCTTAGTTGTTACAACGTGCCGAAGACCAGACTATGTTTCCAGCACACTGAGATGGCATAAAAATTCTCCATCACTACCTATGTGTTTAAACTCAGAATCACCTCTGTCTTAAAACCAAGAAGCTGGTGGACTGCCTGAAAAGTGTTACTGCAAATCAAAGAGTTATAGGAAGGCCAGGGTTGGGGCGGTCCTCCAGCCCTCTGATCATTTGGGTTGTTCTCCTCTGGACATGTTCAAGGATCTCTATGTCCTTCTTCTGTTGAGGACTCCAGAACCAGACAAAGTACTCCAGATGGGGTCTCACAAGCAGAGGGGGAGAATCATGTCCTTCAACTGACTTTCAGTGCTGCTTCTGATGCAGCCCAGGACACGGTTGGCTTTCTGGGCTGCAAGCGCGCATTGATAATGGTCCACCTCCACCCCCAAGTCCTTCTCCTCAGGTCTGTCCTCAATCCTTTTTCCTCCCAATGTGGGATGAATTGAATCCTTTCCATCCATGCACATATCCCTCAGTATCATCAAGTTTTTTAAAGTCTAGTTCACTGTTCCATTTGCTTCCGTGCCAGTCTTCCATTTCCGGTGTGCTGATTTCCTAAGGCCACTAACAAGGGGAAAAATCTCTCCATGTCATGCAAATCAGATGAAACCTTCCAGTGGAGGTACCACTCTGTATGTATTAACTAGGTTTCCAGGTTAAGAAGGCCACGGTGCCTAGCTCAGTGTCATGTGTAAACAGCAAGTGAAAAATAAGTGAGGTAGAAGAAGAAACCAGAAAACCAAAACCAGAAAGTCCAAAGCCATCATCTCAGTTTTGCAGATGAAAAATTTCACAAGGTGCCATAGCAATTTCCCAATGCCTCAGGCCAAGAAATCTGCTCCAGTTTAAAACTACAATACATATGCAGTTTCAAACCTTGGGAGACAGAAGATTTAGGACCCACTGGAACTCTGCTGAGGAATGAGCACTACTAGCTAGAGAACATTGCTCATGTGCCTCGAGACCATGTGTCAACCAACTGAAACCCTCACTATAGGCAGTAGCCTTCCAGAGACGTTTTAGGAGTTCACAGACAACACAGAGTAAAAACAAAAGGGAAGAACTGTATACAAAATACAAGTTATTTTTCAGGTTAGCCGTAATTCACTTGTCATCCACATCAGGATTTCAGTGACTGCCAGGTTGAAGGCACTTGGCTTTGTTGAGGTTTTTGTCCATGTCTACTGCAAATCCTTATCTACAGGTTCCGTGTTTTAATAGCAGATTGCAAGTCAGTGATACAGAGATGAAATGCAGAGGGGTGCAGGAATATTTATATTACTTTTTATATTACATCATTTATTCTTTATAATGGAAGCCTATTACAGTGGGCTTTGCAGTGGAAGGACATAAATTTAAAAGACAATCTCACTAATCTTGACTCCTCTGGAGCATTAAAACCAGTCTGCCTTTGACTCACTGTACACTTACAGCTACATAGTAGGAGTATGTAAAGCTAGATGGTACACTGTTGGTACTCCACAATCTTTTCCTGTCATTATTTTGAAATCTAAACACTGATTATGCTATGTCACTCTTCATGACGGTGTAGTAACTGTTAAATAAATGTGAATTAAAAGAGTATTATTCATTAAAAATAAACCGAGGCTACTACTACATAGCTCAAAGGACAAATAATGAGATCTGAAACCTGACAGGTTAATTTCAGTTCATGCGGGAGGAAGTAAAAGTTGAGCTTGAATTTATTCAGGCAAGAACTGCAACTATTTGTCATTTGTTTGCTGCTTTACATGAAATATTGACAGCATAACTCAAATTCCTGTATCTTCAGTGCAAACGTGGCAGTGACAGAGATGCACTCAACATCTAAGAAGTCTCATAACTAAAGGGCATAAAGAGCTAGATATCCTGAAAGATGAAAATTCAGCTGTGAATCTCCTACTACAAACGTTTTGTCGCAAATTTGTAATAATCTATTCAAGCATTAGTACTTAGAATCATAGAATCATTTATGTTAGAAAACACCAGCTGGTTAGAAAAGATAGAAGAAATAGGAAAAAAGGTAGAAAAGTTAGAAGAGATCATCTGGTCCAACAGTTAATCTAACTGTACCAAGCCCACTACTAAACCATGTACCATTTCTACACAACTTTTAAACACATCCAGGGATGAAGATTCAACCCCTCCCTGGGCAGCCTGGTCCAATGCCTGATGACCCTTTCAATAAATATCTTTCCTAATGTCTAACTTAAACTTCCCCTAAGGCAACTGGAGGCCATTTCCTCTTGTCCTGACACTGACTTCTAGTCTTCACTGCCATTGCTGTTTACACTGAGAAGCACTGACCAAATTTTCCTTTCTTTCCAACCCTCTTGGCTATTCCAAAATGTCTCATAAATTTTACTGACTCACTTGTTAAAGCTATCATTACTTTTTTTCCCTACATATGCCTCTGCCGTGTAGTCCAGTCCGTCTCCTATAAGGATTCTTTAAGTCCTAAGACTGCTCTGTACCTGTAATGCATTTTTGTATCAAATCAATTGGTTCATCTAGTCCACGGACAACCAGATTGAATTAAAAAAGTGAAGTGTATTGTGGAATGTGCTTTCAAGGCAACCTTAAACTATCTCATGGCAAAGTTAAACCAAAGAAATCCTAGGGATTCAAAATTGCAGCTGCTGTGAGTGTTTCAAGACTAGCATGAAGAGACTGACTCTTCAGTAAAATAGCTGGCTGAATGTCCTCTACACCTGGTGATGAAGACCATGGATGGTGTCAAATGCAGATGACAGATGAAAGCAAATACAGAATAGCAGTTTGTGCAGAAAGATGAGCTTTGTTGAGAACAGCATAGCTGTGCCTCTACAACAGCAGGGACACTGGCATGAAGGTGTTTCTATGAGATAACAAGCTATTCTCTTAAACGGAACTATTCTTTATCTGTTTTTATAGCAATAGACCTGACCTTCAATACATTTCCAGTGTAAGTGTAAATGATAGGTTCCCAACTCAGATGGATCAAGGAGGCAAAGAGCAGGGGTGGTGTGAAGAGAAAGAAGGATGTAAGGAACTACAGGCTTCTCAACTTCACCTTATTCCCTAGGCAGGTGGTGGAGCAGCTAATACTGCATTCCAGACATTGTGCAGGACAAGAAGGTGACTGCAAGTAGCTGACATGGACTTATGAAGGAGAAACCATGTCTGACCAACCTGGTGGTGGTTACTGGCTTGATGTATGTATGTACAATAGGAAAGGAAGACTGGTAAATAATTACTTAGAGCAATGACTAATGAAAAACTAGGTTCTTGCTGTATGTAATAGATTCAAAAAATGTTTACCTAGAATAACCTTGGATGTCTGTCTGCTGGGTAATTTTTATACCAGCTCTGACAGCTGCTTGCTGTGGCAGATGAAAGTACAGCGCAGCTGCCCTTTTTGTGTTGCTTATTCTGGTGCTGAGTCTCCATTAGCATTTCTGGAGGAGTAAATATGTTGATTGGGAAAAGATGGCTTTCTTTTAAATATTTGACGTGGGAATGTTGTCGAGACATCAAGAGGAAAATGTGACGATCAAGGAGGTGCTGTTTTGTCAGTGTCTGCATCTTCAAACGCCCACCACTACGAGCAAATCTGCTTTATATTTAGGAACAGCTATAATGGAACTGGTTGCTACCAAATTACATCTTTCTTATGAGTGGACTCTTTCTACCAATTGAGGTACCTTTTTCTTGCCACTGTCCCTGCCTAACAAAGAAAGGCAAAAACGTCAATGAAAACTGCTATACTAGTCAGAGCTACTCCTGCCTCTCTTTCTGACAGAAGTTAGCATTAGGTGTATTAGAAGAACATGCAAGAAAGGCTGTCATTAATCACTCAGGCCAAAGGGGAAGTGTCTTCTTATTTTTCTCATTCCCATCATGACAACACAATGATTACGTTGGATTGTATTTAGTCTTCACCAGCCTCCTGTAGCATGATGCCATGCTGCCAATATGTTATTCAGTCCTTCCAAGATCTTCCTAAATTATTGGTTTCACTTAATTTGTGACAGTGGGTTTCATATGGGCTTGTTATCTGTATGAAATAATTTCCTGGTATTGATCTGAATTCCTTTTCCTTTCAGTTTGTCCATATTCTAGTGTTAAAAAGATCAAATAAATAGGGAACTTTCCCCAGGCTTGTGGATCCCTCTTTCCTCACGGATGAAATCCCATCTAGGGAGAATTACTGCAATGACTTCTTCCAGCAAAATGCACATCCTTTTTTCCCCTGTTGGTTCTTGATCTTGGTCCTTTCAGTTTCTTACTGCTTGGAAACAAACTTTGCTTAATAGCCCATTACTACTGTAATATCTGTCTTGGCTACAGTAAGCAAAATCAAATGTTCTTTATAGACTGCACCACCATCACATTAACTGCATTATTTACTGAGAAGAAAGTAAGCTTCATGTTTCTGAGAAGAAAAAAACTGTCATTAGATATGATAGGAAGTACATGAGGTATAATAGGAAGTATCTAAAAAGACTAGTATTTTCAAGTTCAGCCTTGGGTTCTCAGCCTGTTTCTGAGATTGTAGATTTACACACACCTAACAGTGCAGAGGAGCACTCTCTGGGACTCCTTTCAAAAATTGAGTCTGAGCAAAAGCCCAGCCACCTCAGACTTTCTGGAAAAACTCAATAACTATGGGACCTCACTACTGATGCTCACGTAACCTGTGACATTTCTGGCTTACTTGTGCTGCAAAAGGTAGTGGTCTGAGAGCTGCCGGTGCTTCATGCTTGGAAAGTCATGCTACAGCTTTTCCAAGTCAAGCCTTGGGAAACAGACGAATCAGTTTTTTTCTGGGCATATGCTGTTAAAAGGAGCTCTCTGGAGCTGGTTTTCCCTTGCATGATGTCACCTTTGTAAAACAGCAGAAACATGTTCCTTGTTCATGTTAAACTCCTGAATGACCTGTGTTTTCACGATGGAAGACACCTGCTACTAGGAAAAGTTATAACTTGAAATGTTTTATCCTTGTAAGTAGATGCAGTGCAATTAACGAAGCAGGTTAATTCATATTCTGATGAATGCCTTTATCTTTGTGACACATCCAGGTAACCTAAGTAGGACAAGGAAACTAATATACTTCTGCTGGTCCTGAGATGACACTTGAAGCCATTACGTGCTTATGTAGTAGTAGTAGCATTAATTAGTCAAGCAATAGCAACTTGTTTCGCCTTAACTGGGCACCAGTGAAGCACCATTTCTGCTGTGCCTAGCTTGAAGTCTGCAGAATAGGCACAGATAGTATTCACAGGATGACCTAGGAAAATCTTTCTGGGATTTTTCCATTTGGCTCTTTCTTTCCTCTTATGTGATACAGTGCTAGAGAAAAGAGTTGGCAGACAAAAGACTGCAGCTGTGAAAGAAGTGAACGTCCGTAAACTTCTGAGAACATGACCTTGTTATATGGAATGGAATATGACCATTTTTTATGATCTAGGCTTTTTAAGGAGGATACACTACATTCTTCTGGCCACAAGCTAAAGAAACAAGAGGCCACAGGAAAGTACCTCCTCTGTGTGTGCTGCTTGAGAAGCCCCTGCCTTCTCTGATATGACTGATGTTCTGATTGTTCTGGTGATGACAGTATGACAAGGAGGGAGCAGAAGATCAGTGTTACAGGATCAGAAAGTTGTGCGTTGTAGCAGCAACATTGGTGGGGGGACCGTGTGGCTGTTACTGTAAGTGCAAGAAAGAGAGCAGAGCAGTAAAGGGACAAACAATTAGGCAGGTCGTTTACATAGTGTATTGTTAAGAACTGGATTAACTTCTGGCTGTAATGTTGCCACACAAGTAGTAGGTTAAAATCTGAATAAAACAAAATCAAATCCACTGCTAAATGTACGTCTTTATGTAGAGCTTTGTATACTAGACCACATATTTTCTTGGAAATTTACCTCATATCCTAGGCGTAAGTCATGTTCATCTTAGACACAGGTTTCTTTTGGAGTCTTCTGTTGATCTCATGCACCAAACATTGTTTAGTTTCATGGGTTTTTGTTATTGTTTGTTTTATTTAGGGAAAATGACACTCCAAAGGTATTTCATCCTATGCAGTACAGTGCTCAGAAGGCATTGCTGGGCCACTCACAGTGAGTTCTTGCTTGAGACACACCACAGAGTTCTGCCAAGCTACTCATTGTGGAGCCTTGCAAGTTTTGTCTAACGAGAGCATTGCCTTCAAGAAAAAAATGTCCGTTGTTGATCAGGATATAACAGGAAATGAACAACCCACTGTTTTGTAATGGTTGGTTGTGGTATTTAGACTTTGCACTAATGGCAGCAGCTTTACTTTTACCCTCAAAAAACAAGCAAAACAGAATCACATGCCAATGAGCTTATAAATTCCCTTTTGCATGAAACATCAAATAATACCATTCCAGGGTAAATGTGTGTGAGCCAAAACCATTAGGCTGGATTTACTCCCAGAGTGTAGCTCTGCTGAACTCCACTGAGCAGTAGTGGTAATGTAATAGCCTCATAGGCAAAAACTGCCTCATCTTTTGTCAGAATAAGGTACACCCACTTTCTGTTTGATTTCACACACCTCCTTTATACCGCTATTCAGTAATGCACAAAAAGATCCTGAACTACACTCTTTGCTTCAGTAATAGGTCTAAAAATGATGACTTACAAAGAACCACCTTCTCCAGGCAATGACACAGGCTGTGAGGGGCATGGCACTACAGGAGAGTAAGTGGTGTTGTCCTTACAAGCACAAAGCTGCTTTTTGTATAGGATTTGTTGTTTTTCAAAGCAATAGAGCTTTTCACAGAATCACAGAATGGCTGACGCTTAAAGGGACCTCTGGTGGTCGTCTGGTCCAACCCCTCAGCTCAAGCAGGACCATCTGGAGCTGACTGCCGAGGACCATGTTCGTATGGCTTTACTCCCTTCAGGTATTTACACACTCTGCTAGAATGTGTTTAGGTACCTGCGCTTCACTGAACAATTAGCTGTGTGAGTGATGTGTGATTTGTTGTTGTTCTTGATTCTCCAGAAAGAAAGATGCTGCAAATGGCATGGGGACTTTACAGTGGTTTTCCTAATTGCCTAAAGCTGGTAGCTCTGTAGTTTCATCCTAAGACAGCATTACCAACAGATTCTTTGTACTTGGGCTCTGATGGCAGAGCACATCAAGGCCAAGTGCTGTAAAGTCTTCTCAGGATTTGTCCCTGGACTCCCTCTCTTCTGCCAGTACCATTAAGTTATATTGTCTGGAAACGTTAAAGTGATGCAAATTTGGCAACCCTCCCCACCTTGGCAAACAACATCCAGTTGCTGTTAGAACTCTCAGAGGTTCCCTTTCCAGGCAAAAGAATTCAGTTAATTAATTGGAGAGATATAAATACACAATTGGACTGCATGAAAGGGGAAAGCCCACAGGAGGACCCTGGGGTGACTGCAGCTAGCAAACAGAAGGCATGTAACAAAATTCTTCAGGGCAACCAGTGCTGTGGTTTAACCCCTTAGTAGTGTGGACAGACTGAGAACTGTTCCCAAAGATGTGCAAGTAAAGCTCAAACTGGCAGATTAACCCTTTTTATTTAAGCTGAGTGGTTGCTACACTCAGTCCAGATTCTTCTTGCACTTTCTGCTCGCTGGGTCCATCATGCCCTCACAAGCCTGCTCATCCTAGCTGACAGCCTAACTGACATTGTAGTGGAAAAGAAACCTGTTATGGGCAGGAGACTTTTCAAAGGTGCAGGAACTCAGAGGAATTACCTAAACTCTGGATTGCTGAAGTCTGCAAGTAGTGCATCATTCTTACATGCCAAACAGCAAGCCTGGTAAAGAGCCTTTGAGACCCACAGGGTTTATCCCAGGAAAATCTAATTACAACAAGAGATGAGGTGGGGATGGTGGTCCTGAAGAAATAGTAGTGCAGGGAACACATACTCAAAAGGTGTGTACCGTGTTATAGATGAAAGTAAAACTCAGATCTTGGAGACACCATTTTTAACTCAATTTTGAGCACTTAGAGTTTTAAGCCCATCCTGTCCCTTGCAGGATGCCCTCTGATACTCTCCTTCAGTTATTGTACAGAAACATGGTATACTTCTGTAATGTTTTTATTCCTGAGGTGCTAGTATTCTGTTGTGAGTTATGATATAAAACCCTGACCTTTACAACTCCCTCAAAAGATACTATTTTTGCTGGCTAACCAGGGCCAATGTGTGATGTTATGTCACTAGCACGGTAACAGTCTTTCTACCACTGGAAGATACTGGAAGGACTTATTGTATTACAGATCCTGTGTAGTCTACAAAAAGCTTAATGTATATTAAAACACAACAATTTTCTTCACAAATCACTGGATACAGAAAGACTGAATGTAGGAAGTTGATGAGCAATTTCACCGGATAATACTGTTTCATAACAGTATTCACTGTTTTGTGAGTTATTTTCTATGTCACTTTCTCTGTTTCCATTTGTACTATAAGCTCCTTTATTTGTCTCTAAGTTCTTTAATGATAATGTTGTGATAGCCAAGAAAGAAATTACAGCAATCTGCACAGAATGTTTGAAATGCTGAGGGCCAGCAAGTGAAGGCAAAATATAATTATTTTGGATATGATCACAATTACCACGAAGGTTTCTTCAGAATAATTTGCATCTGTCAAGTCATTTAAGGCAAGACAAAATTCACCAATTCATTTAGTTAATGTGCTAATGGACCAAAACTAAAAGAAAACAAGGAGGGTTCAAAAACCACTTATAAATTTCAGGCAAAACAAAAACTAACTTGATTTGAGGAAAGCAACAAAACACATTTATTTCAGCTCATATAAAATCCCCACACAAAGACATACAAAGATTAATCACACATTCTCACATAACTGGGTCAAACTGCAATGTCCAACATTGCAGTTTGGAAGGGAAGAGACTTCCAGCCATTCATGTTTCTTGTGGGAGCATGGTGTCCGTCAAGTCCATGCACACGTCCCTCAAGCTCACCATTTTAAAGTCCAGTTCTCCATTTCATGTGCTTCCATACCAGTCCTTCATTTCCAGAATGCTGGAAATAATGACAACAAACAAGGAAAGAACTCTTCCCATTTCAGCAAGCCATGGAATACAGACGAAACCTTCCTTCCACTGATCCTTGAGGTACCACTTTGTCCATAGTCACTATGTTCCCAGGGCAAGATGGTTAATGTGACTAGCCCAGTGCCATATGTCTTTCCAAACAAGAAGCAAAACTGAAGTAGGAGGAACTATAACTTGAATCTAGAAGTTCCAATCTGCTTCTGTTTGTTTGCAAAGCTGCAAAAACTCCGCTTGCAATTCCAAGTCAAAAATTTGCTACAACAAATTTCCAGTGCCTCAGGCAATAAATCTAAAATGTCTAAACTATGACAACATCAAAGGCTAGAAGAACTCCGATGTGTAGACATCTCTGAATGGAAAAAAAAACATTCTTTTTTTCTTAACAAACGTCACTCAAATTCCACTTCTACTTTAGTCCTTCTAACTACCAATTGTCTCTGATTTAACTTTAACTCAAATGAACAATAAGTGATTGTGGCCTTTAATGCACACCAAAAAAGGTAAAACAGTTGCTTCATTGAATATTTGCTTCTATATAGTAATTAAGATAATTCCAAGAATTTACACCTAAAGAAGCTTCGTGTTTATTGTCACAGAGTCACAGAATCACAAAACATTAGGTATTGGAAGGGACATCAAAAGATCATATAATCATGCAATCATTAGGGATTGGCAGAAACCTCAAAAGATCATCTAGTCCAATCCCCCTGCCACAGCAGGATCGCCTAGAACAAGTCACACAGAAACACATCCAGGCAGGTCTTAAACATTTCCAGTGAAGGAGACTCCACAACTCCCCTGGGCAGCCTGTTCCAGTACTCTGTCATCCTCACTGTGAAGAAGTTCCTTCTCATATTTATGTGGAACGTCCTATGTTCCAGCTTGCACTCCTTACCCCTTGTCGTATCACTAGATGACATTGCAAAGAGCCTGACTCCATCCTCCTGACACCCACCCCTCAAATATTTATAGACATTAATGAGGTCTCCTCCAAGCTAAAGAGACCCAGCTCCCTTAGCCTCTCCTTATCAGGGAGGTGTTCCACTTCCTTCATCATCCTCATTGTTCTACACTGGACTCCATTCAGCAGCTCCACATCCCTCTTGAGCTGAGGGGCCCAGAACTGGACACAATACTCCAGATGTAGTCGCACCAGGGCAGAGTAGACATGGAGTAGAACCCCTCTCAATCTACTAACCAACCCCTTTCTGATCCACTCCAGGATGCTGTTGGCCTTCTTGGCCACAAGGGCACATTGCTGCCTCGTGGTCATCCTGCTGTCCACTAGGACCCCCAGGTCCCCTTCTCCTACACTGCTCTCCAACAGGTCTGACTACCCAATCTATACTGGTACCTGGGGTTGTTCTTGCCCAGATGTAAGACTTTACACTTACCGTTGCTATAGTTAATTCAATTTCTCCCTGCCCAGCTCTCCAGCCTGTCCAAGTCTCACTGAATGGCACCTGCTGGGGTGTTGGCAACACCACCCAGCTTTGCGTCACCAGCAAACGTGCTGACAGTGCACCCTAATCCCTCATCCAAGTAATCAATGAATAGATTGAACAGGACTTGTCCCAGCACTGACCCCGGGGGCCTCCACTAGATACAGGCCTCCAACTAGATTCTGTCCAATTGACAGAATTGGCTTCTATCCTGCAACCAGTTCACAATGCACCTCTCTACCCGATCATCTAGACCACACTGCCTCAGTTTGGCTTTGAGGATGCTGTGTGAGACTGTGTCAAATGCCTTACTGAAGTCAAGATAGACCACATCCACTGCTCTGCCATCATCTGTCCACCTGGTTATGCCCTCA
>JAOXOE010000874.1:18000426-18013342 GCA_028565055.1 Phoeniculus purpureus
AGGGGGATGAGAGCTGAACGAGGAACCGCACTGCTCTGCGCTGAGCCCGGATGCTGCTCCTGCAAGAAGTGACACAAACTCCCTGCTGTTGCACTTGGTGGCCACCTCCGGGTCATCCCACCTTGCCCCCAGCCCACCAAAAACTCTGCTGTCTCTGCCTCATCGGCTTCTCGCAGAGGAGAGGGCAGGCAGGTGCCGAGCCCCTCACTGAAGGCACTTTTGGCACCTAAATCAAACCCTGGCACTCCCTGAACATCCAGGCTTTGCCATCCTCATCCTCCCCTGTGCTGCTCACAGAGGTGCCTGAAGGGCTGAGGCTGGAGAGCAGCTCTGCTTCCAGCAAAGCTCTGGCATCCACTCGCCGTGGCAGGGGGATGCTCTGTGGTCCTTTCCAGAGCCCTCACATGCTCTCTGCCCTCCCTAAGGACTGTGGGCACAGCCCTCAGCACTGGGCACTCAGGGGGTATCAAGCAGTGGGTACCACAGCATCAGCACCACGTGCACAGCTTGCACCTTGGCACCCAAACCCACCAACACAACCTCCTAAACTACCCAGACCTGGCTGTTTCTGAGGGAATTAAACACGTACAGCCCTTCCCACTCTTCTCCTCATCTCATTCTCACTCTCACCCAGATTTAAATCAACCACGTCGGCAGCCTTGTGTGATGGAGCCCATCTCTCCTTGCTGACAGGAGGCACCTCAAGTACTGGGGCCAGTTTGGGCACTGCAGGACAGGAAGGACAAGGAAGAGCTGGAGGGGGAGCAGAGAACTGGGCTGGTTGAGGGTCTGGAGAACAGATCTGATGGGGAGAGACTGAGGGAGCTGGGGCTGCTCAGCCTGGAGAAGAGGAGGCTGAGGGGAGACCTCACTGCTCTATACTGAAGGGAGGGTGCAGTGAGGTGGGGATTGGCCTCTTCTCCCTAGGAACTGGAGGTAGGACCAGAGGAAACAGGGTCAGGCTGTGCCAGGGGAGGGTCAGGTTGGATCTTAGGAAAAACTTCTTCCCAGGAAGAGTCAGGAAGGCTTGGAACAGGCTGCCCATGGAGGGGATGGAGGCACCGTCCCTGCAGGGATTCAACAGATGGGCAGCCAGAGTGTTTCAGGAGGTGGGTTGTGGGTTGGACTCGATGGTCTTTCCCAACCTGGACGATTCTATGAGGGTCTTGGGGTGTTTCTGTGCAGCCAGGGAGCTGTGCCCGGCTCTGCCATCCCAGCCCCGCAGACCCCACTGCGCCTGCTTAGCGCCGGCGTGAGCTCGGCAGTGACGCACGGCTGCTGGCAGCGCTGCTGCCCCGCTCCCTGGGATCAGTTAATTAGCTTTCTGTGCTATTATTGTGTCGTCATGGTGAATCTACCCACTCCTCCGACCACAGAGGGGAGAACGGGCGAAGCTGTAATTAGAGAGAATCTCATTAGAAGCTGCTTCATCTAATCAGGCTCCCCCACACTCCCCCCCCGCCCAGTACAAGCCGAGGCCGGTGCCTCAAAGCAGCCCAAGCAAAGCGAAGTGCACAGCGTGACCCCGCAGGAGGACGGGGGTCATTCAGAGGCTGCCACTGGCTTTGCATGAGGTCCTGCCTGGCTGCTGCAATCAAATCCAACCCCAGGTCTGGCAGGTCCGTGTCTGCAGGTTGCCTGAACAGAAGGGATTGTGTGACGGGGCTGATTCTGCTGGTGGAAATGCCGTCGCCCAGCTGCATCTGAGGGCTCAACAGGGCATCTTGGCTTTGGTTATGGGAGGAAATGTTGCTGGATCGGCTGCAGTGTTTAGCACCAGAGAATTCATCAGCATTTGAAGAGCTCAGCATGCCCAGACCTCCTGAAGCTCCGCTGTAGGCTGTACAGTAAGAGCTGCCAATATCCCGACGCACTCCCACACCTGAACACCCATCAGCTCCTGCACTGGAGAATCTCTCTGTCTTCCAGGTGAGAAATTCACCACCAGGTGTCTTGACTTTCCTAGAATCATGAAGGTTGGAAGAGACCTCCAAGCTCACCCAGTCCAACCATCACCCTCCAACCCCACTGTGCCCACTAAACCCTGTTTTCCACGGCCACACTACTTGGTGTTTGAACCCCTCTAGGGACAGTGACTCCCATCTTCCTTGGGCAGCCTGTTCCACCCCCTGACCACTCTGTTTCTTCTGATGGCCAACCCAACCCTCCCCTGGTACAACTGGAGGTTGTTTCCTCTTGCCCTATGGCCAGTGACTGGGGAGAAGAGACTGACCACCCTCTACACCCTCCTTTCAGGGAGCTGTAAGGAGCAATGAGGGCTCCCCTCAGCCTCCTCTTCCCCAGACTAAACACCCCCTATTCCCTCAGCCCTGTCCTCCAGGCCCTTCAGCAGCTCTGCTGTCCTTCTCTGGACCTACTCCAGCTGCTCAACGTCCTTCTTGTATTGAGGTGCCCAAAACTGACCCCAGTACTCAAGAGATGAGGCCTCACTAGCGCCGATTCCTCTTCCCCAGGAACTTCCTTGGCTCCTGGGAAGCCCAAGCAAGGATCTGACGGGCAGGACCCCTTCACCCATCACCCCAGGCTGCTCGGGCGGGCACAGGGGCTGTGCCCACATCGGGG
The DNA here is from genome assembly GCA_028565055.1 of Phoeniculus purpureus. Taxonomy (NCBI): domain Eukaryota; kingdom Metazoa; phylum Chordata; class Aves; order Bucerotiformes; family Phoeniculidae; genus Phoeniculus; species Phoeniculus purpureus. The sequence goes on from JAOXOE010000874.1 coordinate 18,003,010, forward strand.
CTGCCCGCTGCTCCGGGGGAATCTCCCACACAGGGCTGTGTACATGATGCACACAGATGTAAACCCCGGGTATCTTTTTTTACCTAAGCCCCAAGAAAACCCATTAAACCCTGCAAATGTCACCGCTGTGTTCACGCTGCTGGAGGGGGGAAAGCAAATTTGTTATAGAAATCCCAGAGGGGTTGGACGGCTGCGGCTGAGGTACCTGCAGCAGCGGCTGCACTGAGTCCTGCTGATCCATAACAAGAGGAACTGGCTGTTTCTTACAAACATTACATCTCCTTCAGAGCAGCTGATGGTGACTGTAAACACTCTGCAGTCTCAGGGATGTTTGCCTGAGGTGTCTGGACCAGTTAGCAGATGCAAGGGCATTAAAATTAAACTACAAACAGCGTCAGCTCCGATGCAGACAACCCCCTGCAAAGCAGATCTCACCCACAGCAACAGAGGAGATGCAGCAGAAGAGGGAAGAGGAGCCTTCAGGGGTTCCCCCTTACCCGTAGAACTCGCAGGTCTGGTTTCCCAGCAGCACCGACACGTGGCTGCCAGCTCCCAGGTAGTGCCCAGAGATGGTCACCATCGTCCCTCCTGATTCAGGACCACGGCTGGGGTTCAGAAAACTCACCACTGGGGTCTGGAGAAAGCAAAAGGACAAACTCAGAGCTCAAAAGGCAGCAGCACCAGCTCCGGCTTCATACAAACCACCTGTTTGTGGGGCAGAGCCTGTTCCCCACCGGTGATGAGGGGCAACCTTAGGTCATTGTACTGGGGCACAGCTGCAGCAGAGCCACATCCCTGCCCTGCCTGGAAGCACAAGAGCTATTTCTCCCCCTTCACAGGATCTGCAGCAAGCAGGTACCTGTTTATTCATTTCCAATCAGCGGGGGTACAACCAAACTGGCTGAGCAGTGCTTTCACATCACCCTCTTTGTGCCTCTCGCCTGGCAGCCTCCCAGCTCCGCTCCCCTGGCACCTCCTGCTTGGCAGCCTGGTGTGTTTGCCCTGGTTTCCCCCTCTCTTCACAAAGCCACCTGTGTTTCCTGGGTGCCACAGCATTAGCCCAAAAGCAGCTTAGACCAAAAGCCTGTTTGACCCCAGCTCCTGAGCTGCACACAATCCGCTCCGCTGAGGGTAGTTCTGGTAGAGTGATACGGGAGGAGAACACTGGTCCTTCAGCTGCTCACGGCCAGCTCACAGCTCTTGGGCTCGGTGACGCTCGTGGGTCGCTTCCAACTCGGGATATATCCTGATTCCCAGGCTCAGGAGCACTTTACACCGCCACGAGGGGTGATGCTAAAATGCAGATCAACCCTCCACAGGCTGTTCAATGTACAACTGTCCATCAACCCCTACTCTTCTGTTCCCAACCCAACCCTAGAGACTCTTCCCAAGGTGAATTGGGAACAAGCTGTGAACACCCCAGACAGAAAGAGGCCACTAGCAGCCCCACTCCTCCTCCTCCAAAGCCACTGCTGGAGGGAGCAGTGATTTCACACATCCACGAGGTTCAGCAGCTCCCACAGACACACCAGTGACAGGGCTGAGCATATACTGGAGAGCACAGTGCTCCTCTGCACTCAGCATCGAGCACCTCCTGGTGTGAGCAGGTGATGTTCCTGGTGTGAGCATCACCTCATCCAAGCGCTGCAATCCTTGGAAACCCAGTGCTGTCAATAATAAACCCCAGGCTGTGACCCTGAGGTGTCACTGCTGTGCACAGGGAAGGGACAGGAGAGCTGACGGCCCATCCCAGAGCCCTGCAGAGAGTCCCAAGGCTGGGGCAACAGGATGAGGACCTGAACTGCTGGAGGAGACAACACATGATGTGGTGATAATGATGACAGATTTACAGATCCAAAGTAGCTCCAAGGTTCTACCTCCCGAGATAAGAGGGGTGTAATTAAGGTGACGGCATCACTCCAGCCTGGAGTCAGGCACCAGATGAGCTCAGCAAGGCATGAACCCGCTCAGGGTCAGCGCTGAGCTCCGTGCTAAGGTACCCAATCAATTTCACTCCTGCCTTTAACGGCATAAACCAGCCATAATGGAATTTGCGGTGGGGCTGAAGATTAACAGAGAGGCCAAAGGCAACGACGTGCTGGGAGTCTGAGGCACCCGATAGCATCAGGGTAAGCGGTGGAAGTCACAAGCAGCAACGCAAAGGACGATGATGCTCACTGGGTTGCTGCAATGAGATTCATCCCCACAGTGCTCCAGCAAAACTTTGCTCCCCTGTGATGCTGCCCAACAACCAAAACCCCAGGGGAAGGTGTCTCTGGCCACCGGTGGGGTGGCAGGGACCAGCCTGATTTATATCTCCCTTAGGTTATGAGTTGTGGGCGATGGCTGAGCGCTGGCACTTCCCAGCAAGCACAAAATCAATGAGGCTGGAGGAAGTGCCCTGCTTGAGGTAAGAGCAGAGACAGGAGAGACCCCATCTCTGGCTTTTAGGTTTATGAATCAAAATGCTGCTAATTAAACAAGAAAGGACCCCCTCAGCCAATCTGCTCGGAGAGTGGTGGCTAATGGAGTTAAATCCAGCTGGCAGCTGTGCCTCAGGGCTCGGTGTTGGGACCATCTCTGTTCAACATCTCTGTTGATGCTCTCAACAAGGACACAGAGTGGGTCATTAGTGAGTGTGCAGGTGACACCAAGGTAGGTGGGAGTGTTCACCTGCCAGAGGGTAGGGAGGCTCTTCAGAGAGACTTGGATAGATGGAAGCGATGGGCCAATGTCAATGGCAGGAGCTTCAATGAGGCCAAGTGCCAGGTCCTGCCCTTGGGCCACAGTAACTCCCTGCAACACTACAGGCTTGGGGAGGTGTGGCTGGAGAGCCCTCTGGCAGAGAGGGACCTGGGGGTTCTAATAGGCAGGAAGATGAATATGAGCCAGCAGTGTGCCCAGGTGGCCAAGAAGGCCAGTGGCATCCTGGCTTGTATTAGAAATGTTGTGGCCAGCAGGAGTAAGGAGGTTATCGTCCCCTGTATTCATCACTGGTGAGGCCACATCTTGAGCATTGTGTTCCAGTTTTGGGCAGCTCAATACAAAAGAGATGTGAAGGTGCTGAAGTGGGTGCAGAGAAGGGCAACTAAGCTAGTGAAGGGCCTGGAGAATAGATCTTCTGAGGAAATACTCAAACTCAGAGCTGGGGCTCTTTAGTTTGAGGAAGAGGAGGCTGAGAGGAGACTTCATTACTCTCTACAACTACCTGACAGGACATTGTGGAGAGGTTGGTGCTGGTCTCTTCTCACAAGCAATTAAATTAGTGATAGAACAAGAGGGAATGGGTTCAAGTTAGAACAGGGTAGATTTAGACTAGATAATAGGAAGAATTTTTTCACAGAAAGGGTGATCAGGCACTGGAACAGGCTTCCTGTGGAGGTGATTAAGTCGCCATCCCTGTATGTGTACAAAGATTATTTGGATGAGGTGTTGAGGGATATGGTTTAGGGGAGAACTTGTAAGGTAGGATAGATGGTTGGACTTGATGATCCCAGGGGTCTTTTCCATTCAGAGTGATTCTGTGATAGTGCTGAGGGACATGGTATAGGGGTGACCTGACAGTGCTGGGTCAAAGGTTGAACTTCATGATCTTCAAGGTCTCTTCTAACCAGAGATAGTCTTTGTGGTTCTGTATGATTCTCTGTATGAAGATTGAACTTGTAGACTGAAACTTGTTAATCAGTTTCATTTGGTCTTACAAATCTTGGTAAGGAAGCCATTGAGGCAATAGTCACTTCTCTTTAACGAGTTTATCTTCCTGTCTTTCTGAGAAGAAAATAACCTGATAATTTTTATTCAATTTATTTGTTAAACATTGGGATGCTTGCACTTTTTCTGCAGTTAGATCCCTCTCACATTCTTGTGTCAGTGTGTTTATGGGGAATGTTTTGATTTTTTTTTTATACTAGGTGGAATATGTAATCAAATGTGATATGTCAGCTCTTCAGAAGATCCTGTACCGTCATATGCAAGCTAAGGGAATCCTTCTCACAGATGGTTCTGAAAAAGACAAGAAGGTACAAAAGACTAAAACATCTAGAAATAATGCATTATGATTAAACATGTTTTTATAGAATTAACATGTAGACTTTTCCTGCCGATATCTGTCATTGGGTAGTGAGGTAGATTGTGAGCTGGCTGGCTGCAGGATAGAAGCCAGAAAGTAGTGGTCAATGAGACATAGTCTAGTTGGACGCCTGTATCTAGTGGAGTCCCACAAGGGTCGGTACTGGACCAGTACTGTTCTGTATATTCATTAATGAGGAGGGATTAGAGTGCACTATCAGCAAGTTTGCTGATGACAAAGCTGGGAGGAGTGGCTGACACACCATCAGGCTCTGCTGCCATTCAGCATGACCTGGACAGGCTGGAGAGCTGGGCAGGGAGAAATGTAATGAAATACAACAAGAGCAAGTGTAGAGTCTTGCATTGAGGCAAGAACAACCCCAGATACCCACAGGGGACTGTCCTGTTGGAGAGCTGTATGGGAGAATGGGAGCTCAGGGGCCTGGTGGAGAGTAGGATGACCATGAGCCAGCAATGTGCCCTTGTGTCCAAGATGGCCAACAGCATCTCGGGGTGGATCAGAAGGGAGGTGGTTAGTAGATCGAGAGAGGTTTTCCTCCTTCTCTACTGTGTCCTGGTGAGACCACTTCTGGAATATTGTGTCCAGTTCTGGTTCCCTCAGTTCAAGAGGGAGACAGAACTGCTGGAGAGAGTCCAGCACAGAGCCACAAAGATGATGAAGGGAATGAAACATCTCCCTTATGAGGAAAGGCTGAGGGAGCTGGGTCTCTTTACCATAGAAAAAAGGAGACTGAGAAGTGACCTCAGTAATGTTTATAAATATGTAAAGGGCGAGTGTCAGGAGAATGGAGCCAGGCTCTAGTCAATGTCATCTAATGATAGGACAAGGGGCAGTGGATGCAAGCTGGAACATAAGAGGTTCCACATAAATATAAGAAGGAACTTCTTCACGGTGAGGGTGAGGAAACACTGGAAAGAGCTACCCAGGGGGATTTTGGAGTCATCTTCTCTGGAGACATTTAAAACCTGCCTGGATATGTTCTTGTGTGACTTGATCTAGGTGATCCTGCTTTGATGGCGAGATTGGACTAGATGATTTATCAAAGTCCCCTCCAATCCCTAATTTTCTGTGATTCTGTGATTGTGTGATGCTTTTGCTTTAGAAACAACTAGTGCTCTCTAATCACAGTGAAAAGGTACTGCCCTGTATTCACCATAGTTACAACTCCCTTCTGCAAGAGAGCAATGTTCAAAAACCCCATCATTTACTTAAACAAGTTTAATCTAATAATGTACCTGAATAATTGTGGTTGTGGCATCTCTGTCTACAGAAGACTCGTCTTTCATCACCATTTTTTAAATCAGCTTGGGTGTGATGCTTGTATTCTTTCTTAAAACATGTGATAATGACAGAACCCTTTAAAAGAATACAGAGTCATGTAGTCAGATTTAGATCACATTTAAATTTTGGGCATGTCATCATGAGACTTGATCCAGTTAATAACGAGTTAACAAATTGCCATTTGCCATCTTATATGTGTATATACTTTTCACATTATAAATAAACACCATGAATAGGCACTGCAGAACAACTGTCGTGCAACAGTTCACATCTGTACCCTATATGTATATATACATATACTAGTAATGCAGTGCAATCACATACCATCTTTCCGCCATCCTTTTGCAGTTTGCATTGATAACAGACAGTGACTTTTTAAATTCAGTATTTTATTTCACCTGCCTTGTTTAGTGCAGTCAGATTGTTTCCTTAATGCTTATTTAAACTCCAGAAAAAGTTGTTTCTTATAATTGGCTATTGATACTTATTTTCGTAGTTTGTGCACTTTGAAAATATTATCTTCCCCCTGTTGTATCTTTAGTTTAGTTTATAACCTTTGGTGTCTGTATTTTAGTCCTGTAAATTTCATTCTGTATCCTGGTTATCTAGATTTTTAGCAGGCTATGGCCTTGTGATTATGTGTGGACTGCAAAGAAAAGCACATATATATTCTGTTAGTGGCCAGGACGAGATACTTTACAATTGAAAAGTGTCTATATAAAATAGTTTCTGTTAGCGGGTTTCAATTCAATGTAATGTGTATGATGTCCTGATAAGCAGTATAAATAAGCAGTGTACAGGACAGTAGAGGCTCTGTTTCCCACTGATTACTGCAGATAGGCAAATAATGCACTTTGTGGATTACTTCCAGGTACTTTTTCGTTATGGATTTCCCTTATGACAGAAGTGATGTATTATGATTAAACATGTTAACAATATTTTTTTTTTTTAATAAAGTTAGGTATCTAGCCTCTTCCTGCACATATTTGTCATAGGAAAAGAAATCTCTATCAGACTTCCTTTTGTATAGATCAGATTAACGCCACAGTAGTTTCTGTTTTTCTGGGGGTTTTTTTTATTGTGTTATTAAAGATACAGTGTTCAGGTTTGAGATAGAAATATTTCTATGACTCCATTTTAAAATAACTTTTAGAAGTTTCATTAGTAAACCAAGAAATTAGATTAATTGTTTGATTTGCATTGTTGTACCCATAGGGAAAAGGTGGTGCAAAAACTCTTATGAACACTATCATGCAGTTGAGAAAGATATGCAATCACCCATACATGTTTCAGCACATTGAGGTAAGACTGACAGAGCTGATTTTGAGAATTGTTTTTATTCAGATCCTAACATAATATAAAATTGCTGTTGAAACTTATGTGTGTGCACTCTGTCTGCTGCTGCCACTACTGAAAAGGACACATCTGACAAACAATAATAATTATGGTCCCTTCTTCTACGAAAGAAATGGACAAACAGCAGCTTTTTGTTGATAATCTGAGGTCTGCTTTTAAAGCCTTTAGTCCTATGGAGACACTGTCTTTAAAAAATTGAGGTGTTTTTTGAAGTTAAGTTGTTCTAGAGCAACTTAATCTCTTCTTAAACATAATTTATGATATAGTTCAAAATATCAAATGTAGGATCTTTGTAATTTGTATGCTAATCATTACAGTATCAACCAAAATTCTCATACCACCTTGTTTTTTTTCCGAAAAAATTAACTATCTATGTGGCATCTCTCATTAGGACCCAAAGTACATGAATATAATAGTATATCTGGAGAGACAGAAAGTTTCATAAATATTTGGAATGTAGCTACATTTATGAATTAATTACAAAGTACCTACTGCACTCACCTACTCTTTGTTCTCTTGTATGCTAAGTAATTAGAGTAATTTACAAATGGATCTTCAGTAATTGGCGTAAATCAATTCAGTTCTATTTAGTGTTTGTAATCTGTAAAATGCATGCTGACAGAAGTTACTTCTGCAAACTATGAATTTCAAATAATGATAATATAGGAAAAGATTAAACAAAGCACTGTTGCTATAAGGTGGATTCTAAGGTTGTGAATATAAGGGAACAAAAACTCTCAATGCTCATATATTTAATTAAATTGGTATTAAATGCATAATTTTGGTTACTGTGTAGTTTGTAATTATTTATTGCTTATAATTCTGCAGGAGTCCTTTGCTGAACACTTAGGCTACTCAAATGGTGTCATCAATGGGTAACTCAGTTTTAATTCCTGTTCATAATGTTGTATTAGAACTGATGTATCACATTGCTTTTCTAGAAATGCTTAGCAAATTTGAACAGTTTATAGAAAGAGAGAGGAAGCACATGACACATCTAAAGAAAAAGACAGCAGTACTGGAAGTGTTACATGTGCTTTTTATGACTTTCCATCTCTTTCAGGAGAACAGACAGCAAAGCTGTGAACTGCTGTCTTCTTTTCCCCTTACTTTGAAAGAGTTTAGATCCATCTGAAATTCATTGGAGTGATTCTTCAGAGATATCAGTGTGGATTTCCTTCTCTTTTTTGTCACTTCTGCATTCTGCTTTTTCCTCTTTGCTGTCTTTATTCCAAATTAAAGTACCATATTTTCCATTATTATATATTAAATAGGTTTGATTTTGGCACTTCTTTGTGCAACTGTCTAGAAATGTATGCTTTCTAAAGAAAAGGTGTGAATCTTCCACCTGACTCTCTTCTTCCTGTTCAGGTGTTTATGGCATTTCTATCCATTTTTTCCATATATAATATACCAGACATTTTGCCTCCTTATCTAGTATGCTAGAGTATTTGTCTCCTGAACAGATTCATCTTTTTTTGGTAACATATGTATGCATATCAAAAAGCAGTGGGCTGAAGTATACTGCTTCTAATAATATTTTTAGAGTAGCACTCAAGGTTGGGAAAATGTATCACTGTAATGCAGGTTTAGACATCATATTTTCTTATATATGTTTTCTTAGTTGTGACTTGAATTTCAGTGCAAGGAGTCTTTTGCAGTTCGTCATGTAGAAGGCACAAGAACAGCTCATCAAAGCAAATAAACATTGTTCAGGTCTACTAAGGTCCTATAGTTGAAGAGTATATCCTCTATCAAATTTCTGCCATTATCTTTGTGCATTAGTACACTTTGGAATATTTCACTTTCATGTGCATAGTAGTTGAGTGGAAAGGGAATTGTTTCTAACATGTGCCTGATGAATACAGCTTATAGCTGCAGCAAATGCCAGTTGAAAGCAAAACTACCAGGTGAATGTCTTTAACAGAATGACTGCTTATCTAGCTAAGAAACATTTACTAAATCATAACTGAGTTTCATAAAAGAAGGTTGAAAGTCTACACAGTTTTTGTAATTGAAGAAAAATCCTTTCCACATAGTACTTGCCATTAGTGTTTATTTTAATAAATATAAACAATTTTAAAGAGATAAAAATGCTATTAGTTTTGTATAAGTAAATTGATCTCTCTGTTGTACTCCGACATGATTCACTACACAGAGGCTCTTTCTGGCATTTACTTTGCTTTTTTCTCTTCAACAGAGCTGAGCTATATCGGGCTTCAGGAAAGTTTGAGCTACTTGATCGTATTCTACCAAAGTTACGAGCTACTAACCATCGTGTGCTTCTTTTCTGTCAAATGACATCACTCATGACCATTATGGAAGACTACTTTGCCTTTCGAAATTTCCTTTACTTGCGTCTTGATGGTAAGCTAAATGAAAAAAATGGATAAATAATGTTAGGAGGTAGCATGCTTCATTAATTTGGTCATGGGGAGTCCTGGGTTCTCTTCCTAGTGTATTCCTAGCATGGCAGGATTATACAAAAGCATAAACATGTTCAAAAAACTATTTTACAGATCTGGGAAGGAAGCATCTGCAAGGGTATTTATCATGAAGTTATGGCAGTGGACCCTTAAGCTGCAGTTTGCTAAAACGTTCTCTTTTCTTACAATCAAGGTGTACTTTTTCCTCTGTTGATAGAGTTGACCTTAGATAATTCTTCATCTTCTTGTCTCTTCGACTGTTTTCTTTCATCAGTTTAACCTACAAATCATTTGATCAAGGGGTTGTTTTGATGTACACTTAGGTCTGTTCATGGAATGGAGATTATGTCAAGATTTGAAGTTTAGGGGCTGATGTCTTGTTTTCAAACAAGGTTCCAGATCCAAGCTCCAAATCAATTTTCACTATCTAAGTTGCCTGAAAGTATTATTATGACAGATGATAATGCCAGAGTTTTGTCTCTATTCCAGTAGAATGATTTACTTTGTGCCTTTACTTTGTGTTTAAAGTTTGACTGCTATTCTCCACACAACAGCTGAATTTTAGTGACAGATGATGTAGCACAGATAGTTTTCTTCCTAAAGTTCACAGAAAGGTCAGTAGTCTAAATTACTGTATTTGTAGGTATGTTTTATTACCTTCGAGTGCAGAGATGATTTAGAAACATAGTGGAATAATACTGAAAGGAAAAATAATAAAAAATTAGCATGTGTCATAGGAGTCTTAAACCTGCTTGAAAGAAGTTTTCATTTTGACCTTCTTTAGTGTCGATGATTTCTGCTTTATACGAAGCTGCTTAAATATAGGTTATTTTTATTTAATCTGTTTATCTCACACATTATAGATTACATGGTGCCAGCAGCATTTATCAGAATATCTTTTTAATGAAATGTATTATTAATAAATTTAAAGAATAGCATGAATAAGAGAGACGTTAAGGATCTTTAAAAATTCTTTCTACAGCATTTTAAGCTAAGTCTTTATACTTTAAGTGCTTTATACTTTATCTGGAAGAAAAATTCATACTGAGAAGTATTCTCATCCTTTACAAATATTAATGAACATAAACTTGAAATGCTATTATCCTCAAATGTAGAATGGGGTATTGAAACTGAGACACAAGTGAGCTGTCTTTGTCAAAACTGACCCTCCTTGAACCTC
>JAOXOE010000874.1:18017532-18055391 GCA_028565055.1 Phoeniculus purpureus
AACACCTCCAGGGACGGTGACTCAACCACCTCTGTGGGCAGCCCATTCCAAAACCGGATCACTCTTTCAGTGAAAAAAACCTGAAACTTTCCGTTGTTAGAGACACGCAATGGTGACCACTTAAAGCTCTACAACGACGGCCATTTACAGCGACTTCCATCTTTCAGTGAGATTTCTGGAGAGCAGAACTCCTTCTGAAAGACCTGTGGTGCCATGAAAGAGAATTTGTAGCACTTCACCAAGTACAAATATGTGGACATAGTTCTAATGCAGGTACTGGAAGATTGACACATTTATCCTTTAACTTTTTTTGTAAAAATCAGTTCATTTTCTTGGGCTTTTGTACAGAATGTTCAGTGTCTCTAAATCTTCCTAGCTCATCATGCTACAGTGAAGGCTGGCAAATGTACTATTTTAATTAAAAAAAGCCCAAACACCTAAGCTTCTCATGAAATAGCTTGACTTTGGGAACCTGGGTTTTGAAAAGTGTTACAGGAGGCTCTGTAAAAGAAGGGTCATGTAAACTTTTGCTTGCTCTTACCTCAAGCAAACTGGAGTTTAAACTAAAAAATTTAGTGTCCTTTACAACCCTGGCAGAGCCACTGTGAAGAGGCTTGAAAGATAGCAAAAGACAATTGTTCTTTATTCTTCAGCACTTGTTTTTGTAAATGACATGGGTGAAGACAAACACTTCTGGGAAATTGTCACTGATTGTACCTCTTAAAGGTACATTTTGGGAATGTCAGTGGTTGCAGAGTGTTAAAAGCTGATTCAAACCTGTACATTCTCTCCAAATGATGAACACTCTGTCCCCTGAGTTGATTATTTTCAAGACTATTACTTTGCTTCCTTCTTGGTAATGTTTTTCCCTTTATTTACCTTTTGGAACTCAACCAGTTCTTTGTAACTCTTTTGACCTTTGTTGCTGTTGCCTAGTTAGATACTCTCTGTGGTAGATACCAGTACCTGATTCCATTTTAGTTTAATGCAGACTGTACATTGTGATTTCATTACTGGCAATACCCAATATTAATTAAGGCATAATAAACTCATCTATAGCTGTGCCTCATCGATAGCATTAGGGAGGTAAGAACTGAAATTTCCATACCATGGAGTTTTATTCCTTTGCTATGTAAAATATTTTCAGGACATAAAGGTGAGTACACACTAGGAGATCCATCAAAAGTGCAAGAAGAGGTAACTGCTTCCCTGTATCTGCTCTGTCCCTCTACCAGAGTAAACGGGTCACTATGTAGCTGTTCCTTTAACAGAGCTGGAATTCCTATGACTGTTCCAGTGAATTACAGTTTATTTACACTATGCCATTGGGCCTTGCTGACCATAACAACTGTGGTGTCTACTATGAATGCAGTAGTCACTGCCAAAGGGATGGCTGAGTAGGAATCTTTACAAAGAGTCTTGAGAGACAGGACTCAACACAGTGGCTGATTTTCTCTGTTTACTACCCATCAGGTTTCTCTCAATGACTCTTCATGAGCTCTTAGTCCATGTAACAACCATATTTCACTCTGTGCTTGTGTGGCAACCTCCTGCCACACAGCTAGTGTGTTTTTTGAGTCACATTGTGCTTTCTGAGCAGATTCCTCTATAGAGAGGTGCGAGTCTACACCAGGGATTTCTTAAGCACCAGAATGATGTCTAGGCTACAAGACTGTTTTTCCAGGTCTCTAGCCAACAGACTTGTATTGGTAAAACATGGTTGTATGGGAAAAAAAAGAGGGGGGGGGGAAATTTCAGCTGATGTTTGACGGTCATAGGAAGCTGTAAACACAGCCTTTGTACTGGGAAATGTCAGGCATCTTTGCACTTGCCAGTGCTGCCACCTCTGCACTTAATTTAATCAGAATAAACACGTATGTCAATGTACTCAGCCTCACACAGCTGTATGAAATACCTTGCAGTTCTTCAAAGGGAAAGACACTTTCAGAGGTTTGCTCAACCTTACACAAAGTAGGCCTGGATGGAAGCCAGCATGATCAGTTATCTTACAGTCAGACCAGACCCATCCCTCAGCTCCTACGTGAAACAAGAAACCCAAACCCCTTATGTAAGCTTGTTTGTAGAGACAGTAGAAAGTTAGTAAGATAAGATACTAAAAAAAAAAAAAAAAAAATCGATTCCTCTTGGTTATGGTTCAGTAGTCAAATAACTTGTTTGCCCAAAATGAAAGGGTAGTTCTTCTGTTTTCTCGCCTGCAAGGTGTGACAGTAACATCTTTCGCTCTTACAGCAACCCGGTACTGGTTCTGTGCTACGTGTGGGTGCTGCCCAAGAGGACAGGAACAAGCAGGCTGCTGGTCTTGCCGCCCGAGCTCCAAGGCTCCCCGGCACGGACGGAGCCAGCGGGGGTCGGCGGGGACGGCTCCAGCGCTGACAGAGGGTGATCCCCTCGAACAAGTGTGCAGAGCTGGCTCGTCCTCACCCCTGCCTCCGGTTACAGCCCTGGCAGGAGACTGCGCTGCTCGGCTTCGCTTTCCAGGGTTATTTTTGGTCAGGACCGCCGCACGCTGGGGCCGCGGACGGCCGAACCCAGGGCGTCATTGCGGGCGGCGAGGCGCCGCCGGGGGCCCCGTCGGGCGGGGAAAGGGCGGTGCGGGGCTCCCCCCGAGCTCCCCCGCGGCGCCGGCGCCCGCCGGGGGCTGAGCAGTCCCGCCTCCGGCCCCGGGGGCCGGCCATGGGGAGCTCTGCCCAGCTGAGCCCGGTCGAGGACCGCCTCTGCCTCCTGCCGCCGGTCTGGCAGCCTGCGATAGGGGCGGCCTCTGCCCATCGGGGCCGCAGCGTCTGCCGCCATGGAGGGGACCCCCATCCCCGTGCTAACCGTGCCGACGGCGCCCTACGAGGACCAGCGCCCGACGGGCGGCGGAGGGTTGCGGCGGCCCACAGCGGTCTTCGAGAGCCAGCGCAACTACCTGCCCAACTTCGTGCAGAGCCTCTTGTCCTCCGTGGACCTCCGCGACCGCCAGGGCTGCACCATGGTGGTGGGCAGCGACGGCAGGTACTTCAGCAAGACGGCCATCGAGATCGTTGTCCAGATGGCCGCCGCCAACGGGGTAAGCGGGGCCCCCTCCCTCTCTCCCGCCGCCCCTTCGGTGTTCCCTCTTGCCGCACCAGCTGCTCCCCGCGGGAAGGATCCCGCAGGATGGTTGAAGCGGGTTTTAATGCCATAGTCAGGATAGAGCGGAACATACAACTAAAAGTCAGAGGAGCTTCGCGTCCGGCCGTTGCAGTGGTCCGGAGCGCAGTCAGCCCCGTGTCGGCCCGTTCGTCTTTCGGGCGGTACAGCCGGGCTTTGTGCATGTGCGGCGGAGGTGGGTGGTAGTGCAACCTCGGGAGACCTCTGTCCATGTCATACGTCTTGTTTCGAACTGGGGCAGTAGACTGCCGAGGAAAATCTAGCAGAATTAAAAATACGTGGGAAACAAAGGTGCTGGAAGTTTATCTGCTGCGCAGGATCTTTAAAAAGTACTCAAGGAAGATGGTGTTATTGAGGCAAGAGGGATTCGATGTTTTGACTGCATCTGAATTAAAAAATCGTTCTTCTCTATTGTTCACTCGTGAACAAGTTAGGAAATGCATGGAGACAACGGTGGGAAATACCTCAGGGATCTGATGGGTTGCAGTTTTTCCTTGGGCAGTTTTTGAAAACAGGAAAGAACTCAGGAAAAAAAGTGATGCCTTCCAATAAATAAATGCACATTCAGGTGGTGGTGTTCACGGAAGAAAACCTGGACGTGCTGGCTAATACAGGCTTTACATTTCTACTTCAGAGTTGAAGCTCTGTCTCTTGCTGTGAAGGCTAAATTCATCGTCTACATCTAGTTAAAGAAGTTAAGTAATTTTATAGAGGTTTTTTTTGTAGTGGATTTATGGGGTGGGGTTTTTGTTTTGTTTTCCCAAAAGCTCCAATCTTTAAGTGCAGTACTGGTTTGTAAGCAGGAGATCTTTCAAATATTAAAGTGAGTGTCTGTGTGTGCCCGAATTTTCCTGGATTATATTGTCACATATAAGCTACATGAATTAGCCAGTGTTTTAAATCCATTTCTGAAGAACATTCTTGCCATGCTGCTATTCTCAAGCAAACTCTGAGTGATACCTAACGTTACAGATACCCTGACTGCATTGTGCACTGGCTAACTTTTGCAAACATGCCATTCGCACAGGGCCTTGGTAGACACCTGGGCTTACGTGATTCTGGGTGTGAAGAGGGCCACAGAGGGTACACTGCCAAAGGTGGTGACACTGGCAAGGACAGCACAGTGGTTTTTCATCTGCAGCAGCAGGAGAGCAAGCATCCAGGGAGCACGCACAGAGCAGTGAGGATTGTGGATGGGGCATTGTGAGGGAGGTAGGAGGATTTCCAGAGTTGTGCTGCTCCGTAACCCTTTCCCCCATGCAGCTCAGCGGAGAAAGCCTTGCTGCTGGGAGTGTATGTGTTGAGCAGATGGGATAAAGTGCAACAGCAGCTAAAGCAAGAGTGCTGCAACAAGAGCTGTATTGCTCACCCTTGCACACTGGTAGCAGCCACAGAGTTGGGTTAAAGTCACAAGGTGACCACAAGGACCGAGGTGCTGGGGAAGGCAAGAAGTTTAGGGTTTAGAAGACCACAGGCTTGTTAACCAGGTTATATTGATCTCAAGACTCATCATAACCATTTTTTTTATGCCAGCTTGCCACCTTCCTTCTGTTTTTGTCACGTGTCTCATTTTGTTCTCTTTCCTTTGAAGATCAGGTGTTTTTGAACATGAGATTTCCAGTGTGACATGTTTCTGGCACCTTGCTGTAATAATGCTTTCCCATTCTTAAGTTACTGTAAGTTTATTGGAAACACTGTTTTTCCAGACCCAAGCTTTTCTGCTCACAGTTCCCACAAATACCCGACTTCAGTCATACTCTTACTAATGAAATGGTCTTTACAAATTCAGCAGTAGCTGTTGGTGTGCTACTGATGCTGAACAGGCTTCCCATTTCCGTGTGCTAGTGCTTTATCCTCTCTCTCTCTCTCTCCAACCATCACTTTGTTCATCCCTCAGTCCTGTTTCTTGTGAACACTGTAAATATACAAACTTCACATTTACTTAGTGAATACTCTTTATACAGTTTTCATAGTTCATTCTTCGGCTTTTAAAATGCATTTTCTCTGAAAATACCTAAACATTCCTGAGGGCATTGTTTAGTCCTTCACAGTGTAAGTAGGAGAGGAAGGGAATTAACCTGAGGGCAAAAATCTCTCCCTTTGACTGAGGTTAATGTCATTAGAAGGCATGTAGACAGTATCACAAGGAAAGAATTGAGCTGATGTAGGCAGGATCAGATTAAGTATGTCGAAGCCTTGAAGCCTCGTTCAAATCCTGTAGCCAACCCAGAGTGCCAGGAGAGGGATAGCCATGTAATGCTGATAAACTGAACTTGAATCTTGTTCCTGAAAGACACATACTCAGTCTTGTGTTTAATTGTGCCTGTTAAGTACAAAAATAAAGGGGATTTTCTATTATTGACTGTAAATGTATTGCTTTTTACAGTTGCTAGGTTCCCCCTGTTCTAATTTAGTGACTCACCCGACATTCTCACTGTGCTAACAGCCTAGCACAGTTGGCACAGGCCCCAGTACAAGGAATGAGATGAGGGCCCCTGCCCAGTCAGCTGCCATTGCTTGGCTTGCCTTCTTGTCTTCAGTACCCCTGGCTCATGGGTTTCCAGGCACACACTTCACAGCTATATCCTGTGCAGGCTTCCACTGATGGCAACAGCTACAGGCTTGCCCGTGCTGTGCAGCATGTGCCCCACCAGATCTTTCTGTTCATGGATGACGATGGCTAACCAGGGTCACCCTTGGATGGACTACACAACTGGAACTGTGGCAAACACATTTCAGTAAGGGACTGCATTCAATGTGAAAATGAGGGAATGTGAGCATAGTCAGACCCAGGTCCTGTACCGTACCGGATTGCAACAAGCAGCTTTGCAAAACTGTGTGGTAGGTAGATTATCTGAGGCTCTATTTCAGCTATGTCTGAGTAGCTGAGATAGTAGTAGGGTCTCTGTACCTAATGCCTGAAAGGAGTGAGGCTCCAACATGTATGATACAGAGCCACTGCAAATTAAATGCAAGTGTTCCATCAGACCCACCAACTGGATACGGTGTCTCATTTTTGATGTAAAGTTCAGGATTGGTTTAAATGATCAGCTCCCATGTGTGAGTCAGTGGCAGATCAGAAGCTAATGCTTATATGATCAATATAGAAAGTCATGGCAAAGTCCCAGAAATCACGGAGTATTGCTAGTAAGGCTGTGCAAGTTTGAGATTGCAGAGTTTTTCAGTGGTGTCTTGTATTGTAGTGCAGATTTTTTGTTTTCCATGGTCTTCCACACAAATTTTGCCCTGGACCTGTGTGACTGATACTTTTGCTTCGACCGACATTGAGTTTGGCACTCATCCATCTTTAGGAGACTACAGTTAAAGACAGGAGGGCACAGCCCTGTGATGTTCAGGATGTAATATGAAATCTTCATTTTCTCTGACGTTTAATTGACTGAGGCATGTGAGAGACTACTGGGAAAAACAATTTGAAAAAGCATTAAGTGGCTCAATGATAATAATCAACGGGATTGTCTGAAAGTGCACAGCTGCAAGTGGCAATAGTGCATAAGGATGTCCTTGTGCACAGGGTGACTGCTCTTACGGCTGTCACGTTTGCTGAGGAGCACTGCTTTTGTCTCTGCTGTTGCTACAGAAGCCGAGTTACACAACAGAACGTGGCATAGGGGCACACTGTTAGAAGAGACAGTGCATGCCGGTGATCTTGCAGCATTGCAAGCTTTTGGGTTCCAAAGATAATCTTTCCATGCTATGAAACTGTCTGAGATTTTCAAGACGATATTACTCTACTTGTTAGTGGCTACGTGCACGTTATTTGGCTACAATTTAGGTCCATGTTGCGAGACGTCTGTAAATCTGAATGCTTGTTACTTAAAATTAATTAAATTAAAATTGATTAAATGTCAGTTTAGTATTTGGTTCGGAGAAAAAGTGAACAACTTCTGGGCCGAGAAAGGCTGAACCCATGCATTCTTGCCACTGAAATGAAGAAAGCCGAGGAAGATGGGTAGTGCGGCTACAATTCCAAGGGCTGTGCTGTCCCCAGGGTGTTTCTTAAAAGCACTGAAGACCTTCATGTAAAGTGAAATTCCTTGTAGGAGTTGCTGCAAGTAACATATCTGTGTATCTAATGCATTTTAACTTTTGACATCCTCAGTTTGGAATACTGAATATTGCAGTTTTTCTGCGGTTCAGAACTAGTAGTATTTCTGAGTGTTCTTTAAGCACTGGCCAGTGTGACAAATGCCAAAGTCAGATCAAATCACTCCTGTTCATGCTAATGTCTGGCATTCAGAAAAACGGGAAATCTAGTTTGTACAACATCTGTTGAACAGGAACAAAAAAACCGTGTGGTGAAGAGATACTGCCTGGTAATTCATGCTCTCTGGATAATCTCAGTATTCTACTTGTTACGAAGAAGTCCCACAGTTTTGGTGTGGAGTCAAAAAGCTGAACCTCACTAGCCTGCTTTTAGAATTACAGGGAGCACACGCTCGTGATAAGCCCGTGTAAGTACCCCAATAACAGATTCAGTGCTGTTTTCAAGCACTCTGCAAAATGTAATTCCTGCCATTTTCCTTCTGCTCACCTGCAAGCAACACTGTTTTATGACCTGGCACGGAGTTTGGACAGCTGCATTTGGAAGACTGAGTTGCTGCACTCACTTTCTATGTGCTTCATAGTTTTAAAAATAAAGGGAGAGACAATATTCAAAGCAAACAATGTCAATATTTATTTTCATTGTGCTTTTCTTTCCATGATAGAGGTACATGGATAGACTGTTGTGTAGGCTGGAAGAGAGTTTGTTAAAGTCTGTTTCTCAATGTTCTGTGTTTTTCTAATGCTTCAGTGCAATTGGGATTGGTGGCTAAACGACAGCATAAATACAACAGCCTTGAAAGACATGGCATGTCGTCCAAAAGCTGCTTCGTGGACTGAAAAGAAGCCTTAAAAGGACACACTCAAATTCAGAAAAATTTGAAAAAACATAGTCTCTATTTCTCTTTCAAATTATTTACATGACACTGGTTTAAATAAAACAGTGAATTGTGTGGCTAGGAGAGAGTTTTCTTTCTCGAATGTGTCAAAGCATGTGCTAGAACTCCTAGAGATTTCAGTGCCTCACCTGACAGATGAAGCTTTACCATGTGCATCTTCTGAGCGAAATCATGTCTGTCAGTGTTCAGGCCACAACAACGGGGAACGCTTCTGCTTACAGAAGAAAACAACATACAAAACCCCCCAGCTGCCTGCCTTCCTTATTCCACAGGGTAGGACTGTGGTAACAAGTAGGGTTGTGTAGAAAGTACTTTCGAAGTAGTTTAGAATCCAAACCAGTTGAGTAAGTAAAATGTACATGAATCATGTGGAGATATGTAAGTGCAGAGAAGTCTGATCTGTAAGACAGATATCAGTGTTGTTCTGTAATCAGTGAAATGACAGTAAATCAGCTGCTTTGAAGGCCAGTGGCTTCCGGCTTGTATTAGAAATAGTGTGGCCAGCAGGAGTAGGGAGGTTATCGTCCCCCTGTATTCAGCACTTCAGATGTGAAGGCCACATCTTCAGTATTGCGTCCAGTTTTGGGCACCTCAATACAAGAGATATGTGTGGAGGTGCTGGAGCAGGTGCAGAGGAGGGCAACTAGGCTGGTGAAGGGCCTGGAGAATAAATCTTCTGAGGAAAGACTGAAAGAGCTGAGGCCCTTCAGTTTGAGGAAGAGGAGGCTGAGAGGAGACTTCATTACTCTCTGCAACTACCTGAAAGGACGTTGTGGAGAGGTTGGTGCTGGTCTCTTCTCACAAGCAATCAGTGGTAAAACAAGAGGAAATGGGTTCAAGTTACAACAGGGTATGTTTAGATGTGATATTAGGAAGAATGTTTTCATGGAAAGGGTGGTCAGGCACTGGAATGGGCTTCCCAGGGATGTGGTTGAGTCACCATCCCCACGTGTTTAAAGATCATTTGGATGAGGTGTTGAGGGATACAGTTTAGGAGTGAACTTGTAAGGTAGGATAGATGGTTGAACTTGATGATCCCAGGATTCTTTTCCAACCAGAGTGATTCTGTGATTCTGAATAAGTTTAAAAAAACAGGGAATGGATGACCCTAAACCTTTGGCATTAGTTTGAAAGCATAAGCAGAATAGCTGTGTATCAGTTAAATGCTTAGTCTAGCACTAAACATTTAAGCTCTAGGTAAAATCAAATACAATTATCTCTACAGTTTGGATTGAAAAGGGACCTTTAAAGATCTTCTCATCCAACTCTGCTGCAATTAGTAGGAACATCTTCAAGTACATTAAGTTAGTCTGGGCAACATTTCCAAATATTTCATCACCCTCACTAATAAATGTCTTTCTTATATCTAGTCTGTATGTACCCTGTTTAAGACTATTGTCCTTTGTCCTATTGCTACAGCTACTAAATAAGTACCCCACCAGCTTTCTTGTAGGCCCCCTTCAGATACTGGAAGGCTGCAGTGAGGTCTTCCTGTAGTTTTTATTTTTTCCTGGCTCATCTACCCCGTTTTTTGCAGCCTGTCCTCATCAGAGAGATGTTCCATCCATCTGATAATTTTCGTGGCCCTCCTCCAGACCTGCTCCAGTAGTTCCATGCCATTCTTATTTTTGGGGCCACATAGATGAGCATGTACTCCAGGTGAGGTCTGATGAGAGCCTGCTAGATGGGGAGAATGCTCCTTTGAATGCTTATTTTGATGCAGCCCAGGATAGCATTTGCCTTCTGGGTTGCATTCACACATTGTTGCCTCATGCAGCTTTTCATGCATTAGTACCCCAAATTCCTTCTCTACAGTGTTGTGCTCAATCCACTTACAGCACATCTGTGTTTGGGAATTGCCCTAGTCCAGGTGCAAGACCTTGCACTTGGCTTTCTTGAACCTCATGAGGTTCATACTGGCTCCCTTCTCCAACCTTTTAGGTCCCTGTGGATGTTAAATCAATATACTATTCTTTTTGTAGGCATGATAAGTTATATTGATTTATTGAAGTGCAGAGGGATGTGGTGCACTACTTAGTGCAGTATGGTATTTGTACAGTCAGGGAAATGGATCCTGTCCCATTTGAAGTTTCTGTATGTGTTATTAAAGCAGTGGTAGTAATGATAGACACAATTTTTTCGGCCTGATAGAGTTAGAAAACATGTCTGTCTTCTTACTGTGTGATATTCTGATTTAGGAGAAACACAGCACTCAGTAGAATCAGCATAGCCTATATTAAATATATTAAGCAAGTTAAAGGAAAGATTATAAAACTAAGTAGAAGATGAGCATTCAATTTTGGATTTTTCTAGTTAGTCTCATAGAATTATGTTTTGGTTCAGTGCAGTTAATGTATTTGCCAGTGATCTGGAAAAATGTGCAAAATCAGTGCTGATGGAATTTGCAAATAGCAGAGATATTTAGCAGTATATAATGAATAAGTTGGTTTCAAAGGCAGATCAGGATGATCAGTAAAATGTGCTTATTTTTTAGAATGGATTTTTGCTCAAGACAACGACATTGTATGTCTATCAGCAAACTGATTTATTGTGCAGTTTGTATGAGACTGTATCACACAAAGCAGAAAGCATGAAATGAGTTTTGCGTATTCTGGCAGACTGAAATGTATATTGTCACACACAGTGTTGGCAACCATGAGATGGGATGTACTATTCCAGACGAAAGCAGGGGCATATTACCTCACAAGCTGAATCACCTTTTCTTATGAATTAGCTGAATGCTGAATTTCATTCTACTATTTGCAGTTCCAAAAGATGTTAAGAAATGTTTAAGATGGCATCAAATGTTTGAAACCTCTTTTGTATGAAGAGAGACTGAGCTGAAAATGCATAGAGAAAGAGAGGTCTTGGAAATTACCTGATGCGACAGAGTTACAGAATGAGCCAGACACTTTGCAATGGTTATCAGTGACAGACTAATCCACATAAAATTCCATTGGCACATAAGAAAACATGCTTTTTCTGTATAAGTATCTGGACATTAGGTTGCCCAGAGAGGTTGTCTCGTTGCCGTCCGTGGAGATCACCTTGAGAAGACTCTTCTAACCATAACATTTATGTGATTCTATGAAATGGCACCTTAATTAGAAGGCAAAAAAAGGAACAATTTGAAGCTTGGAAGATGTAGAGTTTGTTGGCTGAAGAATCTTGAATTCTGCTTTTTATTCTCTAAGAGAAAATGAAAAGTTGACTTGATCAAGTCTACACATTCCCAGATGATAAAAATGTTTGTAATTAAAAAAAAAAAATCACAAGAAAAAAATGCTGTGAATATTTGGACCTACAAATTCACTTAGGTGAGTTCAGACTATATTAAATATATACGTTGTACTTAGAAGACAATCACTGGGGCAGTTATTACCCAGGTATATGTGTTGGATTTTGTGCCACATGTAAGTGGAGATGTAAGCTGACGTTGCATGTGCACATGTAAGTAGATGTTGGATTTCTTCCTCATCTGTTCCACTGACCAAAGGAAAAGAGATCACTTAAAGAATATATATATGTATATTTAATGGATTGTGTTTTTCTGGAATTTGGAACACATGAAATACGTTACTATGATAAAGTAGTGAAATAATGGTGAATTTGACTAGTTCATGTACCTTCGCTTGCTATTTGTAAGTGGGAATGTAAGTACTGCAGGGATTTAAGGTTTTGGCATTTGAACTGTATAGATTTTTAATTAACATGCAGTATCTGTTCAACTTTTTATTTAGACATACCAATTAAATTTAACTTGGAGAAATCATTAAGTTACTGCTACATCACAATATTTATTGTCCCTCCTGTTCTTAAATTATCTGCATTTTGTTTTCTGATTTTTTTCAGCCTTTAAAGATAAGAAAAGATTTGACACCTTACCCATCTGCCTGCCAGCACAAGAGCTCTCAACAGCTTATCTCTATAATCTTAGTGTCAAATAGCTTGCACATATGTGGCTTCTCTTTCTTTTTGTTGAGATTTTCACAGAAGCAATGACATTAGCCCTAGCCACACTACCAACAGGAAAACTTTATATTTCACATTCATTTAAAAAGTTTGTACCAGAGTCCAAGAAAAGCATATTTTCCACTGTGTTCCAGGATTTTAGGCTTTTTTGCTGTGTATTGTGGGCATGTATTCAATTCCCTTTTATTTTTTTAAACTAACTTGATGGTTGAAGCAACAGCACAAATGAGATATGCAGTGTATTTTTTTTATCCTATGTATATCTTTCTAACACAAAAGTTACGTTTACAATCACACTCTTAAGTAAAAATAACTTTCCTGTCAGTTTTAGCAGAAAGATTTAACACAGGTGGTTTTTGATCATTTAAGTCTTCCTATTTTTTAGTGTGGAGTCAAGACCTCTCTTGAATATTCACAAAATCATAGAATCATTAAGGTTGGAAAAGACCTTCAAGATCATCAAGACCAACCATCTGCCCTACAATCTCTAACCACTAGACCAGTTCCCAAAGCATCATGCCTACACTTTATTTTGAACACCTCCACCACATCCCTGGGAAGCTTCTTCCAAGGCCTCCCCACTCTTTCTCTGAAGAAATTTTTCCTAATATCCAATCTGAACCTCTCCTGCCTGGCACAACTTGTTTCCTCTTGTCCAATCACTAGTCACTAGGGAGAAGAGCCCAACACCCACCTCACTACAGCCTCCTTTCACGTAGTTGTAGAGAGGTCTCCTCCAGGCTGAACAGCCTCAGCTCCCTCAGCCTCTCCTCATACCTGTTCTCCAGACCCTTAATCAGCCCAGTTGCCCTTCGCTGGACTCTCTCCAGCATCTCTATGTCCTTCCTATAGTGATGCCCAAAACTGCACACAGTACTCGAGGTGGGACCTCACCAGGGCCGAGTATTGGCGTAGGATCATCGCCTTGGTCCTCCTAGCCACACTCGGAAATATTTCTGATGTAGCCTCTTCTGATACAAGCCAGGATGCTATGTGCCTTCTTGGCCACCTGGGCACGCTGCCGGCTCATGGTTAGCTGGCTGTTAGTCAACATCCTCAGGTCCCTCTGCTGGGTAGCTTTCCAGCCACTCCTCTGCAAACTGGTGTTTGGACTGCTAAAACCGTGACTCTTTCTATGTAATATGCATTACCCAGGGTTAGAATTCATACATGTTGTCCTCTGTTATACCTGCACAGCATTAGAAGTGAACAAAAAAATGTCTCTCAACTTTTAGTTCTGGTTAGCTGGTTCTTCACCTTTAAAACAGATGAGGAAGATGTTCTTTGCTTGTGTTAACTAAAGTGCAAGCAAAAGCAAGTTGAGCAGAAACTGTTCATTCGTCTGGTCTCTGAAAATACTTGTGTTTGGTAGAGGTAGTTTAATGGACTCAAAGGTCTTTTCCAACCTAAACAATTCTGTGATTCTCAGTGTTAGAACCAGGATTTCTTCCACTGTTAACAGTGGAAAGAATATACATTGCTTATGATGAATTATGATACATTCCTCTTGAACAAGCTGATTTCAAGGTGAGGTGAAAAGAGTGTTTCTGATAATGCCTGCATTTAAGAAAGCAGTGCTTTTTAACTGCTGAATCTTGAGAAATATTTCTGATGCATCCTTTGAAGAATTCTGGAGAAGACAACCAGAGTCTGTTCAGGTGCATACCAAAAGCACAGAAACCAATGGTCACAAGTTACATTAGAGAAATTCTGATGGGACTTAAGGGAAGGAGAATTCACCAGGAGAGTGATTGAGGATGACCATCATTTAAGATTTTCAGAAGCCATCTGGATAACACCTGGAAAAACCTGATAAAACTTTGATGTCACCACAGTTTTAAATGGTTGGACTGTTTGGCCTTCCTTTCTTGGTGCTGTGTATTTTCTACTGTGGGTATTTTTCAGAACTGGTAGATGTCTGCTTTCTTTTGCCAGGACATAGGACCCATCTGTTGTCAGTGTTCTGCAGCCTTATTCAGTGCTTTTGCCAGCTTTCATTTCGAAGGTTAAATTAAACAGAAGACTTTGTTAGGACAAGTTTGTGGCTGCATGTATTGTCACACAATTAAATCTTCTGAAAGTTTACAAACTAAAAAAAGTCCATATAGCATCACAAAATTGAAGATCCATAAATACCACATTTTAAAGCATTTGCAAGAAGTTTGGAAGGCTTTTGTTGTTTGTTGAGATATTTTATCAGGAACTTTTTCTTCATTCTTACGTTTTTCTAGGTTATATGTCTCCACACCCATCTCCACTTGGAGCACCAGAGCATGTATCCAGTCCAATGTCTGGAGGAGGTCCAACTCCACCTCAGATGACTCCCAGCCAGCCAGGACCCATTATACCAGGAGATCCACAAGTTATGAACCAACCTAATAGAGGTCCTTCCCCTTTTAGCCCTGTACAGCTCCATCAGCTGCGGGCTCAGATTCTAGCATACAAAATGCTAGCTAGAGGTCAGCCTTTACCAGAAAACCTCCAGCTTGCTGTTCAGGGCAAGAGAACCCTGCCTGGCATTCAACAACAGCAGCCCCCCAGTGCCTTCAACAGACAGTCCGGTAAGTAAATCTAGTGTAATTGCACACATAGTTCTTAATGTTGTATCTCTGGAAAATTAAGAAATTAATTCTGTGCAGGGCTGTGCTTCAAAACTGTATTCTGACACCTATGTGAACAGCAGCCTTGGGTTTAATTGAGCAAGTGCATAAAATTCTTCTATTATTAATACGATAACATCAAAAGTGAAATAGAAGTGAATTCACTGATCAGTACTGCATCCATCCTGATTATGTTTGGTGTTTTGTAAGGTTAAATTACACTTTACTGATTGCAGTTTCATGTTTTTTCTATGTAGAAAAAGAGATTTAAAAATTAAAGGCAAATTGTCTGATTATTTAGGTTGTTGAAAGTAAAAGAGACCATGTGTTTTGTGAAAAACATAAGGAAAAGGTAGTGTTAATATTTTTTTCTCCGATGATAATAGATGGTGCAGTGCAGTAAGCAAACACATTTTGTCATAAGATGACTGTGTTACACTAAATGTCACGCACCTGTTAATTTCTGAATGCTGCTGTTACTGAATTTGCATTAGAAATCAGGAGTTAAGAAGGTATTATTTTCTTTTTTAATTTTTCTAGTAACTTTATTTCGGTGCATATGACTTGTAAATGTAGATACTGATGTCTCTAAGAACATTAATTTCTTGTACTTCATTGCATATAGTTTTTCCACAATAAAATCTAGTTAAATCCATATTCAATTAAGGTAAGTACTATTTGCCTGGATAGACTGGGATGATAGAATGCTTTGTATCTTAGTAAGTTTCCTTCCTCTGTCACATTGCAGGTATTGGGTTACACACAATGAGTGGGGCTGCGGCTGGACCAGGTACTGCTCCAGGAATGCCTGGGCCTGCTATTACCCCTAAAACTTGGGCTGAAGGTATAGCGGAATATAATGCTAATTTTAGTTCATGTGCATTGTTAAATGGGTAGAGCTTGTGATAAAGGTGCTGGGGAAAAGAAAAAATGAAGAAGTAGAAAGGCAGAAAAATGTAACCTTTACTGTGCCTAGGATTTGAATTAAGAATAGTCTAACCATTTATTCATCCATGAATGACTTGACTATATGAAAATACAGTAGTTATTAGACAGCCGGAACATTTTAAAAAAAAGGTGCTTAGTTTTTTACAAACAGAATGAAGCCTCTAAGATGCCTAAGGGACACCCACAGAAACTATTTATTAAATGGTGTTCTGACTGTGCTCAGTCGCAGCAAACTTCTCTTTCAGCTGTATTCTAAATAAAGTTTTTCAAATAATGATTACATTAGCTTTTTTTAAAAAAAATAGATTAATTTGGATGTTCAGCATTGTCTCTGACAACTAATGAACAATGTTCACTTTTATTCCCGTATGTGATAATCAGGTTTCGAACCAAAACCAATTTTATTGTTTGAAACTAGGTAGAAGAAGTATTGAAAATAATTAGAAAATCCTAGTAATATATATTGTTTGAAATTTTGCGGGTTTTTAAGACAGCTTTAAAAATAAATACAGTGTTGCGTACCTGTGAATGACACAGGCTTCTATGATGGTAGAAATGTCATTTTATGTTGTGCATAAATCTGGGAACGGTGATGACTCTTGTGGTAGCTGATGTAACAAAAAAATGTAATTAGTCAGCTACTTAGTGCAATGTAAAAATAAAATTAAATACTAGTATATAATCAGATGTAGAATCGCTTTTCTTAAAATACTGTCAACAAATAGTTACAATTTGCACAGTATAATAAAGAGAGAGAAAAGTGTTTCTTAAGAGGTTATGTTTCCTAGCATTAAAATATTATGACCCTTCAGACAATTAAGTGACATTTGATTGTTGCCATGTCTGTTGTTGGAGACAATTTTTTAATGTCTAAATGCATGGGTGACTTGACGTCATAATGACATACTGAACTGTACGACCCACAGTGTCTGTAAATTACAAGGTTAACTGAAGTGTTAATTTTCAATATTAGAATGCTGTAAAATATAAAGAGTAATAAAATTCATGGTATTTGAAATACATAAATACAATTAATAGGATATCATAACAAAACTTATATATGACAGGTACTTCTAAGTACAGTTGTAGAAATTTTAATGTGGCTATCCAGTTCTAATAGAGCTCTAAAAGCAGACCTGCTTGTTGTCAGATTGTAATTATAGATCATCTCTTCTAAGTGGTGTGAGTATAGTGGAGATAGAATTGCGTTCTGTGCAAAATCCAGCAGGAATAGGAAAAGAAAGCATTCCAGGTGTTTTGTTTTAATGTGGACTGTTTGCTGCAATCTATAGTATACTTGCATTTTACAATGTTTTTAAAATATGTCATGTAGTCTATTGCAGTGTGATTTTTTTCTGGTAAATTTGCATGTTTAGCTGAGCTTCGTAGTTTATCTTTTCTTTGTGCATTCCATATTTCATGTTATGAATAACATAAAACAATACTTTTTATGCTTGAGGGCAAGCTCCAGATCTGAGTGTCTCCAATGCGCAACAAAAGCTTCCCGTGCCACCTCCAAGTGGGAGGCCTTCTCCTGCTCCTACTGCTCCCCAGCCTGCAGCTGCTATGCCTGGGCCTTCTGTACCACAGCAACCACCTGGGCAGCCTTCACCCATTGTTCAGCTGCAGCAGAAGCAAAATCGCATCAGCCCTATCCAGAAGCCACAAGGACTGGATCCTGTTGAAATACTCCAAGAACGTGAATATAGGTAAAAGCTAATAACAAGATTCAAATGCACATATAGATTGCCAGTTTTCTCTTTCTTATCTGAAAATCCTCACAATCAACTACTGTAGTGACAGTAGCATAAACTGAGTTCCAGGGACTGATTGTGTCAAAGACAGTCATGAAAATGTGGAACCAAACTGATTTAATTCTACCTCAAGTTATGAACTGTTAAAGCATTTTGGCAGCATTACTGCAAACCAAGTAAGTTTAAAAGGATTAAGGACTCTCTTGGGTTAAATGGGTGCTGCAAACAATGGTCTTCAGAGAAAGCAGTTTGGTGTAGAAGGTTTTCAGAATTATAAGCAAAATGGAGGTTAGAAGAGAACAATGGAGGTCGAGTGGCTGATGAGTGAGTGGACACAGCAAAACCAAATTTTTTTTTAGCAGTGATGGGGTTGACTAGACTACTAAAGAGAGAATGTTGAGGAGGTCACAGGCAAGATTTTTTAAAAAGTTACCAGGAAGCATAATCTGTAAAAGTTGCTTTCTGAGTGCCTTAATTAGTTGGTAAATTATATTCATTACAGAGCGTAAAGGATGACTTTTCTTACGAAGTTAGAAAGAGACTTCTATTAAACAATGAACTTTGACAATCTGCTGGGCAGAAGGATCTTGCACTGCGCTTAAAATATTCTCCTGATCATCCATCAGAGAAAACAAACTGCACACATATGTTTGTTTTGCACTGACTGTGCATACTCCAGTTACTATAACCATGAGTGTCTAGGGGAAAGTAGCCAAAATAGCTGATAATCTCACTGAAGAAATGTGGTACCACTTCCAGAATCCAGGCCTTGATCCCAAAAAAACTCTTACTTTTTAGCATGTTGTTGTGGTAATTCTCTTAGTCTTAGCCTTTTCACCTTAGGACTTAATGGCCATAGCTATTTGAGTGTGAGCAGTCACTAGTTTCTAACATTTTTTCAGAAAGCTTGTGGAGTACACCGTTTTACAGTGTCACAGCTGCTCTGAGTGAAGAATAGTAGCAATAAACTGAAGAATCATGTGACCAGTATAATTTAACCTTTTCTGCATCAGTTAACCTCAAATGGTTGTTCCTGTGTTTTCCTCCTTGTTCCACAGCACAGTTTGTGCCAAACTATTCTGTCTTAATATGCGTAAATAGAAGAAAGTGAGGACTTAAGAGAAAGTAGCAAGGTTGCTTTACTAGTGCAGAGAACCAGTTGCAGATACAAAATACCCATGTTTGTAAGTACTCCAATCTTCTTGTCAGAGTAAGTGAGGCGGAAGATTCAGAGGAATTCTGTAGCAGGAGGGGGTTTTTTAATGATATTTATTGTAGGATGTAGATAATGATCTGAGGTTTTTTAATGTTAAACACTGCTGGAATCTGGTTTTGTTTTTGTGCCAGAATGCTTAGAACTTCTGGAAGTCCTTTCATTATTTAAAGCTGTGTAAGTAGCATCATAAAAAGGCTTTGAAAAAGGCAAGTTAATAGCTTTTGTGCTTTGGACAGTGTAGACTTTAATACAGTTTAATGCACAAACAGTATGTAGTTACACTTTCTTCATAAAAGGAGGGTAGAAACACCCTAATGTAAACAGTATGATACCAGTGAAGCTAGTGAAGGTTTTATGAAACTATTACCTCTCTGTTGATGGAATGTATCATTATTTATGTGGAACCTCCTTACATCCATTGCCCCTTATCATTAGATGGCACTGAGAAGAGCCTGGGTCCATTGTCCTGACATCCAAACTTTATCTTTATAAACATTAATGAAGTCACCCCTCAATCTCCTTTTTTCCAAACTAAGAGACCCAGCTCCTTCAGCCTTTCATCATCAGGGAGATTCTCCGCTCCCTTCATCGTCTTTGTGGCTCTGGACTAGACTCTCTTAAGCAATTCTGTGACCTTCTTGAACTGAAGGGCCCAGAACTAGACATAATATTCCAGATACAGTCTCACCAGGGCAAAGTACATGGGGAGAAGAACCTCTCTCGATCAACCAACCACCCCACTCCTAATCCACCTCAGGATGCCATTGGCCTTCTATGCCACAGGGGCATATTGCTGGCTCATGGTCGTCCTGCTGTCCACCAGGACCACCAGGTCCCTTTCTCCTATGCTGGTTTCCAACAGGTCAGTACCAAACCAGTACTGGTACCTGGGGTTGTTCTTGCCCAGATGCAAGACTCTACACTTGCTTGTATTATATTTCATTACATTTCTCACCACCTAACTCTCCAGACTCTCCAGGTCCTGCTGAACCTGGAGAGCTTTGTGTCCTCTCAGCTTTGTGTCATCAGCATATTGCTGACAGTGCACTCTAATTCCTCATCCAAATTGTTAATTAATAGATTGACTAATACTGGCCTCAGTACCAACCCTTGGGGGACTCCACTAGACACAGGCCTCCAACTAGACTCTGTCCCACTGACCACTACTCTCTGGCTTCTATCCTGCAGCCAGTTCACAATCCAGCTCACTACCCAATCATCTAGACCACACTGCTTCAGTCTGGCTGTGAGGATGCTGTGGGAGATTGTGTCAAATGCTTTACTGAAGTCAGGGTAGACCACATCCATGGCTTTGCCATTGTCTGTCCACCTGGTTATGTCCACATAAAAGGTACCACATAGGTATTTTAGAGATTTATATTTCAAACATGCAGATAGACTCAAAAGGATAAACTCTGGTATACTTACTGAGGGAAATTGTGAGCTTTGAATCTAAGTTAGGCATGCTTTAGAGTTAAAGATTAGTTCTGGTCAGTGGCTGTACTGGTTTTGTCTGGAGCGGAGTTCAGCTTTATTTTGATTGCTACTGTGAGACTGTATTTTGGATTTGTGCTGAAAATAGTGTTGATAAGATATTGATGTACGTGTTGGTGTTCAGCTGTGCTTACATCAAGCACATGAAAGGCTTCATCAAGGCCTTTTCTGTTTTTCACACAGCCCCACTGGTGAATAGTTTGAGGGTACATGAAAAGTTGGGAGGGACCACAGTTGGGACAGCTGACCCCAACCATCCAAAGGGATGTGCCGTACAGCGTGACATTGTCATGCTCAGCAATAAAACTGGGGGAGAGGCTGGCAGAGCCCTACTGCTTGGGGCTGGCTGGCTTACTGCTTGGGTGCTCGTTGGGCATCAATCAGTTGGTTAGTGGTAAGAAATATTTTAATTTTTTTTTGCTTTTCTTTTATTTTCCTCTCTCTCTTATTAAATTTATAATCATATTATTGTTATATTTAACCCTGGCCAGGGTTAAACTGAAAATGACCTGGAATGTGGTATTTCTGTACTAAAGTGTTATGTGTGATGTGTAATTTAGTGCTAATCTGTGAGCTACATAATAGAAACTTCTTTGCTGAAGTGTTTGACCATTTCACTTGGATACACCTCTCAAATGCGCAATAGCAGACTTTGAGGGAGAGTACATGCTAGTACACGTTTCCATTTCTTAATCAATCCTGTACGTGATTTATGTTTTAGACATGTCTTACACACAGAACAATTAAATACTTCAGTTTTTACTGTTTCGAAGTTTTTGTTACAGATCTTTCTCCTTGAGAAGACTTGATCTGATTATAAGAGAGGCTTTTTTGTTAATTAACAAAATTGGTTTAATTTTCCTGTAAAATTCACATGATTCTTCTGAGAAGCTGTTTTCAGCACATGTCAGTTAGAGATGAGATTGTGTGATGTGTTAATCTTTGTGTAACTAAAGGTGAATAAAAAGGAAAAAAAAGTGTTACATATTTAAAATTCTTACCAGTATGAGAAGTTTAAAATATTCCTGTGTGGGGAGCTCTTAGACATGTTATGTTCCCTAAAATATAGCCAGAATAAAAATATGCACACCATGATTTTGTAAAATTGTGCTTAACACTTTCTTCAAAATATAGTACTGTTCTAATCTCACTTAATCGATCCGTTAAAGTTAATAATGTGAGTAGTTCAAAGTTGTTCTATTAAGTGGAAGGGCTTCTCTCCACCTTCTCATAGTCAGCTAAAAAATGTACACTTGCTAGTGTCCTGCCTATTGTAATTTCTCTCTGTTATCTGTAAAAGTTCTTTCTTACATGGCTTGCTACAAGGGGTATTATTACAGAAGAAATGCGTTCTGCAACTGTAGAAGTTATTCCAGTTACTTTTCGGATTACATAAATCACAATGCATGGAGTTACTGTGAGATTTTAGTGGTTTGATTTGTTGTGACTCAGTTTATCAGCTGCAGCCGTTTTGCCTGTTGTGTAGTCTACACTTCAGCTCTGAGGCAGATCTGTGCGAGAGTTTATGTTACATTGCTATTACTGTGGAGTGATAAGGGGGTAAAAGGGTAGGGAAAGAGGCAAAGAAGCCCTACAGAAAGTGTTTTCATTCTCCCTTCAAGGCAGTTACAAAGACCTCATTGCAGGAAAAGAACAGCAGGTAACTTTTTCCTGCTGTTTTCCCACTGTGGTCTGATGTTTTATGCCTTGTGAAAGTAGCAAAAAGGAAATCCTTATGAGACCTGTGCAGTGCAGGTAGACAAGTTATCCTCCTGTTGCTTGGCCTCCAGATTTTTCATTTTGGAAGAGGAAGGACTGTTGTTTAGGGGAGGTGGACTGTGTGGTGTTTGGTTTTCAATAGGTGATTCTTAGGGTTTTTTTCCCCTTCCTAAACCATGTGGGAGATTGAGAGCACTTTTTCAATTGAACTTAGATGCAACTTTTGGATAACTTCAAGTTTCGATATCTGTTATTTTGGTGCCTTCACCAAAGGCCTTGCTTTTAAATAAATCCATAACAGCTGTGCATTTTGTTAGCTCTGTGATCTTGGTTTTCAATATAAAAAAATAGAAAAAAACCCTCAAGTAATTTCTGGCTTGCCCTTTATTCTCCCTTTTTCTCTGTCTTAAATTTTCTGATGAATGCAAGAGGAGCTTTTAAAGGAGGAGTGAAATAGAATCTGATTTATAGTGTAACAGCTGTGTAAGTGTCAATACTTCATTAATCAAGTTTGTATTTACCAGTAAAGCAAGTGTGTAGGCTTCCAGGTATTAAGGGAAATTGTGTCTTTGTTGTTACTAACTGCACCGTACATGACATAATGTCCTTCAAGTAAGCCTGCAAACAGAATCCTCTGTAGCATGAATAAAATAAAATCCCCAAATTTCCTGTAACTGATATACTTTTATTCAAAATTAAAAGACAGGCCAAGGAGTATTTTCACTATTCGATAATTTCTTTTCAAACTGGAAAAAGATACCTAATGTCATCTCTGCAAAAACCTTTTAGTTCAGAACAATTAGTAAAAGCCACATGAATATACTTTTTTATTGCTTGATTTTGATAACCACTTACAATTTCTCCACTTACCCAATTTTATATTTACTTAGGCTTCAAGCTCGAATTGCTCACAGAATCCAGGAACTGGAGAACTTGCCTGGTTCTCTGCCCCCTGACCTTAGAACCAAAGCTACTGTGGAATTGAAGGCACTTAGACTGCTGAATTTCCAGCGCCAGGTAATGCCTTTTGCTTCAGGAAGATTCTCGTCGAGGTCACATCCAAACATGTTCATGTAGTAGAGAATAAACTGGCAGGAGATTTTGCAATAACACTGAGCCTAAGCAGGAGATTTTGCATAAAAGCAACCTTGACCAGTAAGCAAATCAAAAAAAGAAACCTTTAACTTAGATTTTTATTCTGAATTGCTAATAAATATGTACCAAATGTTCTTTTCACATTCTGCTTTATCATCTAATCTAAAGTGTAAACATAGAACTGTCTCCCTCATAATCAGTGTGGCATTGGCAAAAAAACAAAACAAGATCTCAACATTCTGCAAGATGATTTTCAGTAAGAAAATCCTAGTAGACATGCTTCATATTTGTCCACTTTCTGGACATCACATTTATCAGAAAGTGTTGTGTGTTGGGTTTTTATTGTGATCTATTTTCAGGCCTTCAGACTTTGAAAATTAAATATAACAATATCATACCTAGTAATTTGGATGTTGAGTGAATTTCAGAAAAGGAATTGCACTATCAAACTCAAGGGCCTCTTACTATACACTTTTCCAACTATTTTGGACGAACAAAGATGTGATTTGGCAGGTCAAACTTCCTGACAGAAGCCTTGGCAGTAATTGTACTATGATGTCCAAGTCATCCTTCCCTCTACACTTGGCAGTCCTCTGTACTGAAGTTTTGTTAGGGGTCGTATGAGAAGTAGCAGGCTCTCTCAGCTGTACAGTTGGGACTATGGCAATAGTCTTCAAAGCCCTTAGCATTTACCTCTCCCTGCTGTGTCCTGTGCAGGTGGCAAAGAATCTAATTGTCAACTATGTTTAGTTGTAGAAAGTGTATTATGTATATTGTAGCTAGTGTAACAATCTACTTAAATGTGGTGTAATGTCTTGGGTATCCCCTTTTTTTGCAGCAGGACAGTCGTTTACAGCGTCTTGTAAAGCAGGAAGAAATTAGGATTAAGAGTGGTTAATACCATCCTGTTTAAGGAGACACAGCTGCTGCAACTGTATAGATGCTGAATCTTTTCATAACTGTAGTGGAAAAGGAAGAAGAGGCTGATATAACTGGACTGTACTGTTTTACTTCAGTCATACTAGTTTTTAAAATTGTTTCTCCAGATACTAAAACATTATTTTAAGTGTTTCTTTTTTTCTCACTGCTAGCTAAGACAGGAGGTTGTGGCATGCATGCGTCGTGACACAACACTGGAGACAGCACTAAACTCCAAAGCCTACAAACGAAGCAAACGCCAGACTTTGAGGGAGGCCCGAATGACGGAAAAGCTGGAAAAACAGCAGAAGATTGAACAGGAGAGGAAGCGCAGGCAGAAGCATCAGGTATTTTAACTGAATAGCTGTGTGCTCCATGATAGAATTTCACTCTGTTGCGTGTTTTGTTTACCATTGGAGTTTTTAAGATTAAAAATACTCTTAAGTCATGTGGTAACCAATTGGAAAATGATGACATTAGAACTTCTGCATTCCTGTGCTTTGTCCGAGCATCCCCACTAACTTGTTTCTCTATATAGGAGTACCTGAATAGCATACTGCAGCATGCTAAAGATTTTAAAGAGTACCACCGCTCTGTTGCTGGGAAAATTCAGAAGCTTTCTAAAGCTGTGGCAACTTGGCATGCCAACACCGAGCGTGAACAGAAAAAAGAAACGGAAAGAATTGAGAAAGAAAGAATGAGGAGACTAATGGTAAGGAGTAGAGAAAGGTTATTTTAGGTAAAGTTACATGCTGTATCCTTCTAGTATTTCATACACAGTCTTGGCCACACTCATGTATTTCCCCTGCAGCATAAAGCCTCTTTAAGACAAAAAGGGTAAATCTAAACCTGCTACAGTTTGATGGTATTGGTAGTTTGGTGGTAGTGAATGTGACACTGTTCATTGTAATGGTAGCTGCTTGGTTTTTTTAAGGTTTTTGTTAAGAGTGATTGTTTTTTTCTACCAGTATGAAAACTTAGCATGGCCACTTCTGTATAGCATAACAATCTCATTAACATCAGACGTTAACACTTTTAGATAAGTGCAGAGCTGTTGGCTTGTTATATAAACACTTACCTGTGTTTATAAACTATGTTTATAATTTTGAACATGCCATATGATTAGCTTATTCATGACATTAATGTGCAACTTTTACATAAAGCTGATTTGAGAGGTGAAAATAGATAATCAATAGTAGTAATGCCTGCACACATTAATGCCTCATAGCCATCATCCATTTTCCTATTTCATAGTTTCCCTTTTTGCACTTGTACAATATCAGTGGAATCATTCTTTAGACATAGATTGGTTTTGTGTACTACATATCTTTTCAGAAGGCTGTAGAACCAATCAGTGGGCTGCCTACATTTTAAGAGTTAAAATAATTCTGGAATTTAAAGTAGACACAGGTTAATGTGTGTGTACAAGTATATTAGCAACTGGGTCTAGAAAAATGTCTTCAAGACGTTGGTTATCTTTTTGTTAACCCTTTATTAACACTTTATGAACACATAGAATTAAATGGGAATTGACATGCTCACTTTGAAACTGGCTGATAAGAAGTACCTGATAAGGATGCAGATGCGGAATTTTAGTCCCTGTTCAGAATCAGTTCCCACCATAAATAAAGGCTGAATGGTTTGATTTTAAAATTCACAAAACATAATTCTAAATTTAAATTTAAATTCTAAATTTAAAAAACTTTACAAACTTAAAAGTGTCTGTAAAATGTAAATTAAGGATGTATGTAAGAACATAATGACTCTTTAGGGCCTAGAACATTTCTTAGAAGTATATAATAATGTAGTCATTAAAATTTTAGAGCTTTTCTGTATCTTGAGATAATTGCCAGCTAATAAAAAAGTTAAACATTAGAGAAAAAAGAGCTGATTAAGAAAATGTAGTTTTGGTATTTTAGAAATACTTTCTACCTTGTGAAAATGAGCTTCAACAAGAAGAAGTCTACTGCTGAAAAAAACATAGATTTGAATGTCCAGAAGTAGCATAGTATACCAGTGCTTCCACAACATCAGTGCTCTCACCTAACACTGCTTTTACAGTTAAGTCTTACATAGATAGGCCACTTCAAAGGCATTTTCAGTTTTGGGACCTTGCAGTCAGAAGTCTTTGCCCCTATTAAATCCTTCTGCAAAAGTAAACTCTTTTATGTTAGTGGGATTATTTTGCCTATTTGATTTTGGTTGTGGTAGGTTTTGAACTTGCAGATATATACTAGAATTTTGCAGATTTTCATAACGACCTAAGATAACACAGGGTTATTGACATAGCCATTTGTTACTGTTTCATTGGAAGCATTTCTCATGTACCTGATGTCTGTTTTCTATTGCTAGGCAGAAGATGAAGAAGGCTACCGTAAGCTGATTGACCAGAAGAAAGATAGACGCCTGGCTTACCTGTTGCAGCAGACAGATGAGTATGTGGCTAACTTGACTAACCTGGTATGGGAGCATAAACAGGCACAAGCAGCCAAAGAGAAGAAGAAGAGAAGGAGAAGAAAGAAGGCAAGTATTTACAGATGGTATTTTTAGGCCACCTCTTCTTAAAATCCAGTTTTAAAGTCAATAAATGTAATGATTCTCAATTGTCATACACATAGCAGAATATCTAAAATTATTTACAATGTAACGTACTTCCCACTGGGGTAACTCGTCTGTCTCCAGTAAATTACATGAGAGATTTGCTATCTTCAATTCCAAAGAAGGCGAGAAAGAAGCAGTAGTAGAAAATTATAGGCTGATAAGCTTTCTACAGGCGAAATTAGTCCAGACTTGGAAATTAGGATTAAAATGCCCCAAAAGCATCCAAATACATTGTATGAAGAGAATGGGGAAAATTTATGTTGGTAATTACTCACTCAGAGTAATGCTTTAGACCTCCCTGTTCTGTACGTGGCTCACTCTATTTTGTAGCACCATTGGTAATGACTAGTGAAAAACAACATGAGTAGGTTTATTATATTAAATGGGTATTCTGCCAGTAATATTGTTCCTTGTGCATTCTTAGCATTGAATTGAAGCTTTTAAAAGTTACCTTTCTTCTTATGAAATATTTTACTCTGTGAGAGACAATTGTGGAAACTGAAGTCATGCTACTTTTGAAAAAATAGTTCTGTGTGTGAAATAACAAGTAATAGTTTATTATTTTTGTGCCCACTGAGCATCTTTCATCTCTTGCAGAACAGGTAAGAGAATTTTTATAATGTGTTTACATGCCTGGTTTGCTACTAATTACGGATACAAATATAAACATTATGTTTTCGTAGTTTGCAAGTAGCACACTATTTATGCTAATAAATATCAGCATATTTTGCTGATATTTAAAACTCAAATTTTGCAGATTAATGACATAGAAAATGCTCCATGTTTTATTTTGACCCTCTCCAAAACATTGCTACTTTTTGTTGAGCATTTGTCTTAATGTAGGAACAATCCCCTATCTGCTCAACAGGCTTCTTGACCTTTTTTACTGGTGAGTACAGACACGATTTAATTTGCAGAACTCACAGTAAAGGTTTTCCTTAATGAGATAGTATGTGGAGTAACTACATTGCTCTAATGAAAAATAAAATTTCTTTCAACTACCGTCATAAGTCATATGGTTTATCAGTTTAGCTGATGTATGAAGAGTGTCTTCTGGTGATGTCAATAATGACATTATTTTCTGTCACCGAAGTAAAAATGATGTGTGCCCCGTAAGTGCTCAGTGCTTACACACACCCAAGTTAAAATATAAAATGAGAAAAAAACGAAATTCATTAGTCCATTCCAAAGTAGCATGAAACTCAGTCATGGTCCCAAATGCTTACATCATGTAAAGTGTTCTCTCCATAGTTGTAAATTAACAAGTTGTTCTTGATTTGTTGTAGAAGGCTGAAGAAAATGCAGAAGGAATGGCATCTGGTCTCGGTCCTGATGGAGAGGTATGAATTTTACAAGGTGGTTTTTTTGTTGCTGTTTCAAAAAAAACTTGCCAGTGGTTGTTCTGTGTGTCATTGCTGTAGCTTAAAAAAAAAAAAAAGACTATAAATGTTCTGAGAAGAGCTGTTGCATATAACTGGGAATAAAAATTACCTAGATTAACATATATATTAGCCTGTTTCTCTTCAGAAAGGTGAAATACTAAAAGAAAAATCTACTGAATCTATCACTGAGTATGCTGAAGAAATGGATAAATTTTATACACTGAAAGTAACTATTTATAACTAATTAGAATTATTTTTTCTTGTTATTATGTATACTAAGATTCTTCAACAGAAACAGTGGTAGAAGAGTTAAAAGTATAAAACCTGTGATTAATCAGGACAAAAAAATAACAGAAAAAGAAGTTACACTGTTCTGGTTTTGTTAGAGCGCCAGAATAAGTAAAAGGGGTTTTTTATTGTAGGTGATTTATCAGCTTAATTGAGGAAGTCAGAACAGTGAATCTTTAAAGTACACCTTCTTTAAAAAAGTTAAATTGTTACATTTTTGTTTTTCCCCTAGAAGAGAAAAGGTCATAAGGTTGATGTATGTGTTTTTTTTGTTATATTCATTGATACAAGGTATAGAATTAGATGCATATAAGCATGCATTCTCTGTGTCTTGTTTAGCAAAAGACAACAGTGATTTCTTTTCCATGCTGCTTTTGTTAATTTATTTTGAATGGTGTGATATATCTGTGGGTGTCACATAGAATATGTTACACATATAATGCTGTAACTCGGTGTTGGCTTGCTAGTGGTGTGGGAGGGTGTGGCTTCTTACATGAAAACTTCACTGCTTGTTCAGTTCTGGAATTTTGAAGATGCTGTAGGTTCTTTTTATTATGTATGACAAGCATAACATTCTATTGCCTTATTCTATAAATTTCATTTGAATTATTAGCCTATAGATGAGAGCAGTCAAATGAGCGACCTTCCAGTCAAAGTGACTCACACTGAAACAGGCAAAGTTCTTCTTGGACCAGAAGCACCAAAAGCAAGTCAGCTAGATGCTTGGCTGGAAATGAACCCTGGGTAAGTACTTAGTGTGATTGATAATTTTAATGGAATTTTCTTATTTATTATCTATTCTACCCTTTTATTCTGTGTAAGCTGAGTAGGGCACATATTGAACTTAATCTCTTTTCTTGTTACTTGCAATTCACAATCTTTTTGTTGTCTCTATACAGCTATGAAGTTGCTCCCAGGTCAGACAGTGAAGACGAAAGTGGTTCTGAATATGAGGAGGAGGTATGTGTGTTTAAAAAAAGCTCGTGTTACAAGCAATGCATTAAGAAATAAGTATTACTCTATGTGATATTTCCTCTTTTTCATAAGGAAGGAGGGGAAAGTGATTGCAAGCATATAGGTGTTTTAAG
This sequence comes from Phoeniculus purpureus, assembly GCA_028565055.1. Taxonomy (NCBI): domain Eukaryota; kingdom Metazoa; phylum Chordata; class Aves; order Bucerotiformes; family Phoeniculidae; genus Phoeniculus; species Phoeniculus purpureus. The sequence goes on from JAOXOE010000874.1 coordinate 18,046,722, forward strand.
AATAACACTAACAGGAAAAGAAACTGGGTTTGTAGTTCTTTTCATTCATTAACAGTTGCCCTTTACACGTGGGTTAGATGGCTAGCTACTGATCAGGGCTAGGAAATGTAAGCTTGTGGAAGTGTATAGCATGAAGCTTTTAAAGTAAGATCATTAAAGGGGAAAGTACTTCTTATTTAATGAATTGCTATTGGCTAATGTGTGTCAGAAATATCTTCCTGTTACATTGCAGTGCAATTCTGTTGCAGAATATGTTTAAGTTGAACTTGGTGATTCAGGTTTCTGTCATAAAAGATTGACCAATGAAAGCTACCACTATGTAAATGCAAATTGAAAGTATGACTTAAGAAGATGTTGCACTTTTCAGCGCTCTTGTTCTTTTTTGGTACTATCTAGGATGATGAAGAAGAATCAAGCAGATTGGAAGCAGATGAGAAAATACTCTTGGATCCTAACAGTGAGGAAGTTTCTGAGAAAGATGCAAAGCAAATAATTGAGTGAGTATCCCTTACTGTAATGAATTGTGATTTCTTAGTGACATTTCCCAAAAGTGGCTTATTCTAGATTACAGCGAGTTATGGCAAGTTCTCTGGAAGGGACATCTCCAGGAGAATTAACATGACTGTTTGGTATTAAATGTATGCTTTTTATAAAGTAGTTTGCACCCTTTGGTATACTTTCCACAGATGGGGATATTCACTGCTCTGTTAGACATACATATGTGACCTGTGGTCAAACAAACTGTTTGTTTATGGGAGTTCACTTTAGTTCTTTTCCTGCTTTCCAGAACAGCCAAACAAGATGTGGATGATGAATACAGCATGCAATATAGTGCTAGAGGGTCTCAGTCATACTACACTGTTGCTCATGCGATCACAGAAAGGGTGGAAAAGCAGTCTTCTCTTCTTATTAATGGAACACTAAAGCATTATCAGGTGAGAAATTAAAAAAATTATAATACTTAAAACTCGGAAGCAAGCTCAACGTCTCAGTGTGGTATTTCATGTGTAAAACTGAAAATTTGTTAGAAATACTAGATCTCTAATAAGATAGATTTTGGAAATTATCTGGGCAAAGCAATGGCAGATAATGTTGCATACATACTGCTTGAATAATAACACCAACTTTGAGCACAGTGTAACTTTTTTTTTTCATTGCAGACAAAAATATTTTGGTTTTGCTATCCTTCTTATTTACCTGGTTTCTATTCTCTTCATTTTTTTTGCTTATGGCAGGTTAACAATATTTTTCTTCTTCCAATAATTAGAAGTTTAAGATTTTAATTTTTAAGATCTTAATATTTCGGTGCAGAAATAAAATTTGAAAGGAAAAAAAATGCTGTGGTGCTTGATGTCATATTCTTTACAGGCATTCAGTTGATTTTGTACCTAGAAACTTCTGATAATTTAATTCTCCATGCATGAGGCACACCAAAATCTGGTTCTTAGAAAAAAAAATTGCTTTGCACTTGGCATGAGGAATGTGATACACACATATGTGAATGTGTGATACGGGAATAATCTGAATCAGTGATTTCTAGCAGTGATCCTTGGGGTGTGAAACTCTGTTATGTAGACATTTCTTAGCTACAGCATGCTGGATGCTTTCCAGATCTCAGATTTTATACACAAGGCAGAATTGAACAAAGGTATGGATTGACAAGGCAGAATTGACATGTAAAGGTATGGATTACAGACACTAAATTGACATGTGCTACAAAAGCTTTAGCATGCCAGTGATACAGTTGGCAAGTGTGACACTTAAATGTTTTGTGCAGTCTTGATGGGTTTCGTTTTGAAATTTTTTAATTGACATAGACAAATGGCATGAAATTTACACAGAAACTTGGACACTTGACAGTGTTAAAGTTGAAGAATAATGTCTTTTAATGTTAAGTGTTTATCAACCTTTTATGTGAATGCATGAGTTGCTCTCTGCTGTACAAAACCCCCTCCATATATGAAATACAACTTTGTACATGGGCTCTGTTAAGCAAAAGTGATTATTTCCATATAGCTGTTATCAGAGGTTTATCTTTTTTTTTTTGTTTGTTTTTCGGGGGATGGGGGGAAGATGTTCATGTAACCAGGCATCCTTGTGCATTATTAAAGGAAATCCAACAGCTAGGTAGACAGGGACATTAGAATTTTGGTTTTGTAGTCCTAGTGTTAATAATTTTGGTGCATTTTAAATAATGGGAACTATTATTCTTCATTTCAGCTCCAGGGACTAGAATGGATGGTTTCACTCTATAATAACAATCTGAATGGAATTTTAGCTGATGAAATGGGACTAGGAAAGACAATACAGACTATTGCACTCATCACTTATCTAATGGAGCACAAAAGACTCAATGGCCCCTATCTCATAATTGTTCCTCTTTCGTAAGTAAAGGGTATCTTTCTGCTATTACCATTCTAAGCACTGCAGATTGGTTTTTGCAGAACACAGTTGTTTCTGAGGTAATGACAAGATAAGGTTCACCATGGGGATTACACTGAGCATGTATCCAGTGCTTTCTTTGGTAATTTCTTCCCAAGCAAATGTCTGGCACTGGAAGGGTGATCAGAATCCTGATAAAGGGCTTACTTAAATTAGTTTTGCTGTCCACTCTTGGCAAAATTACTGAATTTATTGTCATTTTTGCTTAAAACACAAGAGGAGGATGGTATTTCTTTCATATTATGTTCTTGCAGTTCCACATTCAGCTTTTAATAGTGATATTAAAAATCTGTTCATTAATTCTTTAAGCAACTGTCACTCCATCTGATAGCAAGTACCTCTATGCTACAGTGATAACTGATTGACTGACAGGAAATACTACAGCTGTGCCTAACTGTATGAATACAAATCATGAGTTCTAGTATGAAACGAAATAGGTAGGAGATGATATATAGATTAAAACAAAGATAAAACTAAAAGGAGAGTGTTAATTATGTCAGATTTCACACAGGCACAGTAAGAAAGTTGAATTTCATTTAAGTGGTCTGTAATGATTTTTCCTATGTTTCTAGAATCAAGGAACTAAAATCTCTTACTAGCTGTTACTGCTGCCATCGCAGGTCCAGTAATGGGGAAAAGAAGCAACTTCATGGTTATTTTTTTGCTCTTCTCTCACAATAGTATCTAACTTAGCCATAGAAACTTATTTGTTGTGATGAAACACCAGAAACAGTGTAAAACCAGATATATATAGTGACACTGGATGGCACAATGGATAGTTCTTCTGCACTGTAAGTGGTTCTAATTAAGGACAGAAGAACACAGACTAATTCTGTCATCAACTTCATTAGACTATATTTGAAAAGCTGTAATATCAGTTTTTTGGATGATAAGTAGTATGAGTACTTAAAAATTATATTTTTTTGTTCAGAGTTATCTTTCTAATCCTTACTATTTTAAAAAATGCACGTGCACATAAAATACTGTGAATAATCTTCAGTGAATGAGACTTTCACACTTCTTTTGTCTTTACTCCCCTCTCAGAGATGCCATTGTTTTATTACAGTAAATAATGTGCAATTTTGTAAATATACTGTTAATTATGGGTTTTGATTACATGAAATGCATTGAAAACTTGGTAACCACTTCGAAACTTTAATAAAGTTTGACCTGCAAATGAAGAAATGCATTAATTTTTCTTTATCATCTCTGTGATAGGACTTTATCCAACTGGACATACGAATTTGACAAATGGGCTCCTTCTGTGGTGAAGATATCTTACAAGGTCCGTATTGTTTTTTATATGAAGACAGAGTCAAAGTAACAAGAATAGAGCCAGTTTTTTCTCTACCTCTCTATGCATTTTTAAACTGCTCCTGCAGTTTTGTCATCTACTAAGCAGTGAGAGTTATCTATCTAGCAAGAAGCCTGTAAAGAACTTTCACAAAGTGAAATGCAGAAGACTTCTAATGAGAGTTATATAAATTATACCTACTTTGTGATGGGTGAATACTTTGCTGTTTGGCTAAGTAATTTGTGCTCACTAGCTGTATGTTTTGAATGCCCCATAAGCACAGCTTTACAGTCCAGCAACCATTTAGGGATCGGAACTCTGATGGAGTCTGGAATGCATTGATATATTGCTTGCAATACTGTAGGATATTCTTGTGGTTACTGTGTCTGCTAATTCATAAAACAAGTATTATTTTCTTCATCAGAAGAAAGAGTAACTCCTCATGTTTTCTTTTTTTAGGGTACACCTGCAATGCGTCGCTCACTTGTTCCTCAGCTTCGAAGTGGAAAATTTAATGTCCTTTTAACTACTTATGAGTACATAATAAAGGACAAACACATCCTTGCTAAGGTAATAGTCTTAATTAAAAGTAACTGTCAACTCTTAATTGCAAGATGTTCAACACACTTTCAGATGATGCATAGCACAAAACACAGTTCCAGTTTGTTTCTTTTCTATTCCTCTGTTCATGATTAGACTTTTTAATTGCAGCTCTTCTGTAAGCATCAGTATTTTCATGAATGTGGCTAGGAGAGTAACTCCTTTGTGTGGTTCAGTCAGTACTGTATACCTGCATGTTCTTGGGAAAACATGACTTTTCTCTCATCTGCTTTTAACCTAATCTGCAGTCTTGACTATTCCTCATTATTTTTGACTAAAAGCTCACTCTTACAAGAGCCTTTCCAACAGTGTGGTCACATCTTGGAAAATGACCTGTATCAGGAATTTGGTATCCAGACTTTTTACTCTATAACTCACAAAATCACAATATTAGGGACTGGAAGGGACCTCAAAAGATCATCCAGTCCAATCCCACCGCCACAGCAGAATCACCTAGACCAAGTCCAGGTGGGTTTTAAACATCTCCATAAAAGAAGACTCCACAAACCCCCTGGGCAGCCCCCTCCAATGCTCCGTCACCCTTACTGAGAAGTTGTTATAGAATCATAGAGTCAGTCAGGGCTGCAAGGGACCACAGGATCATCCAGTTCCAACTCCTCTGCCATGGGCAGGGACACCCCACCCTAGATCAGGCTGGCCAGAGCCTCATCCAGCCTGGCCTTAAACAAATCCAGGGACGGGGTCTCAACCACCTCCCTGGGCAACCCATTCCAGGCCTTCACCACTCTCCATGGTGAAGAACTTCCTCCTCACATCCAGTCTAAATCTACCCATCTCCAGCTTTGCTCCATTGCCCCTAGTCCTGTCGCTACCTGATATCCTAAAAAGTCCTTCCCCAGCCTTTTTGTAGGCCCCCTTCAGATACTGGAAGGCCACAAGAAGGTCACCTTGGAGCCTCTTCTTTTCCACAGTGAACAGCCCCAACTCTCTCAGTTGGCGCTCATATTAGAGGCGCTTCAGTCCACTGATCATCCTCGCGGCCCTTCTCTGGACACACTCCAGCATGTCCACACCCTTCTTGTAAGAAGGGCTCCAGAACTGGATGCAGTACTCCAGGTGGGGTCTCACCAAAGCCAAGTAGAGGGGGAGAATCAAGTTGCATACCCTCATTGGCTCTCCATCCCTCTGCCTCTGGTGAGCTGCCCCATTCTTTGTACCCAGCTAGCAGGAGATTATTAACCCCTTCCCCCTTCAAACCTAGTTTAAAGCAATGTTAAGGAGCCCTGCCAATTCCTGCCCCAGGATCCTTTTCCCCCTCTGGCCCAGCAGTTAAGACTCACTGTCAGTAAGCATGCCTCAAATGTAATGAGTAATTTGAATGCTACTATACTGTAAGCCTACTTCATATACACACAAAGGAGACTATGGAAGTATTTTGCCATGCAGATAAACTGTATGGTCCTTCTGTCCCTTTGTTTTAATCTTATTTCTTTTTCTTACATGCTTTTCCTCTCTTGATACAAAGGCAACTCATTTTCCCAGTGTAATTCTGATTGCTTCAGAAAAGCTCTTGAGACTGCAGTTTCCGTTGCCCTCTGGTTTTGCTCACTTTGTTGGGGGATTGGAAGGACACAATATCCTATTCAGCCTGTACTGGGAAATTAAATTAGTTAGCACCTATGAAAGCACAGTCCATGTTGTAGTACAGGTACTTATAGCTTGAGCAAATTTCTTTCAGAATCTGTTCTGAGTATGTTAAAGCCTTAACATTAAGAAATAGAAACCTTACTTTAAGATGCAGTAACTGAGATACTATGATCATAAACATGCTGCTTGTTCTTGAGCAAAACCATAGCTGAACATTAACTGAAAAAAAAGGTAAAGTTCAGGGTTGCTGTTGTTTGCAAGCAGTTATTTTGTCTGCAAATGCTTTTCTCTCCCGTCAAGGTTTTTTGGGAGTTTATGTAGTCTTCTTTCTTCCCCTCTGATTCATGATGAAGTCTTAAAGATCCAGTCAGTCTAAGCTCTTGCCCAGAAATGGGAGTTAATTTCAAGTCAGAATTCAGCATCAGATTCAACATACTAGTTTTTATATTTTTGCTGCTTGCAACGGCACTGGAACTTGGATGGTGCTTGAATGTCTGTTGTCTCAGGCTAGAAATATTTCTGTTTGGCATCTGTTGGGAAGAATTTGACTAAGTCTGACCTGCTCTCACTTAGCCAATCCGTCTTCTTTTCCTTTCAGATTCGGTGGAAGTACATGATAGTAGATGAAGGCCATCGAATGAAGAACCATCACTGCAAGCTGACTCAAGTCTTGAATACTCACTATGTGGCCCCCAGGCGAATACTGCTAACTGGGACTCCACTGCAGAACAAACTACCTGAACTTTGGGCTTTACTCAATTTCCTCCTCCCAACCATTTTCAAGAGCTGTAGCACCTTTGAACAGTGGTTCAACGCTCCATTTGCCATGACTGGAGAAAGGGTTTGTGCCAGTTTACTATAAAACATCAAAACCAAAACACTTTGATGAAAACAGAGAGGAGATTATACAAAAGAATTAGTGAATTCTACCTGGAAATTAACTAAGAGAAACTTTTTATATAACGCCAGACAATTTTAATGTCGGTATCTTTCGTGCAAATAAACATTGCATACATGTAACCTTTCATGTGAGAAACACATTACGTAATATACTATGTTGCCTTATAGTCACTTTTGTATACTTCTGCAGGTGGACTTAAATGAGGAAGAAACTATTCTGATCATCCGTCGTCTCCATAAAGTGCTGCGACCTTTCTTGCTTAGAAGACTGAAGAAGGAGGTTGAATCTCAACTGCCAGAAAAGGTTTGCAATGAGTGGAATTATGGAAGATGTGGCTTAATTTTTTTAAAGTATTATGTTCCTCTGTCAGATTTACTTTACATAAGAGGACTTCTTCAGCATCTGTTATTCCTGTGGTTTGTTTGTTTCTTACACTGCAAAGAAAGTTGACCACTGAGCATACCTAAAGTTTCTGCATTCTCAGGGTTCCTCACCACTCCTACAGGCTTAATTCTGTTGTAGTCGTCCATATACGTCATGAAATTTATTTCCATAATACTTTGTTTCAAGCTGTCAGCGAATCAACCGTACTCTGAAGATTAGATTTTGTCCTGCTCCATCCTCCCTGCACCAACAGAACCTTTGCTCCCTTAGGTAGTTCACTGAAATTCCTAGAGGACAGCTGAACTTGATAAAACATGAAGAATTTGGTTCTGATTCCATGTCAGTAGTCTGGGAGTTGTGTAAAGTTTGTTCTTTTAACTAGTGGCTTTTTAATTCAGAATATAAAATAATCTTATTTGGGCAATTTATCATGCCCTTATTCTCCTCTGCCATCACATACCACTTTTCTTATTCACCCTTCTCAGAGTAATGACACAAACTAAATAATGAAATTTGAAGGTGTGGTAGGGAAAATGTGATGCCAAGATCAACTGTATTAAAACTGTACCAAAATGAAATTATTGTGAGTTGTGTTACGATCTCACTAACACTGTCTGAATGAAGAGCTCTGTACTGATACTTAGTGATAGAACTAAAAGTAAACGCTTTCTGAAAATTTGTATCTCACCTTTATCATATTGTGGACACTAATACTGTTGTAACTTAACAGTAATTCAAATATCAGATTCTTGGTATCCTCAGAAGCATTTATTTGAGAATTAAACATATTTAAAAGTATTATTAAAGTTTAATTCAAATTAATGTCAGTTAGAAGCACTGTATTTGATAAATCCATTAATAGACTGAGGAGGAGAAGGATTTAGAAGCTGTGTATATGCAGTGATACTCAGAGAACCATTTTTGTTTCCTTGACATTGCTTTCTACAACTACTTAGGAGATCAGAGCAAGGACGGGGACACTCACTTCTCCCTAGTGACAAGCAATAGAACTAGAAGAAATGGTCCCAGGCTGCACCAGGGAAGGTTTAGGCTGGATATTAAGAAGAATTTCTTCACTAAAAAGGGTAGCAAACATTGAAGTATGCTGCCCAGAGCAGTGTTGGAGTCACCATCCCTGATTTAAAACACATGTGGGCATAGTGTTGATCTGCCAGGGGGTAGGCAGGCTCTTCACAGAGACTTGGATAGATTGGAGCAATGGGCAAATGAGCCAGTGTTAATGGCAGGAGCTTCAAAAAGGCCAAATGCCAGGTCCTGCACTTGTACCACAACAACCCCATGCAGTGCTACAGGCTTGGAGAGGTATGGCTATAGAGTTGTTTGGCAGAGAGCCAAACCTGGGGGTTCTAATAGACAGGAAGATGAATATGAGCCAGCAGTGTGCCCAGGTGGCCAAGAAGGCCAGTGGCATCCTGGCTTG
>JAOXOE010000874.1:18058913-18084127 GCA_028565055.1 Phoeniculus purpureus
GCAGCCTGTTCCAGAGCTCTGTCACCCTCACTGTGAAGAAGTTCCTTCTGATATTTATATGGAACCTCCTATGTTCCGGCTTACACCCATTGCCCCTCGTCCTATCACCAGATGACATTGAGAAGAGCCTGGCTCCATCCTCCAGACACCCACCCCTCACATATTTATAGACATTAATGCGGTCACCCCTCAGTCTCCTCCAAGCTAAAGAGACCCAGCTCCCTCAGCCTTTCCACACATGAAGCTGTGTCAATACCAGTTTGTTCTACTTTAAAAACATGATGCAAAGTCCTCTAAGCTAAAATACTAGGTGCAAAAGTTTCAACATTGCTAGCCTTGGAAACCAGCCATTCTGTTCTCTGCATAACCCATTACTTACTATTACCCATTTTCAAGAGTTATCACTGACATGGTTTCCACAGCTGAGGCAGCAGCAATACAAAAGTCCTCCCTTCTACCTGATTTTCCCCAGTTCCCAAGGTGAGAAGTAAAAATGATCGCTCAAGTTCTGCATTCATTGTGTTGTTTGTGCCTCAAACAGTACTCTTAGTGCTGCCAGCCTCCTGTAATAGCTGTGGCATCGCTTTTTTCTGTGCAGTGGTTTATCAGTGCCATGTGAATAGTCCTTATATTATCCTTATTTGCTATAGAAGTGAGTTAAATCTTTACATCATAATTTCTGCATGTATAAATAGTTCTTCAGCACTCATCCTGGTGATGTGCTATCCAATGGAAGACACCAAGATAGCCAAATAGATGAAGAAATAGAATAACCTTCATTCTCCCCTCCCAGTCCTGTTTGCATTTTGAATAACAATTAACTGAACAAGTAAGGCATTATGTGAATGCTCTAGGTACAAGTTGTTACTGTTGTTAACACACCTTCTGAAAGAAACACCCACACGTGGTTAAAGTGTGCTTGCTAAGATCCTTTTTGAGCTCAAAGATCATTAAGTTACATTTGATTTTTCTTCCTTAGTATTTTAAAATTCTGTCCTTTCCTATGAAATAATGTGTCTCTGAAGTTAAACATCCTCATGGTGTTTTTGCTTTCCTATGCAAGGGGATCTGGCCGATCTGATAGTCTGGCTCCATAAACACTGAAATGGATCACAAATGTATAATAAAGACATAGCAGTAAATTTTTAACTAGTGTGGTTATATTTTACAGTTCAATTTTACAGGCACAATACTCATTTTACCCTGGTTAGTCAGTTGTATATGTACAGATATAATTTTAAGTCTTACAAACCATTAAAAAAAACCACAATGATTGGTTTGATAAAGTTTTGTTGTCAGAAGCTAGGTTGATGTTAGTGTAAAACCTGCCTCAGCACTTCCTCACCTTCATTAACGAAAACTGCACTCAAATACTGGCACATACACTGATGATAGGTCCAGGCAAAGTGGCAAAACAGCTCAGACTTCAGAAATGCTTTATTAAAAAAGTAAATAAATAAGCCTATCAATGAAGGCAAGCCCGCCAGGAATGAGGCTTCTTTGACTGAAGTAACAGCCCTGAGCAATTCCCTTTCCCTGGCTTTTAGCTGTAACACCAAAATCTTGCCGATCTGAAGAAGTTAAGCTATTATTTATGCGAAAATGGAAATAAATTATAGCATACTTCCATGAACCAAAGAAATGCAATTCATCATGAACTTCAGGAATGAGAAAAGCTCAAGTATTTGTTACCTAGAAAAGTCCTAGGAAAACAGATTTTTACAAAGAAGCAGGAGCAAATATGTTGATCTGCTTACAGACATTTTTCAGAACTGCAACTGCCAATTAGATATTTAGAAATATCCTGAATAAGGAAACATTTCCTGCACAGAAATAAGTGACTATCAATAACTGTCTCTATAAAAATAACGAGCTTCTTCCAAGACTGTTGTTAGTGTTTCACGTTTGTGGTTCTTTTTGCAGGTGTTGCTGCTCTGGATTCGAGCGTTTCTGGGAAGATCGGTTTGCGAGCAGTCGTGTATTATTTCTGCACTACAGTCATTGCTGTAATACTAGGTACTCTGTGATACTGTAACTTTCAAAATCCTCAGCATCCCCAAATTACAAGTATACAGCACTGTGACTTTACTAATTTCCCAAGACATGAGTGGGTAGAAGAAACAGGAGTCATAGCAAACACCTTGACATACATGTAGCCAGATGTGAAGCCGGGGCATAGTTAGACTTACTCTTCACAGCTGGGCTCTATTCATATCCAGTATGAAGCATTACACAGTTTTGCCACACATTTCAGCCCAGGGAAGACTAGGAACTGTCTGCTTATGTAAACAGTGACCTGCAGTGGGAACACAGAGTGGACGTCAAAGGCCAGCCTTAATTGCAAAGTGAATATCTTCAATAACCAGGTGATGGGTTGTCATTGATTGTCACATATGAGAATGTGACAATGTGTCGTGTGTCAGCTGAAAGAATGACACAAACTATTTCTCTCACTGACATCTCACTTTTCAAATGTTTTTGTCTCCTCTGTTACTGCCAAGCCCCACTCCTACCTTTCCAAAGACCACACCTCTTCAAGGAAGTTCATTCCCTAGAAGTAATCTTGAAGTCTTCCATTGTTGCTTGAACAAACATCTTCAGCCTGCTTTCTTATATAAGAAATAAAATGAAGCTTTCCTCTGTCAGCTGTCATATAATTAGTTGCTTGTCTGTGTATCTGACTGAGCCTCCATGAATGCTGTGCCTGAATAGTAGTTGCAAAAAGAAATATGTTGTAGGATATTTGTGGCCCACTTGAAAAGCAAAGCTGTACTATAACAATAGAAAAACAAATACATATAGACATGTAAGGCCAGATTAATTTCTAGAGTGTCACTGTGTTTACAGTGTAGTCAATGTATCACTGTGGTGGTTACAGCATTTAGGCAATCTCGTCTGTCTAGGAATTTTCTGTGAATGTGCATTGAGGAGAATAAAGACTAGTGTTGACATGCATCTAACTTTGAAATTGTCCCTACCTTCAGAGGTTAAACCAGGTAACCTCCAGAGACCCATGCTCTTCTAAGTTATTCAGTGATACTATAGTATTTATTTCATGGTGCAATTGCACAAATTCAGTTCTACTTGTATTCATAGTTGTCATTAGAAAGCCTTTTTCCTGGGTCATCCTTTCTCCCTGCACTGAGATTTTGTATTTTTATTTGCTTTAGGTCTGTTTGAATTTGGGATAGGAAAAAATAGTACATTTGGAAAGGTCTAGTACTTCATATAAAAGTAAAAATGTCTAAAATTAAGTAAATGGAAAATTTGTCAGTGATTTCAGTGTTCTCAAGGTCAAAGCTAGTATTTCTTGCCCATACTTTCTTTATTCGTCTGTTTCTAAAGCTCTTCTCTTATGTAACTTTATTGCTAACTAACTTTACCAAGACATCCTGTTGTACTTTGGGGTCACAGAATAACATGCTTGTATTCATGTCTGAAAGGTAGTTAGTAATCAGAAGAGCTGCACAAAGGAAAAAGATAAAAGGCAATTCAAAATGTCACCATGCAAAAATTGCAGAAGTATTTCCTGATGTCATTTACCCTCTTGGTAAGCAGTAGTAATTCAGTATTACACATGCAGAAAAAAAGCTAGAGTGCCCAGATCCACTGCCAAGGCCACAGGTAGCTCCTGTGTTGAGGTAACTCGTAGGTTTAAGGACCCCACCCTGTAGACTTTGTTCCAAACAGTCTTGCATGAGCTCCCAGGGAAAGCATTTGGTGAGTTTAGCTCACAAAGAATTTAGCTACACAGGACACATGAGGTGGGATGTAACAATGCCACTGCTTGCAGTATGAGCTCCTCTCTTATCTTTCCACAGGGATTGTCTTAGTTGTGACCATTCAACCTGGAGTGCCTCAAACAGCAAGTGACATTGACAGAGTGGGCAGTACTCCAGAAGTTAGTACTGTTGATGCCATGCTGGATCTGATCAGGTGAAGTTTCCTTTTTTGTTGTTTCCACACCTTGTTGCACAAGTCCAAACAAATATGAATAAAGCTATGATCTGTAATACCATATGAAATGCTTTGTAATGCTGTTTAGATAAATAAGGAGAGAATAACTCATATTCCAACAGGTTGAGCATTTTAGAGTATATTCAAAACCATTTCTTAAAATTTCCCTTTACAGCACAGGCTTTCATTAATAAACCAATGACAACAAAAATTCCCTTTTCCACAGAAATTGATATGCAAGATTAACCTGTTATGAATTAAGTATCCAGAAAGGATTGGGTGGCTGGTGGGTTACTGACTGCCAACTTCCGTGTATTCCTGCATAAACATCGTCCTAAAATTTCAGTGTTGTTTGTCCTCCTCAATGCAAGATTCTGAAACAGATTAAGTCAAGTTTGCTGAATCACCAGTATCTAAAGTAACCTTATAATGACCTTCTTTCACCCTCACTTAAAACTACTAGAAGAAGAAAATCCCTAGAAAAGTCTGCAGAAGACTTGAGCAGGTTTTCAGTGCTAATGTGATTGAGGAATTAAAAATAAATCACAAAAAAGGCTGCATTTCCAATAGTGGCTAAGTAGTTCCTTCAGTTATTTTTTTGTGCGAATAATTTTCTCCAGCTGCAATTAGTCTCTGTAGCACTGTTCCTGCCCACTGTTTTCTTTAATGTTAGCTTTATCATGTAAGAACCAAGTCCTACGTACATACGTGGAATCTCAGCATTTTCTCTTACAGGAAACAACTGTCATTTGCAAATGCAAATCCAAGGATAAGTTTCTCTGATACCTGTAAAATACACACACACATATATGAGTATCTGTATCTGCCTTGAAAAAAGTTACTGTCTTGTTAATAGCAAATGTCTAATAGCAAATGCTGTCACTTGACACATCTCTGCTCCAGTACTGATCCAAGGTAGAGACCTCATGGAGAGTAATTTAATTTCTCTGAGGTTTGTCTGTGAGATAGTTGGCAGTCCTAAACCCCAAAGGCCCATGCTGAACGACCCACAGCACTTCCCAGCCTCTGTCTCCTCCTGCCTGTGCACAGCCAGACGGGCAGCTCCTTGGATGGCTCATCTCATTCCTCATGGTTGGTTACTTGCCCAGGAATCAGTGATGGGAACAACCAACTGCATTGTAGAACCTAATACAATCTTGTAGCAGTAACCTGCACATCTGCGCACACATTCACAGGGCACCAAAAAAGTCTTAGTAACAGGTAGTGTGAATTCTAATTCATAGTAGTTTGTGACTTTGCTACAGTTTATAGCTCAACTTCTTGTAAACAAGTTTAAGACTAAATTAGGAGATGCCTGAATTTCTCATTTGAAAAAATTACAGTTACTTTTTGTATTTTTTTTTATATTGATCAGATTTCAGATTCACATATAGATAGCCTTATAAAGACTAAGGAAAATCACAGGGTTCTAAAAACTACACTTGCCTTTAAAACTTGAAAACTATAGGCAGGAAATTGTGAAAGAACTGGAAGGGAGATAAAGATGTCTGCTTCAATACATAAACTGCCTTTTCCATAAGTGGATTGGATAATTAATAAATAGTTAATTGATGCTTTTTTCCACAACTACACAACTGTAATGCTGAAATGCCTCTACTTTTTTTTACAGGAATATGTTCCCAGAAAACCTTGTGCAGGCCTGTTTTCAACAGGTAAGTTTGAACATTTCTCTTTGCTACTGTAGTTTTCATTAGTAACTACAAATCACGCATTTTCCATGTCCCTACAACCTGTGTCAGACAATATTTTCAGAAGTCCGCAGCTATCTTAATCTCCCATAAAAATGCCTCTTTTTTAAGGACTCTTGTATTCCTTTCCATTACGATAAACACTTTATCAGCTACTACGTCCTTAATCATCTGCTGCAAAAAGATTATATTCAGGAACTAAAAGAAACCAAGAAGCTGCAGAAACCCAGCAGCATATAAGACAAGATTTTTCGTTTAGCGACAAGGAGAATTAAAACCGTGGCATGAGGATTTATTTCCTTTTCCTTAAAAACCTCAGTTTCTGGTGAAATCTGCATAACTTAGCCTTCAGCCCAGAGTGTCTCACTTCTAATGTCCATTACCTGACCTTATGATCCATCTTAAGGAAAAGGTTGCCAATTGGTAGAGTCTATCTGAGACCTCTTTCAGAAACATGATTTTTGCAGGATGAACAGGGTATCTAATGTCTATGCAACAGATTTATTTCCAATTCAGTCATAACTGTCTGTGAACTGCTTTTTGTGATGCTCTCTGTTGCTCTTTTTCTGTTGTTCACAATAGGTGCTACCACTTTTTCTGAGGTTTGTATGTGAGGTAATTAGCCTTTCCCAATAAATTACATTCACAGTCCTGCTGTGCACAGTACTGAATGTATTTTCAGTTTATAAACCAACTTCCTGTAGGCTTCTTGTATACTAATTACTATAACTTGACATTAAGGAGACAGGTTCCTTCAGAGATCTTTGGCAAATGATGATGACAGCGCTCTATCACAGTTACAGTTAAAGCTTTAATTTCTTAACAAGACATTATGATCAGTACAGGATAGAACTTACAATCAGAATAGCACAGGATTACTATAAGCATAATCAGACTAGTACAATTTTATATTGGAACCACCTAGCTTATGGTTTCTAATTGCCTGAGCCTTTGCAGATAGGTTCAAATCTTAATACATGGTTTGCTGTATGGACGTTGCAATTATAATTTAGACTTGAAAAACATACTGAAGAATACAAGTTGCTCCCTCACTCCTGAGGAAGTAGATGATGGTGGATGTTTCCCTGGCCACTGACGGTTCCCAGTCTTAGTGTTTAGCAGCAGCTCTTGTGTGCTATTAAGCTTCCCTGTCCCATGACAGGGTCATCAGCAATGTGCTCCAGTCCCCTCCAGTAAGGAGGGGAGCAGTCAGTCTGCTGCCAAAGAATATTATGACTGGTAGGGAAAGAAAGAAGTAATCTGTTTGGTTAATGCACTCGGTGCACAAGACCTTCAGTGCCTGGTAATAAGGGGAAAGGGGAATAATAAGTGGCCTTCTGGGCCACAGAGAATGGCTCTTTGACTTACGTTATGGCATTAGTTACGCTAAACACATTAGCAGGGACCTTGTATCAGGTGCATTTTCTCTACAGACCTCTCTTGAGACAGTTGTCAGCAATTCAACCCAGGCTGTACCAGCAAAGTTGTTTTCCCATTGTCAGGAGCTGTGTCATCTCCACAAACTGCTGTAGGTCCACTGAGCACCTAAGAGCCTGGGGAGCAGAATTAATAGCTTATTTGTGAATCACTTGTTTTATCTGTGCTTCTGAAGTACAGAACTGTGATGAGTCACCTAAGTTGGAAAATAGCATGCTTTTCCATATTTGCTACCTTCAAATCATAATGGTTCTTTTTACTGGACAAAGGTGTTCTTCTGTTTCGTCATGTTTCTGAATAAGTTTTTCTTTTTTTCAAAAAAATTCTCCAGTATAAAACCAAACGTGAAAAAGTTGAAGGTACAACTAGCGTGGATAAAAATACCTCCACATTTACAGAAGAACTTGTTACAACTGCTACAACGGCAAGGCCCTCAGAGGTATGACCTTCATTGTTGTATTCCTTCATAATATGTGAAGTGGGGAGAAAGAGCACAGAATAAGTCTGGTTTCATTGATATGGTCAGTAATGGAGAAGAAGAAAATCATATATAGACAGATATTAATAAGGGCACAAACCTTAAAAAGTAAATTCTAGAGGTGATTATGAGGGTCTTCGGGTGGGCTTAAGAACCTCAGAGAACTCCACTGGTAATTAATAATAGGTTACTTGAGAAGGTAATATATTCATCTGCTCCATTAAATGTAAATCTGCTCCATTAATATAATGATTTTGTATTACTTTTAAATGTATGTATGCTAATAAGTTGTCTGTTTTCTGCTAAATTAAAGAAAATAGTCACTATGAAAAGACTAGATCTGAACAAAATGTTTGGGCAGTGATGACTGTAGAAACCACAGAAAGAAAAGAACAGAAAGTCAGAATGCATTTTTTTCCTTGGAAAACAAAGCAATAGAAGGCATTTGTTAATTCAGAGTCTGTCACTCTGCAAACAAAAAAGTAAAGATACGAAAGCAAAGAGGTTTAACCAGCACATAATTAAAGGTGTGGAGAGCTTGTGGACTTTGGTGGTTTATAAAGTCTAGATTTACACTGGAGAAAAGGAATAACTGTATTCAACAGAGTATAAACACAGAACTATGAACAGAACCAAATCCATATGCGTTTTATTATGCGCCTTCCTAATTTCATGTCATAGTCATGAGAGCGCATAGTAATGGCAACACAAACTACATGAAAAGACAGGAATTAGATCATGAAGCAAGATATAGTAGTACTGCTCTTTTTCCTTTATTTGTTCATCTGCACAAACGCAATGTGTGAATACCTACCTAATTAGTAGGAGTTCTACATTATGTGCATCAAATTCTACAATAAATTATGTAATTTCACTGATTTCAGCTGAACAGTTGATTTTAAAATTGGAGCACAACTGCACACCATTGTCTCAGCTCCTATACAATGGGCTATTTATCTTAAATCCAGACACAAACCCTCAGCTGCTCAGAAATAACCACAAGGATTCCACGTCAGCTCTGTTTTGTTCTCCACAATAAGGAGTAAGTCCTGAGTACACTGAAGGCACAACTGTGGGTAACTAGACCTTGCCATACTTTGTCTCAGAAATCTATAGAAATAGCAACATAAATTAAAGGATGTTTTATCCCCTGCAAGGGTGGCGAGATCCTTACAAAGCTTTGAAATCCACAGCTTTCAAACACAATTGAATTCTACCTTTATTCCTGAACTTGCCTGTTTACCACTGCCAGAAGGGAAGTAGATTTACTGGGGAAGAACTCTGTGACTTTTCAAATAAAGATCTCAATGTTTTCATTTTATATGCCTTTAAAGTGAACTCACTGTTTTCAAACAGTAAATTTTTATCTTGATTCTAATCTATAGAACAAAACCCAAGAATACAAAATCGTGGGCATGTATTCCGACGGCATCAATGTACTGGGGTTGATCGTCTTTTGTCTTGTTTTTGGAATCGTTATTGGGAAAATGGGAGAGAAAGGACAAGTGCTGGTGGATTTTTTCAATGCACTGAATGAAGCTACAATGAGAATAGTTCAGATAATTATGTGGTAAGTCCAAGGACACGCTGGTATTTTCTAAAGATTTAAGTGGGGTTTGTCATTATCAGCACAAGAGGAGCAGACTTGTATTTCATACTTGCCTTTTATAGTGCTTTACGGCAAACAACTTTAAAAGGAAGGCTGGTAAAACGTTTCCTTTCTACAGAATTTGATTCTTCTGAGAAAAATGGAGACAGGGCTTCCAGTTACTATGTTCTAAACAAGAAGTCCTATTGGTATATAAGAAACTTGAGTTTTTGGAGTGTAGAAGCATTACCACCCACATGCCCTTCTCAGTCCAAAGTCAAAAAATGTTATGCAAAATACAGCTTAGTATAGTTTAATAGGTTTTATGAGACAACGTTCTCACAATTTTCACTCATAGTGTTCTCAGACAGGAAAAACAATTAAAAATGTAGCAACCCATGTGATAGTGATCGGTTGAACTTCACAGTTACCACAGAGTCTTTGACCAGGCAGACCACAACTACAGGATCAGAATTGTAAACGTACATAGTCCTTTCGAGAGTCTGATCCTACATGTGGAGTGCCTTGTGCCACTTACTAGAGTATACTACTCATATCAGATCTTGCCCTTCCATGGATTTTTCTTCCATCTCACCATACCACAGTGCCTGTGAAATAGAAAACCAGTCCAGAGTGTAGCTGCACACTTTTTGCTGTCTTTAAAGAAAGGTAAATTAGTTTGTGCAACTTGCCCTGAACTAGGCAGCTGGTTCGGTCCCCATCTGAGTTACAGCCCTATGAAATAGGCTACCTCACTCTTCCAGCAAATTACTGGAGCACATGCCACAGATACAGGATCCTACCCATAAGCTGACTATCCACTGTCTTGCATGTATCTGAAACTGTGGCTACAGGCCCTCCGTGTTTCTATAGATGAGGGAGCCATTGTCTTAGGTAAGGTAAAGTTTGGTGCTGACAGTGTGAGGAATTAGTTCTGCTTTCACCAGAGCTTAAAGGAAACTGGGAGTCTCTGCTTTGCACAAGAACAAGGCACTGTTTTATTTCTGAGACTAAGCACACGTATTTTATGAAATCATTATTTTTGATTTTGAATGGATACATTTTATATATACACAAAGTAATTATGCAATTCAAAGCTCTGAAATGGCAACCTGTCTTAGTGACATCCTGCTTTTGGTACCAAAAGGAGTGGAGCTGGTACTAGGAGAATTCTTGATATTTGCATTGAATTTTCTGTAGGCAGTGGTCCTTGTCTGTAAGTTATGGCCTTGTATAAGTCTACTGCAGGATGCAGACCACTCCATTAAGCAATACATGTTACTTGATACTGCATACTAAAAGCAGTAGGTGACCCACATACTGCCCCCACTGCTGCAGGCAGCTGCTGTAAGCACAGGAGAACTTTTCCATCTCTCTGTGATTGCAGAATACACAGACATTGGTCTCAGCCCTGCAGATTTCCACCTCAAGGAGATTATGGCTATGCATAAATGTTTTCTGCAGTAGGGCAAAGCCCACTTCCCTTCCAAACTTCTATGTATTCTGCGACACCACATCATACAGTACTTGCTAGACTATGCATGGGGTTGCACATGCTTGATTTTCTCACCCTTTTTAATCAAATTTATTTTAGTCTTGCTGCAAGCAAATAAAGTCATTTGTATAATAAGAGTATGTTTTAAAAAAACCTTCACTTGTGTAATAGGTTATTAAAAATCTTCAATTTATTGTAAAAAGTTATACAATGCAATATTCTTAGAACACTTTTTTTATTGCTTTATTTTCATTTTGCAGGTATATGCCATTTGGTATTGTGTTTTTAATTGCTGGGAAGATAATAGAAGTTGAGGACTGGGAAATCTTTCGTAAACTGGGTCTTTATATGGCTACAGTACTAAGTGGGTATGTAATTTCTTAAAGATGAAATGAACCATGTGCAGTTGATTATAGCTCAGTTATCCAGAACATCCAGCATCTTCTAGGTCAGAGATAAAAATTTGTGTCAGTGAAAATTCTGTGAGGATGTGAAGGGGTTTTGAATGCATGTTTTGGTGAGTATATGCTTTAAAATGTCACTGCCTTGCAATCTTAAAATAACAAAGCAAAGGCTGTTCTTATATTTATTGTTTGATCTTCTCAGCTTGGTGCTGAAACAGATACCATTGTTGTGTTTTTGAGAGCAGTAATGCTTCTGGTAAGGACTAGAAAAAAGTTAGGAAAAGGTGAGGTTATGAACTGTGGTTCATTGAACGTTGCCAGTCTACACGAGTATTTGGATTAAGTTGAGAACCTCTGTGGCCCAAGGTGTACCAGCATTGTTCAAGCTCCACTGCCCAATAAAAATGAAGAGTAACTGCAGTGCACAATAAATTATGCCAAAGAGGAAACTGATCCTTTCACCCCTCTCTTCAGAGCTGGCAGCCGACATAAGAGACACCCTGAGGACTGAGCTGCTTGTTAGTTACTCCTTCAAGGCAAAGATAGCTGGTGAAGATGCAAAAACAGCAGCTGCTATTTGAATATCTCAGCCAAGCATCAAAACTTTTTTTTCTGTTCTTTTTTCTAGACCCTTGGCTGTGTAGGTCAGGGGTGGAGGAGCTCACACCTATACAATGTGGGGAACTGCAGATGTGAAGGCTTAGAAGGGGCAACATAACTGCTCCAAGTGATACAGGTTATAAGAATAGATCACTATATGTCTCCAAAGACTGTCTTACAAGGAACCCTTTTGGTAGATAAATACACTTGCACTAAGTTAAATGCATTTAAATTTCTGTTTCCAATTCAATGAAGCACAACTGCTAGGCTGACTTGGTTCATTGCTTTAGCATCCATGCCTATAATTCCTTCATTTATTCATGTTTTGTCTGATGGCTAGGTCCAAAGATGTTCAAGAGCTTCTTTATGCATATGCATGCTGCTTTTCAAATGTCATTCACACACTTTCTGACAACCAAGCAGGGAAAAGGATAACACATTAGTCTTAAATTTCTCTATAAATAGTCAAGAAAGATTGCATTAATCTTTGCTAGATAGTCATCTTATTTCATCTTATTTCAAAGTTGTTTTGTTTTATGCATAAGCCAGTATGCTTGGACCACCTGTTCAAAAATAATTTGAGATACAATGACATTTCTAAGTAGAAATTACAGCTCCAGAAATACCACTGGGTCATGACTTTTTCAAAATGTCACAGAGGTGAGTGGAAGTTTTGCTTGTCTGATGTAGAATGCAGGCGGTTTTGTGAGTTTCTATTTAGACTTGGAAAGGAAAATAGATTTTTTTTTTTAAAGGATGCAAAAGTTGATGTTTACCAAGAAAACTGTAAATCAAGAAGCTAATACATTCTATATAAATTATAAATGAGACCATGACTACAAATCAGGTAGAAGTCATTTATAGAATAACACTAGATCGCATCTGCAGGTTTTCTATGTTACTAACTCCATATAACTCCACTAGGAGAAGTATGTTGAATGCCCTTTGACTTCACAGAATCTCAGAACATCAGGGATTGGAAGGGACCTCGAAAGATCATCTAGTCCAATCCCACTGCCAGAGCAGGATCAGTTTTAGATCAGATAGTAAGTTTTAGTTTTAGATCTGATAACAAGTTTTATGGCCATTTACTTAACAAAAGCTGTGATTTGTACTCTGACAGGACATATATCCCTTAAGATGTGTGTGAAGAGATGGTGGTTTCTCCAGACTACTCCATTTGCAAAGTAAACTGCCAGCACAAATAGTCTCCCATTTAACTGGTAACCAAGGGGATGATAGGCACAAATTTAGTTACAGGTTAAGGGGGCTTGTATATAGTAAGGGTGCCCACTTTTATGTCATTAGAGGAAAAAAGATCCACTGAACTCCCTTGCACATGCCACACTTTCCGTGATGGGTGCTAGGGTACATCTCTGCAACATTTTTGTCTCCCTTGTGTGGTCTACAGCAAGTGATGCTCAAAGTGTTGTGGAGGAGGGCTAACAGCACCATGTTCTTTGCAAAACTGACCCTCAGGAAAAGCATGTTGTAACTAGATTATGGAAGCAAAGACAACAATGTACACACAAGGCTGTAGGCTGCAGGGTGCTTATTCAACATTTTTCAGTCTGCACGAATACCTTTTTTCCCATGTCTTAGCAAACAGGAGAAATTGTGCCCTACTTTTATTTTGGTTTCTTAAACACTGTTGTTTCCACCACCTCTATGGTTTTCATAATTATTTGCTTGACCTTGTCTGTCTGCAGTTGTTCCATTCCCCAATATCTTTTGTAACTACATATCATACTCCCTTCAGTCCTGTTTCTGAGAATTGCATGTTATCTTAAATGTATTTCTTGTATTCTCTACACGAAAAACATGCAAGAGCATGAGAGCTAGTATGTCATATTATCCTCTTCCTTTAACTTCCCTCTCCAGCTCATGTTCTATCTCACCTTCTTCTCAGCTTACTATTTGTTATGACCTTTCACATTCTCAGCCCTACCAGCTCTTACCCGCCATTGCCTGCAACAGGTCTCAGCCTTTATGTTCTGTTCAGGTCATCATGAAGGAACATACTTAACCCAATGCCCTTGCTCCTAATTTACCACTAAGTGTATTCAGCCTCTCAATTGCAGTGTCAGGATAAGGATGCGTTAGCAGTCACACAAGAGGCAAATCAAAGTAGGAGGCGTAATACAAGGACCACAGGATTCACAGACTGTGGTCGAAAGAGAACCTGCAACTCTCTTTCCTGTGCCTTTGTTTCTTACAAAAGCAGCAAATAAGCTGCATCACTGGATGCCAGAAAGAATGCCATTCTGGGATCCTGAAGGACAAGATTCTTCCTGTTTTGCAACTGAACACCATTATAATTTCTGTTTTCAGTTGCTGATCGTGTTTTTTGGTACTAAAAATCTATGCTGCTTGCTGTGAGTGCATTACCTGCATGAAAATAAATTTTGCCTCATATTTGTTTCACAAAAATCAGCAGTAGCAAAGCAGATATGCATAAATACACTGTTCTGGAATATGCCATGTTCACTCCGCCACTTAAAAACTGCATGTCTGAATCTTTCACAAGAGGTATTAGAAGTTCAGTAATAAAAATAAACTTGAAAAGTGAATGATCATCAGATTTTGTTAAGATACCTAACTCCCATACCACTTTGGGGTTTTCTCCTATATTTTCTGCAGAATTCAGTTTGTTCTTAGGCTTTCTTTTCGACAGTTCTTTAAAAAATGTTATGAATACATTTTGTGTGCTGTGACTTATATTCCAATAAATATATAATTTGTTCACATACAGAATGAAAATTTAACGCCTGTTGCTTTTAAATAGATAATGTTTCCAGGAAACAAGTAACTAGGTTTAGGAGCAGTTTTCAGTGCTGTATTGGATCTCTGTACTGTGACTACTGCTCTATTAATTGCCTGGTTTGGGCAGAACAAATGGTAGGGTGTTATCAGCTGTTCTGATACCATAAAGCAGTATTACAACACAGCAACATTCATGAGAACATCTTGTGAGGGCAAAATAAAAATCCCACAGTCATACATTACACCAGTTTTGGGCTTTATGTTTCTAGAGTATGATAATTTCACAAGAAGCTGATGATGCTATAATTGCCTGCAACATTAGAGCACAAGAAATACTTCTCAGATCCTTTACATACATTTCAAATGTACTCACAGCAGGCTGTTTAACTCTGTTCTTAACGCACACAAAGCTCTGCATTCATATGCATTCAGAATTCATGCTCAGTGTTCAAAACTGATGCAAAAGTGAAGGATAAATTTGTCCCTGAGACCCACCCAAATATCCAGGGACATGCACTTGAGCAGCTAAACTTGGGGACACTTTGATGTTTTGCATCTCAGCACACTTCATTTTTAAAATTAGTAATTCCAAAAAGAAGTATGTCAGCATTTTACAACATTAATGCAAGTGAGATAATGCATATCTCATTTGTACAGCCCAAAATACCTTACCACACTTTAATTGTATATCTAATTTTACAGTTTTCTGTGAAACTATCCGATTATATTATTGGATCGTGTTTGGAGTTTCTGCAGAAAGATGTGAACTTACGTGTCCCTGACTGGGAAACATATTTAACTTCAATTCCAAAACCTATTTTATAAAAAAGACAGTTAAACTTAGAAAAATACTTTGTTTAGTTTTTCTGATTTGTCTCTAGTCTGCACTGTAAGGATTTGGCAAGTGATTGGAGTGCTTTGGCATCATTTAAAATAAACCTAATTCTTGTTCTGTTTTGGAAAGAGACAAATCATAATCGCTGTCTCACTTCCTAAATGCAGTATAGACCAGCGTTACTCTGCATTTCGAGCATAGGTGTCACTGAAGTCACTTTCAGCATTTTATAAGTGTATTGAAGGATAGAACTAAACACCTGTTACCATTATCTTGTCAAAACAAGGCAATCAGATGGATCCATGTGTTCAATATTTTACTTTGCAGACTTGCAATCCACTCCACTATAATTCTGCCACTGATCTATTTAATAATAGTAAGGAAGAATCCTTTTCGTTTTGCCATGGGGATGGCTCAGGCCCTTCTGACAGCCCTCATGATTTCTTCCAGGTAAATAAACACTTACATTCTGTAATGTTCTTTGTAGTAACTGTATTGTTTGTCCTCTGATTTTATAGCTACTTTGTTACATGCCCTAATTTCTCCTGGGAAATTCTCAGTCCCTGGAGATTTAAATATTACTTTCATCATTATTTCTGTAGTACCCAAAGGGGCATTATAGATTGCTCTGGCCATATACCGAAGTCTGCTTCTCCCTGGAAAAGACAGTCTTTGCCATTCAGGTCATTAGTCACAAACTGCCAGAGTTTAAGCTGTCATGCTTTCTGTGGTTTCATATATTATGGTGATTTTACCATGTAATTTGAAGATAACTAAAACTCTGTTGTTTCTTCCCGTAATTAGAAGATGCAAATTACATTGCTTTTTTATGGTGCAGCCTTCCTGCCTTAGATCTCTGTTGGAGTCTGAGAGCAAATCAGGCTCTAGGGAAAAGGAAACATGAAGGTAATATTATGCTGTGGCCTGTGCTTACTTATGTGTTTATCTGTATGCCAGTTCAGCGACTTTGCCAGTCACCTTCCGCTGTGCAGAAGAAAAAAACTTAATCGACAAAAGAATTACCAGGTTTGTTCTTCCAGTTGGAGCTACCATCAATATGGACGGCACTGCTCTTTATGAAGCAGTAGCAGCTGTATTCATTGCACAACTGAATGACCTAGAACTGGATATTGGCCAAATAGTTACCATCAGGTAAGACTTGCACACCTTTTGTTGGAGGAGCTTTGGTTGATGAATGGTACATTAACTTTGAAAGTTGAAACTATCATTCACAGTGCAGGAAGTAACAGAAACTTTATCACTTCTTGATCTAAGGCCTTGCCTGTGCAACCTGATGAGGAGGTGGGATCAGCCAAGGCTTGCAGATGGTAGATAGCATTGTTCTGCAAGTTTCTTTTTCTTCCACTGCAAACCTAGCTTGGCCTCTACCTCTGATCTGTCCAGTGTGCTTCTTGCATGACTATGTGTTGCCTGTTACTGCACAGTGTAACCTTAGCAGTATCTATACATGATTTGTCCATAAAGTTGTCACCAGAAAAGAACTGGAATATTTGGGCGTCTTTTTTACCTTGCCATTAAATAAGCTACTTTTGCCAGGAAATAGAGTTTATGTGAATAACGTGTTATCTGAATGCCTGTTCTGGGCTTTTTAGTGTCACAGCTACAGCAGCCAGCATCGGGGCTGCAGGCGTCCCCCAAGCCGGACTTGTCACCATGGTGATTGTACTGAGTGCCGTCGGTCTGCCTGCTGAAGATGTTACTCTGATCATTGCTGTTGACTGGCTTCTGTAAGTTTAAGATATTTGATATTTAACCTTTTGCCTTCTTTTAATGTTTATGTCAGTTGTATGGGATCATGTGGACCTGAGAAAGAAAGCAATAAAATCGTTTAGGATTGTGGCAGGAATTGGACAAAGATTCTTCATATGACCGAGCTGGTTCAATACAGCATTGAGTGCAGTGGCGGCTTTAATTCTGAGAGAAGTTCTTCTGCACAAGATGGGAGTGAATAACATCACATCTAAAGTTGCTATCAAGCTTAAAATTGTGGCCACAGCGTTAATGAATCATGAGCATATCACTCAGTAAAGACAAATTTGACCAAGGAGTGCCTCTGGAATGTCAGATGCTACTATGCTATTATGCTAAATTCATACGCTATTCACAAAAATCAAATGCGGTCACAAGCAGAACCTTTCAGCTGATTTCCACAAACCATAGAAGGTATACGGAAGTGGAGAAGCATGATATGAACTAAATGAACTAAGTAAAGCTGGTCCTGCATTTCACATGCACAGACACAGTGGCCTGTACTTGGAAAGACCCAGCCTTGTGATTAACAAGAACATACTTGCAAACTCAGAAAGCATTCCTTATGCCTGATTTCAGATCCCGTCAGTTCCCTTAAGCAGCTCTTTCAAGAAAGAAGAATTTTCACCAGGAGTCTTTTCTGCTGAACTTACATCAAGAGTATTTCTCTGATACTTTTGCAAAAGCCTCAAGAATCATAGAATCATAGAATCAAGAGTGTGTTCTGGAGTTCAGAAGCACATCAGCATTCATTATTGTACCATGATTCACTGCAAGACAGTTAAAGGATTCACATGTTAAGGACTAAAACTTTAGTTAATAATCTTTTTTTTTGGCCTCCTAAATTTTAAGTTCTAGTGCTCAGACTAAGGTCTTCTGCACCTGCAGTAACTCAGCATGGATGACATGTCATTGAAATCAAAGCGGAGATCTTAATCATTTCATAGTCTCTATGTGTATTCTTAGGCACATATTTACACTCCAGATGCAGGTGTATGTCATGTGTTTGATTACATAACCCAGTTTTGCAAGCTGTAGAGATAAATGCCAGGCTTCAGAAAACTAGGGTTTTTGAATGGATCCAGTATCTATTCAATTTCTGTATAAGCATAACAGCTTCAAAAAAACAGCTTCAGCCAGGAGTACATTCTCCTCATCCACTGCCTGCAACAGGGTCTAATAAGTGTCTTCACTATGCTCCACAATCATTTCACTTTCTCCAGCTCTCTTCCCAGTGGCCATTAGTCTTGTTAAGGATGGTGAAGATCAGACCAAACCACCGGCTCAGAGCAGGTGTCTAAAAATCAGTGTGAAAACAGAAGAAACACATGTCTGTTCTTTCCCAAAGTACTCTGCTAGCCTTCTGCAAATTGCAGCTCACACGGTTCCTGAGCTAGGGGTGGGTTCTGTTTTAGCAGTTCTCAACAGATGATATTCCATGATTACTTCATTGCTTTTGGGACCCATATAAACTTTTAGATTTCAACATGTCCTGTAGAGAGGAAATCCACAACCTAATAATGCGTTGCACAGAAACAGATTTAATTTTATTTGGTTAATCTAATAATTTTATTTGACGCCCTCTAATTCTTTAATGAGAATGAAAGACAGGTTATTTCCTATTTCTCATGGTTATCATACTTTTACAGGTCTACCTCCTTTCCACTTGTAAGGTCCACAATTTGCATGATTGCATGATTCTTAGGCACAGTAAAAGTAAATGAAGCTACTTGTGCCACCATGAAACAGACAAACAATTCAAGATGTTTCTGAATCTAATTGAAATATTTTTCAGATTAAGCTGTTGTACTGTATAAAGCAAATTAAAGATTAATTTCATGTACCAGGGATCATTGCCAGTGCATTCTGCACCTCAGCAGATGGAATGCACATCATGACACCATGTAGATTATTAACACTTTCACCTTTTGTACTTATTTCCTACAATGTTGTTTTTTGCAACCTGCTAGTAGTGCCTTATTAACAACCCTCCAGTTAATTCTAAACTTACCAAGGTTTTATTATGCAGGTTTGAGGAG
This sequence comes from Phoeniculus purpureus, assembly GCA_028565055.1. Lineage (NCBI taxonomy): Eukaryota > Metazoa > Chordata > Aves > Bucerotiformes > Phoeniculidae > Phoeniculus > Phoeniculus purpureus. The sequence goes on from JAOXOE010000874.1 coordinate 18,077,989, forward strand.
TATTTCCATGGTTTTAGTGAAAAATTTTGAGAATAGAATGGATGAGTTTTTAATACTGTTGGTCTCATCATACTGATCCTACCAGAATATTGTTTTATTCCTGTCTCTTCCTTTCCCTACTGTGTATGTTCTTTCCACATAGACAACACATGGTCACATTTTAGGACTGGAGTTCAGCAGCTGTAGTAGAAGAATATGTATATGAGACACTCCAATCCACTGTTTATTTTGTAGTCCCTTCTATTTGTGAATATACCCACCTCAACACCTCTGCACTATCAGAGCAACTTATTCTGACATAACACACAGTGCTGTCTAGCTGAGTGGAAAAAAAACAGGGAAGCACTACCTTGCACTGCCCCTGCCTTAGTCTCACGCCAGTTTTCAAACTCTGCTGTTTTACATGGCTTTCTTGCTCTTCTGCCAAGTAGCAACAGATTTTTGTTTTATACAGCTTTGTACAATGAGCACCTTTTAACAATGAGCAGCTACCAGAAGATAGCCTTTCCCATTTCAAGGATTTGGCCAGAATACTGAAGATCCTGGGCTAAGCACTCCTCTGCCAGAGTAAAAGACCCTTAGAAAGACACCGGTCGTAATGCAGATGCTTCTGCTGCACCTCACAATCTCTCCTTTTGACAAAAGCAGTCTCTTCTCAAAGAGAACCACCTGTGTGGTGTACATTAGGGCCTGAGAAGTGATCCCTACAACATTTTGTAAGGCAGTGCAATTGCTGCCTATACAAACTGACATGACTTGCAGTTTTCACACCACGTACGAAGTAATTTGTTATCGAAGTGGCTTCAGTTTTTTCAAATACATTTGAGGAAAATGTCATTTCTTATTCTACAAGATTTTTCTTTTAGTTGCTGAATCACATCAAATCTGCACTAGGGAAAAAAAGCTCTGCATTTGCCTGAGTAGCTTACTTTTGCTAAAAGGATTTTCTAAGACACATACAGAATGGTTTGTCTGACTACGCTTTTGTTCCATAGGGATCGGTTCAGAACAATGGTGAATGTCTTGGGAGATGCCTTTGGTACAGGAATAGTGGAGAAGCTCTCTAAAAAGGAACTGGAGCAGATGGATGTCACCTCTGAAGTCAACATTGTCAATCCTTTTGCCTTGGAAACAATACTTGATAATGATGAAACAGAGACCAAGAAATCATATGTCAATGGAGGCTTTGCTGTAGATAAGTCTGACACCATATCCTTCACGCAGACATCTCAGTTCTAAGGCCAGTAGTTTTCAGGTAAATCAGGAGTGCTGAAGGACATGGCCATATGCAATATCTCAAAAAGCTTAAACTGAGAATAAATTGCCTCTCACATGCATTTGATTTACTATACATACTCTGATTCTCCTTACTTGTTTTGCCACCTTCTTAACACCTCTCCCAAGAAGTTGAACTCACCACTTTTAGTCCTTACTGATAGGCTGAAGAAAAAGACAGTAGTAACATTAGTTTTTTTAATAATATGTGCATTTTTTGCTGAGGCTGCAAAATGCCTCTTTGAAATGAGCATGCTCATAAATGGGTATCTTAGCTGAGACAGCTAAACATGTTTTACTCAGGAGTAGCACAGCATTTCACATCTTACCCACGTTACACAGCACCTATATTAAATCCCTTTTAACATCCTTGCCTTCTAAACAGATTGCACTGTACTTGACACCTACTGTAACTTGACCATGTGCCAAAATGCTCATTTCTGCAGCTGAGAGACACCTTGGGTGATTCAGGAGGGAATAGACCAGAAAGGCCTTGTAATTATTTTACTGTGAACAGGGTTTCATTTTTATTTAATGGTGGAATTATTGGGGATAGAAGAATTTCCAGTGTTTATGTAGCTAGGTTTCTTCATGCTTTCCATGTGATTACCAGCTGCTGAGATTGTTCTTCAGATATTAAATAAATTGCTGTGGGTGCTCTTCTGGCATTTGAAGAGTTTTTGCAAGCAATTCTTCACTGATTTAGGTCCACTGCAGTGGCCTCCTAGTCCATTTCCATCAAAAGCAGAAATAAGTCCGTATTCTGTTGTTGTTAGTAATCCCAAAATTAGGCAGAGGTCATGTAGATGAAAATAGACTCTGTAGCAGCAACAGTGCAAATTCTAAACCTTTCCTCATTTGAATAAGAACAGATACAACGTCGAAGACACAGGAGGCATACCTTTTTCTAGAAAGAAGCCACTGTTACTAAGATGTTTACACAGAAGAGTTGCATTTTGCTCCTTGGTTTAGTTTGCCAGTTGAACATACAAGTTTGTAGCTGCAACACTACTACAGTGCCAACATGTCAGCTAAATTGTATCGTATGAAGTATTTCTGGACCCAGAAAATTGTGTCTTCAGGTGGCTTGCTACACAATAAGAAGGACCAAGGACTGCCTCATAAGAAATCTCCATTTTCTAAAACATTTTATACAAGATTTCCATGGTGCAAAAACCGATTTTACTCTCTCAAGGGAGGGATTGCTGTAACAGGTTGAGGGTTTTTTTGCCTTGCACATTAAAGTCACTAGCAATCATTTTCTATGTAAAGCAAAGTGAAATTCACATGCAGCTCTTTCTTTGTAAATAAACTTGTGGTAAACTTAAAACTGCACTCAAATTTCAACAAAAATACCTTTCAAGTTCCTGCAGTGTTGCATATTAAATTCAGTCCTAAACTTTACTGTTTAAGTGAACCAGAAGTGTGCCAAAGAAAACTGATTAAGAAAAGAAGAAAATATTTACTGTAGATTTTGATAAATTGCACCTTAAATCAACAAATCAGTGAGACATAATACTACATTTAAATTAAACAGTGTAAACTATGTGAAACTATTAATGAAGTATTGGTATGTTTATACAAAATGAAGACGATTTACAGATTGAGAAAATCAATCTTTTGTGCGTGCCAAAATAGCGAGACAGCTTTTATTTATATAGCTTTGATTATGGGAGGAAAAAACTCACCAATTTCCACAGCTAGCCTATACTATATGCTTTGTCTTTCCATTGCTTTTTTAAGTCATCCTTTATGAGCACCCCATTATGTAGTCACCCTGTTATGATGTATCCTGTTATGTGAACAGTGTTCCTAATGTGTTCTAAATAAATAATTTCTCTCTACACTTGGTTTAGCCTACTGTTGTCTCCTCACTGTAGAGTATTGGTTTCCTTTAGCTATAGCAATATAAACAAAACCAACTGAATTTAGGATTTACATTATCTTAACCAGTGAGTCAGCTGTAGTTTTGGCAAGAATTACTCTCTTCCAATAAAATTCTTAAGAGCAAAATACTGCAAGAAAGCCCTGTAACTACAGATCATCAGGGTTCTGAGTATAATACTAAACATGTACTAACAGGACATTATTTATTTGTTATTTATTTATATGGACTGGATTCAAATAAGCCACAGTTATTTTGTCATCTATTCATTACCAGGAGCCCAAACCATGTAATGAAGAAACTGTTAAATACAAGGGTGCTTTGCCTGACACGATATTCTGAGTATGTATATTCTATATGCATGGGATCATCCTCTTCTCCAAGCCTTCTGGACTGGAAGCTTTGGAGAGTGGTGGAGATTCTCCCTGCGCGTACAGGCTTTGGTCCTCTGGACCATGTTGTTGTATTTCCATGAGGTCTTTGGGGCTGCAGACGGTATCACAGGATTGGACTCTGCATTTTGAATACCATGTGTGGCTTTCAGTCATTGCAGACAAGGTTACCCACTCATGCATTCCAGCTGAAATAGTCAGGGACTTGTAGTCAACTGTTAACACTAAGAAGGTGCCTGGACATAGGCATACACAGGTCTGTCACACGCACAGGTTAGCTGCATCAACTCCACAGGAGTTTAAACTGCATAAAATGGGTCATGAGATGTGCAATTTACTTGTTCTGTGACCTTCCTTGATAAGAACAAGAAACTGCCCCGTCTTCAAAGACACAACCATGATTAAGTTCCTCCCCTAAATTACAGATTCAGGGCCTGTGTGACTAGATACAACATGCCTCAGAGCGTCTTCTGTCACATAGCAAGTGAGATGCCAAAAATGCAGCATGCACAGCTGTGCAGAGCTACAGATAGGTGGAGTTTTCCTTTTTTCCATCTTTTCTGCTTGCAGCTTTTCCTTGCTGAATACCCGACAGCACTTGGCAAACTGCAGAGCACAAGGAAGGCAGGATTGCCAGGGCATAGGAAGCAGATCAGACAAGACACAGCACCTGAGTTAGAGCACCTTGACCACCAGACCAGTATGGCATGCTGAAAGTGCAGAGAATGTAATGGGGGGAAAGGGTGTGGCCTGTTCATACATTCTCTTTCTGGAAACTTCTGTCTCTATCGGCTGTTGGCAAAGTCAGAATCTTGAACAGGCAAGCTTGATTTTTTTTCTGATCCACTGCTTCACACAGGATGCTGCATTGTTCTTAACAGTCTCAGCTGGCCCAGAAAACCAGCATAGTCTGCACCATTCATACAATTGTGTGAGGGGGACGGAGCAGAGGAGAGGAGCTTTTATGGAGTGACCCTAATCCCCAGCCCCCTGTGCTGCTCAGAGTGGAATGGAGATAGAGGTATCAGCAATGAAGGAATGAGGTTCAAAATGGGAACAAGAGAGGCTGTGTGAGGAGGTGATTCAGATTTTGTTTCTCACTATCCAACTCTATTTTTAGTTTGCCATAAGATGAATAAATTTTACCTAAGTGGAGTCTGTTTTGCCTGTGACAGCAATTAGTCAGTGATTTCCATGTCCTTTTCTCAACCATGAACATTCCCAACCTATTTTTCCACTCCTCTCTGTTGAGGAGGTGTGAGAGAGTGGCTGGGTGGGCAGCTGGCAGTTGACTAAGGCTAACCCACCACAATGATATACACAATATATACAGATAGTATTGTAGCATCATTAAAGTTGGAACAGACCTCCAAGATCACCGAGTACAGCCGTCAACCCAGTGCCATGGTGCCCACTGTCCCATATTTCCAGTACATTACACATTTTTTTGAACACCTCCAAAGACAGCAACTCCACCACATCCCTGGACAGCCTGTTCCAATACCTGACTACTCCGTCCATGTAGAAATTTTTGTGCTGTTCAATCAAAGCCTCCCTGGCACAACTTGAGGCCGTTTCCCCTTGTGCTATTGCTAGTGACGTAGGAGAAAACACTGACCCGCACCTCTTGACAACCTCCTTTCAGGTAGTTGTAATGAGCAATAAGGTCTCCCGTCAACCTCCTTTACTCCAGACTAAAGAACCCCTATTCCCTCAGCCACTCATAAGACCTGTCCTCCAGGCCCTTCACTAGCCTTGTTGCTCTTCAATATACGTAGAATTATGAAGAGAAAGGAGTGTATACATGTTGATGTATATGTCATTTGTCTATACTAAGATGGCTATACACTGTATTGCACAATGCACTACTACTGTCCTGCACTAAATGGTAGATAATACATGCATATTTAGCATGACACAGTAGTAGACAGAGCCCTAAAAGCAAAGGTATGAAATGGATAAAACATTATTCGATAAGTGCTGATGGAATGAACAAACCAGGTGGGAGTCCTGCGGTTTACAAGGGTGCAGAACAGGCATTACATGTCCAGAGTAGTGGGATCTGAAAAGGACAAACACTCCCCAAAAGGGTGGCTCACAGACATACTGGAATGTGATTGAGGGCAAAGACACCTCCCAGGAGGTCACCAAGGGGCACAAATTCAGTCACATGCAAAGCCCAATCCTTCGAGCTAGAATGAAAACACCTTAATGAGATTCCTCCAAATGTCCATGTGAACCAGAAGAATCAGCCAGTAGGCTTGTGAACCACAAAATGGGTTTGGACATAAGTGTCACACAGATTGGGCAGATGGTGAGGGGAACTTCCTTCACCTGTAGCTATGGAAGGTATTTTAGCTACACTGCAGGGCACAAGCTGCTGCTATATATGTTGCCTTATCCCTAGGTTGATGAAAAGATTTCAGGAAGCTCTGTTGGACTGTTAGACTGTTAGCTTGTTAGACTCAGGAGGTTTGCACCTATCTAATAAGGGTAAAAGGGTACTAGGTCACGAGTTGGCAGGCCTCATCAAGAGGGCTTTAAACTAGGATTGAAGGGGGAAGGGGATGGTACTCAAGTCTCTCGG
>JAOXOE010000874.1:18084227-18097351 GCA_028565055.1 Phoeniculus purpureus
ACTTACCAGCTGAGTCAGGAAGTTATCTTCCACACACTCCAGGAACCTCCTGGACTGTTTCCTGTCTGCTGTGTTGTGTTTCCAGCGGATTTAGAGGATGCATGCTTGTCAGAATCAACATGCTTGTCCATATCAATCTCTGTCTGTAAAGTTTAGTTATTTGATCATGTAAGAGATACCCAAACCACTTGGTTAATGTGTATGAGAACTGATTACAAATAACTTACCAGTGATGCTAGAGGTGCAGTAAAATACAGGAAACTTTTAATGTAGTATCTTCAAAATCTGATTATACCTTTTGGTAATCCTCTGTCAGTGTTTGTTAGATATAGAAATGAAAATGTCAGACTGAGCTGCATGCTGTCATTCTGAGGTTAGTGAATTGCAAAGGTGTTACTTAGATGTATTTGGGTATCATTGCAAGTAACTTCCTTGCTGCTGGATCATTTATTCATTTAGAGTGTCTTAACTATGTTTCTCTTAACTAGGTATGCTGAGCAGATGGGATGATAGTCAAAGATTTTTGTCTGATCACCCGTATCTTGTATGTGAAGAAACATCTAGGTATCTCATGTTGTGGTGTTTCCATCTAGAAGCTGAACAGGTAAGATGGTATTTAAATTGTGTGAAAGCATATCACTTCCCCCTTGCACTGCAGAAAAACTGATTAGCCGCTTAACTCTTCTTCATACCAGTGAAGAAAAACTCCGCAGTGCATTGTCTCATATGTGTGTACATATAGCTAAGTACCATTCCCCTTTCTTCTGTGAGAATCAGTTCTTATCTGCTTAGGAAGTAGAACGAAATGAAATTATGCTGAATTTTATAAATAAATCACAGAAAATATCTTTAAATTGTAACTTTAACTTTTTTTTTTCAGAAGAGAGCTCTGATGGAGCAAGTAGCACACCAAGCAGTTGTAATGCAATTTATTATAGAAATTGCTAAAAACTGCAACGTGGATCCAAGAGGCTGTTTTCGTCTATTTTTTCAAAAAGCCAAAGTAAGTTCACTTGGTTAATGCTGGAAGAAAATCCTGACTCTGTACAAGGGACCAGTGTGTTAGAGAATATTTCTTCCTAACCATAAGAGGCTAATCTGTGTTATTCACTTAGGTTTATTAGATACTGTCTTGTTAGCAATTCTTTTCTAGACATAATGGGGCTCTGGCCAGCCTGGTCTAGGGTGGGGTGTCCCTGCCCATGGTTTGGGGTTGGAACTGGATGATCAGGTCGTCCCTTCCAACCCAGAGGGATTCTGATTCTATAACTTCTCCAGTGAAGTGATCCTGCTGTGGCAGGGGGATTGGACTAGATGATCTTTCGGGGTCTCTTCCAATCCCTAATGATTCTATGATAAAATTTTGGTGTAATTTTGATTTTGAAAATGAAAGTTTAATGGATTTTGTTTATCCCAGAGGGGAATCGAGATGAAACAGGAGGACTGCAGAGGTGTTACAGCAAGTAATAAGTAACAACAGCAAATGTAGGCAGTTGAAGGACTGATTTTGGCTATTTACAATAGGGTTTTCACAGTGTTGAAACTTTCAATTTCATGTGCAGTTCACAGTGGGGCCACAAATTGTGTCCTTTTCTCATTACTGAAATAGAGCAGTGTGTAGTCAGTCATTCAAGACTCAGTATTAGCTAAACAACTTCAGTTAACGTGTGACTCTGCTGCTTCTTTACTTTTTGATGAAGGTGCTGCAACATGCACCTGTCCGTCTAAGGATGTTAAATTCTGAGTTGCAGTAAAGGAAGGGCTAAAATTAGATTTATTTTCACATGTCCTTAGATAAATCGGTTTCTTTGCTTCTATATATAAATACTACACGTAGTCTTAAAAAGAAATCTATCTGAAATTTGAGTGGTTCACTGTTCCCCAGAGAATATAGCATGCATTACTGTGTGGGTTTTTTCAGCACTGTATATGCGTAGAACTCAAAAGTAAATCCTACTGTAGTGCAAATATTTCTTTTTTGTCTTCACAGGCAGGAGAAGGCTATTTTGAGGCTTTTAGAAGTGAACTGGAGGCTTTCAAGACAAGAGTGAGAATCTGGTCACAATCACATGGCTTTCAAACTATGTTACTAAATGATCTCAGTGTCAATCCTGGTCTTGTAGGAGAGCTGACATCTTTTTCACAGGTAGGTTTGTTATTTCCAGACATTAACTTAAGAACAATCTGGCCCTGCTTTGGGAAACTCTTTCTTTCTGAAATGTACAGAGGATTTTCCTAGAATCACTAGTCCTGAGGATATAATGTGCAGTTTTATCAATATGCAAGATGACTTTTTTTTTTCTGGAATTTCAGAAAGCATCAGCATAAAGACAAAAGCGTGTTGTTCAGTGGCCTTACATTGTGATGCTTAAAATAAACACTGCATCATAAAACTGGATTGGATTGTATTCACAAGCAGTAAAAGAAGCTTTCTGTTCAGGGAATCATTCAGGTCAATCAAGAAAACTCTCCTGTTGTAATGAGAACCTGAGAATACTGATGTCTTCTGTTACAGCACTTATGATGGCCACATTCTGGAATGAAAAAGCAACTTTAAAGATTATCAAAAATTTGGTAATAGGGAAAGAGGCACAATTGAAATTACTTATTTCAAATTACTTGATTAAAGTACTGAAGAGCCAACTGCTGCATTTGAAGTAGATACACAGTGAAGTCCTAGAAACATTGAGACCAGATACAAGCTTAGCCAACAAATGTGAAGAGTTCTTGACACGATGAGATAATATTGGTCAATTAATTTTCCAGAGCTTATTGCAAATGCATGTAATCTTAAGATGGACAAAACAAAGAGTCCAACTTAAGCTAAAATCTCTGTTTCTCTCTCTCTCTTGCTTTCTCTCTCTCCATACCTACAGTTACTGAGAATTAAGCTGTCAATTTTTCATCTGTTGCAGACTACAGGTGAACTCCAAAGTTCCACAAACACAGATGTCTGCAGTTTAAACTCTGTGATGCAAAGAGATGAAGAAGAATCCAAAATGATGGACACAGTATAGTACTTGTAAGACTGAGGCCAAGTATTCTTTTTTCTTTTTGTGCTTTTTTTTTTTTTCAAAGACGCAAACATGGCTATTTTGTTGACACTTATTTTTCTGGGTACTGCACTTTATTTTTAGTGTCAGATTTTTGTTGTTGTTTGGTTTGGAGGGGGTGGAAGGAGTTTCAAAGCGTGGATAATTAAGAAATACTTGTAATATTGTTTGAAAATGTGCTGCTAGGTTTTTGGTTGTCCTCAAAGAGCAGGGTTCTCATATTGCTGAATGTGAAACTGGATGTGTTTTCTGCTACTAACCTTGCCTTTCATGAGTTTAGAAATTAAAGTATGAAAAAAAAATCTGCACAAATACAATGTTTACAAGAAGAGGTAGATTCCTGTTAGAATCTGCTGTTGTCTTACTACAGGTGTGGATGTTTTCCCTATGAATATCTGAGATCTCAAACGTATCCATGCTCTCTTGCTAATATTATAAGCTCTCAAATTTGGTTATCACTAATAGCAATAAATCAATACCTGGTATCAGTATTTCAGATTTGAACGGATTAGATTAAGACACAGGCTTTCTACCTCTACTAAGGGGATTTAAATGTTACATTGTGATATCATTAAAGATAACTTGGTTTTGTCCTAAAATGTATGTAATACTTGTCTACACGAGTGCTCAATTGTACGTTTTACAACATTCTGACTCTCATATTGTTCATAAGGTTAACTTCAGGGGATCTTTTTAAAAAGTGGCCTCATTATGGGAAGAACTATTTGATGGAGGGAACTTGAGGTACAAAGTTTAGGGTAAGACCAGTTGAAAAAAAAAGCTGCCACAGTTCATACAGGGTAAGCTGTCCTGCAGTGTTTGAAAGGTATTTCATATGCTACTAAACTGAAGGAGGTTTCAAACATTGACAACTCAAAGTTGTCATCATTACGTCCTTTCTGTTTGAGGAGTTGGAAATCCAAGTAATATTTTGGACAAGACCTTCAACACAACCTCTGCAGTCCAGAATTCCGCTGTGCTTTTCTAACTTGCTGCTATTGCAGCAGTTTTATCTATAAAAATGTATGCTAAAGTTAGAAAACTCCAGTGAAGACAGCTTACATGTCATGTAATGGTACCAGTACATGCTCTTGTTCCTTTATTGTTATGATTATATGTAATGTCTGGAAGGTGTATAGATTTCTGTAGTTTGATGAACACAGTCTACCTGCTGTTGCTAATTCAGACCAAAACTGTGCTGAAATTCAGTTGATTTTCAGCTTTGGCTATTGTCAATATATGGGAAAGTCTGTAGTAAGTACCAGAGTGAATATTAGTACAATTGCAGTAGCCAAAGTAGAAACTCCAGCTCCATGGATAGAAGCAGCTTTTCAAGTGCCTTTTGTTCTCTAGCAGTTCTTTTGAAGACAGACTGAGGATAAAGGAGCAAGCAGTAACTGTCCCAGACGCAAACTAGAGATAACCAGCTGCAGAAGTAATTTTTACATTTTTGTGTTTGACAGGTAGTCTAGGGAGGATAAGTAAAACATGCCTACGCCTCCGTAAGGAGCTAGGGGAAACTAATAACGTTATGTACAAGGGTAGTAAGGGCAGTGTAGCACCGGTCACTAGCAACTGCTGCTGTTAGCAGCTTAGCCACATTGAACGAGCAATGTGTGATATACTGAAATTTAAGTTTAAAAGTTTGTACGGTGCTAGCGTTGGATAAGATGGGAATTAGTGTCAAATCATAAGATTCCTTTCCCCTTCTGGCTAACTGAAACTTACATAGGCTGGCAAAAAACAAGCATAGCTGCTTTTTATTTTTAACGAAAATGCATAAATAGAAGAAAGCAGCACATCAGGATTTCTCACTGTCATCTGGTAGCTACTGATTTCTAACCTTGACTTTTTAAATGAAATGTATGTCTAAACTCAGTCCACAGATTCCTTATGGACATTTCTGAAAAGGACACATAGCCTTTTGGCAACCTCCTTTTAAGATGTAACGAAAGCTGCTTGCAGAGAGTGCTGCTGGCCATATTGTTAGTTTATAGTAATGGTAAATCTTTTTTAGACTCAAATGTGTCTCGTTGTGGGTACTACTAAGACTAGATGGGCTAATGTAGTCCGAGGTGCATTGGCACAACAGCTGTGTAGCTGTTTACAGTTGCTGCAAAGGGAAATTGCTGTCTGCATTAGCAGAACACAGATACTTCAGATGTTGCCTAGACAGACTTGTTTATTCCTCAAGTTTGGCCGATGCTTGATGAAACTCAGGCTGGTAAGCTTAAAAACAGGGCTAGGAGAGTTCTCTGAAAAACAACGATGTCTGCATTACCTGGGCTATTAACATAAAAGTGTGGCCTGTGCAGGTTTCTAACTCTAGTAATCTAATAGTGGATAAATAAATGGAAGAGCTGGTCAGAGACATGAATTAGTAATAGGAAGTCATGAAAGCCAGTCCAATTGCTATAATAAAACTCGATAAAGTAATATGATAATAATTTGACCACTGGAAATCCTGGCACTGGCATCAGGAAGCAGTTCTTTCAAATAGAGTAGAAAAGGCATTAACCAGTCAAGATCATCTAGCTTCAGGCTTACAAGGCTATACTTTAGTCTGTTCAGTATCTGCTGTCTTTTTGCTAATGAAGTCTTACACAGCTGCACAGAGTCTTTGCCAAATGTGATACACATCACTGAAACTCCATTTCTCACGTGTGCAAGGTTTCTGCTCTGAGGACAGAAATATAAACAAACTAATAAGGCAGATCATCCAAGTACATGTTAAGTGTGATTTAAGCCCAGCAAAATCAGCTAACATCTGTGCAAATAAAGATAAAAGAAGGCAACTGTATTCAGTGATATCAGCTTGCATGAATGCCAGTTCTGGTCTGAAATGGCATTTTGCAGAACAGCAGAAATGTTTCCCCACAGCTTCTGACTGGCCCCTGCTAATAATCCATTCAAGAATTGTACTTTCACATCCTTATTGTTGCTTTGCAATACATTTCATGAGTGTATCAGTCAGGATGCTTTGTAATTAAACTGTATTCTGAAATGTGTTTTCTTCACTGGTAAATATTGGCAAGATAAATATTTTCTGGATAAGAGACACAAGAGTAGGTTGCTTTGGTTAAAGTCAGTTGCTATATTATAAAAATCATGTATATTTAGTATAAAAAAATACAGCATTAAAGTGAGAACCACAGGCAACAGAGTTTTGCGTAATGTAAATTAAGGACAACATCAGAGTTCAATTACTGATTAGTAGAGAAATCCTTGATTGCTGAATCTCATGTAATCAAGTGTGAGCTATGACAGATGAGCAGAAGTTAGACCTGTTTTCACCTGGGAGTGGCAACAACATTCTGGCTCACATCTGGCAACTTGGTTTGGAGGAAAGCATAGATATGCGGCCAGATTTTATTGGTTTCTGTTCCAGAGAAGGATTTCAATAACCCTTTTGCCCTAAGAAGGAAAAAGAAGAAAGCGTTAGAAAAGTAAAATCTTGTAGTTGTTCCAAGATCTCTACCTCACTTCAGTATTGCCCTGGCAGCAGTATGTGAATATGCATTTGATTTAACAAGAACAGGCATGACACCGGAATGCAAACATTGGACATACATCTGTGTTCCTCAAGCAGCGAGCTGTCAGCAACATCAGTTCATAAGACTGACAGCTGACCACAGAGTACTTAATAACAAATCATGAAGGGTGAAAATAAGCAGCAGCAATGCAGCCACATAGCACATGCTGTACAGCATTCCTCCAATCAGCTGTGACCAACAACCCCAGTATTGCAATGTTATGCCTCTGGGATCAAAGAAGGTGTATCAGACGAAGCAGGTGAACCACACACAATCGAGATATTCTGAATTAGTTCTAGTAGCTAGTTTTATCCATGAAGTATGTTCCTGCCAGTAATAACAGCAGCTTAGGCCTACATCCTGCTGTGGTCCTTTGTGGCATTTTCACTAGGGAACACTACCAATTGTCAATCCTGAAAATTTAGAAATGAAATCCTGAAAAATTAAAACTGAGCCACCCTGAAGACAGTTTCTAGTCTTTTGCTTAACAGTTATAGTAGAGTGTAATGGAAGATGCTGGGATTTGGAGATCAAAGATGTTACTGCAGTGTGTCAGAGTTTAATGTCTTAGTCCAGGCAAGATAAGCCTGAAAACCTCTATGTGGTGACCTACTATTATCTGTATTTTGCAGCTATAGTGTAAAGCTCTTTGCTTCATCTGTTGGTATGCATATAAAGTTGTTTTCAGCTTTACATTAAAACAAACTTTGTGTATCGTTTCAGCTCCTGAAAGAACTAATAATTTGTCACAATTCTACAATGGAGACAGCAGTATTCTCAAGTAGCTACTTATTCCCAAAGTCTTGCTGGCTTTGTTTGCCACAGGCCCTTGTTAGGACGGCATACATACACAAGACAAAATACTGCTAAATACTGAAAAAACCAAACAAAAACCCTGTCTCTGCTGCTTTACTAGGTAGAGCTATGTTGCTCAGAACAGTACTGTAATGTATCAAGTAATGCAGAGCTCTCTTTATAAAACTAAATATGGCTGTGCTCAAAGGTTCTTTCACTAAGCAGGCTCCTAAAGAGGTTTAATGCAACAGTGGAAAATGTACTAATTTTACTGAGTTGGTTTCTTACTGAGTTGATAAAGATAATACTGCTGCTGGTACCACAGAAATTGCAGAATCTGAGTTAGAAGGGGCCTCCATTAAGTCCAACCCCAACCCCGCCATAGCAGGACTGCTTACAGCACATTGCACCAGACTGCACCCAGGAGGATTTTTAATATCTTCAGACAAGGAGGCTCCACAACCTCTCTGGGTAGCCTGTACCAGTGCTCTGTCATCTGCACTGTAAAGAAGTTTTTCCTAATTTCTAAATGAAACCTCTTGTGTTCCAGCTTGTGCCCACTGCTCCTTGTCCTGTCACTGAGCACAAACTGAAAGTGTCTGGCACCATCCTCCCTGTAGCCACTCTTCAGATATTTATAGGCATGGATCTAGTCTCCTTACTCTTCTCAAGGCTAAACAGTTCCAGCTCTCTCAACCCTCCTTCATAAGAGAGATGCTCCAGGCCTCCAGTCATCTTCGTTGCTCTCTGCTGGACTCTCCAGTAATTTCCTGCCTCTCTTGCATTGGAGAACCTAGAACTGGACACAGTTCTTCAGATGTGGCCTCAGCAGAGCAGAGTAGAGGTGGAGGATGACCTCTCTAGCCCCACTGGCCACACACTTAAAACACTGCCTTTCTGGCCTTTCTGGTAACACAGCCACACTGTCAGCTTATGGTTATCTTACTCTCTACCAGGACCCCAAAAATCTTCAATGCTACTCCAACAGGTCTGCCCCTAACCTGTACTGACACATGGGCTTGTTCCTACCCAGGTGCAGGACCCTACATTCAGCTCCTGTTGAACCTTGTTAGGTTCCTCTTTGCCCAGCTCTCCAGCCTGTCAGACACTCCTCTCAGCTGTGTATCAACAAGCTTGCCAAGGATATACTCTGTCCCCTTGTCAACGTTGTTGAATATGCTGAACAAGACCTGACCAAGTACTGACCCCTGGGGAACATCACTGGTCACAGGTTTCCCAAGTAGACCCTGCACTGTCGATAATGCCTCTCTGAGCTCTGTCATATCACCAGCTCTCCACCCAACTCGCTATCCACTTATCCAACCCACGCTGCATGATTGTCCTAATAAGGATGTTAATGGGGGTTGCCATCAAAGGCCTTGCTAAAGTCAAGGCAGACAACATCTATTGCTCTCTCCTCATCTGCCCAGCTAGATATAACACCATGAGTAGCTGTCAGACTAGTCAAGCTATCAGACAAGACAAGATTCATCAAGTTGATGAATCCAACTTTATTCTTTTCCAGATGGTTAAAGATGACATCCAAAATAATTTGTTCTACCATTCTTCCAGGGATGGAGGTGAGACTATCTGGCCTGTAGCTTCCCAAGTCATCCTTCTTGCCCTTCTTGAAGACTGGAGTGACACTGGACTTTCTCCAGTCCTCAGGCACTTCTCCTCCTTTGCGCAGCTTTTCAAAGACGATGGAAAGTGGCCTGGCAGTAACATCTGCCAGCGCCCTCTGCACTCATAGGTGCATCCTGGGGCCCATGGATTTATGGATGTCCAGCTCAGCTAAGTGCTCTCTAACCTGGTCCTCCTCTACCAAGAAAGAGTTGTCTTCGTTCACAACCTTGTCTCATATCCCCAGGGCTCAGGCTTCATGAGAGCTGATTTTAGCAGTGAAGACCAAAGCAAAGAAGGCATTCTATAACTCCACCTTCTCTCTCTGTCTTCCAACACTAGAGTGTCTGTCTCATTCATCAGCTGGTCCACATTTTCCCTACTCTCGCCTTCTCTACTGGTATACTGGACAAAACACTTCTCATTGTCCTTGATAGCCATTTGTTCTTGCAACCTTATCTGTAACTGAAGAGATCTGATCCTTGCTATGCTGCTATACTAATGTGGAAGCAGCTTTTAGAATGTAGAATAATAGATTTTACTACTTACCGGTAATATTCTAGAACAGGTTTTGTTTGTGCATCATAAGCCTGCAGCCTCTTGGTAACTGTCTCTGGCTTATCATCATCACGCTGAACAAGTGGCTCCCCAGTAACATCATCAATGCCCTAGTCATGGTTAAAAGCAAATACTGGTGTATGTTTAGGTACTTTTTGTGTGATTTTCTATTTAAATTATTATCAGTTTCCAGTTAGTCAAGCTGCAGATTTCTGCTTATATAGAGGAAGCCCACTGCCCATGTCTTATCTGGAAAGCAAGATATTGACTTTCCAGTAAAAGAGTAATCTTAAAGTATTTCATAATTGTAGTCATTATATTTGTTCTTTGGAACATTGTTGAATATGGGAAACATATGGACCAAAATATTCATACATGAAGTAAAACAGTCTTGTTGGTAATTTGTTCTTGCATAACAGGAAACAAGCAAGAGACCAGTTAGACCTTTGATAGGGAAAGGAGTTAAATGGCCTTTTCAATCACAAAACGGAAGACCTATCACTTAACAATGGCTGTAAAAACACGGTATAAAAGCCAGCTGAAGTTTTTCTAGAATTCAGTAAACAGAGGTAGGGATCTGATACATTAACAGCAACTCCTACTCCTACTCCTGCACATTTCACCTTCAATTTACTGAAGTGCTTTAAGTGACTACAGAGCTTTTAAGCCTTGAATCCAGCAATAGCTGAAGAAAATACTGACTGACATATTATGGACTAGCTAGCAGGATAAATGCTGGCTCCTTCTTAGGTACACTGAGTCATTGTGCAGCTAAGGACAGAATATGACCTACCACAGATATAAAGGACTGTTTGCTCCTTTGTACATATTAACTAAATCTTCAAGAATTATAAATTCCCCTAAAAACAAGGTTAATCTGACCTTTGGAACGGAAACATGAGCAATCCTGCAAGTACAAAGCAATTTAGACTACAAAAATGTTTTCTTGCGTTCTAGCAGGCAGCTTTAGAAAACCAACAACCATCAATGTTCAGTACGCTTCTCTGTTCATCGTAACATCTGTGTTAGATTACAGATGGATTTATACGGTCAAACTGACCTTATTTAAAGCACACAATCATTGAAAACACTCAAATGTGTTTTCCTAGGATCTGTGCAGGCAGCCATACTGATGCCTCCATTGTACCTATCAACCATGGAGCTTTTAGCCTTGCATTAACTCTAAAGCTGTAATCTTTCAGTTCTATTAAGAAAACAGTTTGCATGTCTATCAGATGACAATAGCAACCTTATTTCAGCTTTTCAGCTCCATTTTATGGTTTTCACACACATATGGCGGTGTATTTTATTATGTTGTGACATTATGGAAGGTGGAGTGGACTGCTCCTGATGTCCAGTTGCAGGTGAATCCCACTGTTTGGTAGGTGTGGTAATTCTCTGGTTGTAGCTTGCCATGGTTTTCCACAATTAAAAAAAATGACTGAAATTACTACACTTTCAGCACTACAAAGGTGGTGATTCCACTTGGTCATTTCCAGTGCTTACCTGTTATTTCATCAGGCTGCTTCTCCTGGAATACTTAAATCCAAAAACAAGGCCTGCTGTGCTTCTGATGTAATTCAATAAAACTTTCCGGTGAAATGTGGTGCCACAACAACTAAGTCATTCAGAGATAAGGATGAAATACAGCTTACGCTAACTTGTACTAAGGCTAATTTGAGTTCCTCAAAAATCTTAAGGTAAAAATGTACAATCATCCTCAAGTTTACTGCTCCTCTTGAGGATATCTCAAGCCATAACCTCTTTGATCTTCTGAGAAATTACCCTGATTGGCAAGTTTCTACCTCTAATTTTGCCTTGTTCCTTTGAAAACCCTCACCCTGGTTAAATATAAACACAGGAAAAGCATGAACTGGAGTCCTCTGGTGACTCAGTATGCTTCTTTCGTACAAAGCATGGGTCCCCTGAAGGAAGGAAAAGGAATCTGCATTTTAGATCGTACAGGCTGCATACTGATAGAACATTCTAACAACATGCCCAGCTCCTAAACCAGTGTGCAAGGCTGAAAGCATTCCAGACCAATGAACAGCTTTATCAAGAGCTTACAGATCACCGTGGTGTTTCATTCTACCAAGGACAAACATATCGTCTATCCACCTGAGATTCTACCAAAATAATTCTCACAGGTAGGGTGTTACCAGACAGGCTCTGTGCTCCTAAAAGATGAAGCGAGCCTTTTTCTTCTGAGCTTTTGTAATAACAAACATGAACAATATTTTCCAGCAATTACCACAAGCAGCGCAACATTTGTTTAGTGACAACACTGAAGGGTACTGTTTACCTGCACTTTGGGAGGACTGAATTCAAGATTGTAGACTCTGCCACTAGCAGGGTGGATCCAGCGTGCTGTGAGCCGACATTTTATGGTCTCAAATGGCACATCTAGGTCAATCACAATGTCTATTTGACATTCTTTATCCAGGGCTTCTGCCTGAGCAACTGTTCTGGGGAAACCTTTTTTAAAGAAAGAAGCTCCATAAAAATCCAAAGGCAGAGTTATAATTACCTGGATTCAGTCATTACAGAAAATAATTACCAGAAAAAGAATAAGCATCATCATACTGCAAAGGTTGAAGAGACATCAGATTTTCCTGGTATTTTTCAGTGTGCCACTTTAGTTAATCACCTCCCAGCTTCCATTTCCTCATTTCAGTTAGTCATCTCAACAAACAAGTGCAAAAAAAGCTCCATATCATTGTACTACATACCACTAGACTGAATAAAAGCATTATGTGCACATTTCAAACAGTAATAGCTGTAGGCAGTTCACTCCAGATTCTGAGATGAGCTAGAAACATTTTTGATTACTCTTACTTCACTGTTGTATAAGTCTGGCACAAGGAGGGCACCACTGCAAACCTATTTTATTCAGTTGCAGTAAGTCAAATACATCTATGAGAGGCAGTCCAGAATTCATTTTACATAAATGAGTAGCTGTAGAAAGAGTTCTGCAAAGACTAGTATCTGCCCTCAGGGAAAATAACGTGAGACCGCTCTGGCTGAAGAGGAATCAGTCTCTTCACTCAGGAGACGCTGCATTTTGCCCATTAACTGCATTACTCCAGTAACGTGCCTTCAACAGAGATATATCTAGTGGAACTTTAGGAGGAAAGCGGTGTGAGGAAGAGAGAACCAAAAACCCAAGGTCTCTATAAAGAATTTAAAAACTTGATCTTTATCAGCCAAGTCTACTGCAGAATAAGCTACTGCATCATAGATTCACTGAAATAATACTTCTACCCACAAAGCTCCTGCCCAGACATGTTTTATTCAGTAGCTTTTAATTTGCATTATACTATACAAATAAACTTCTCCATAAAGGCAAGTACTGATAGGTAAAAACTTCAGAAATTATGTAGCATTGGTTGAATTAATCCATTGCCTGAGCAAAGCACCAGCCAAATACTTCATGGAATCATAGAATCATTAGGGATTGGAAGGGACCTCGAAAGATTATCTAGTCCAATCCCTCTGCCATAGCAGGATCCCTTAGATCAAGTCACACAAGAGCATGGCCAGGTGAGTTTTAGATATCCCCAGA
>JAOXOE010000874.1:18097786-18109973 GCA_028565055.1 Phoeniculus purpureus
CATCTAGTCCAATCCCCCTGCCACAGCAGGATCACCTAGACCAAGTCACATAGGAACACATCCATATTGTTTTCTAGAAGTTCAAAGCACCTGCAAACATAGGCTTTAAGATAAAATTACCTTCTCCACCGTGTCTTGTCTAACACACCACAGAAGGAGGGTTGATTAACTCAGACCTAGCTCTTGCTTGTGCATTAACTCTGATGCATCTGACTTGCATCACAGGCATCAGCATGTTCACATGATCTCAAGAAAGTGCTTCTAAATGTTATCATTAGAGGGACAGCCAGGGCTCCAACAGAACTGTCCTTACTCTTGACAAGCTAGGCAGCTACTACATAGTTATGCAGCTACAAAATGAGTTTGCTTTGGGACTTAGTAAGGAGAAACTTCCTCAACAAGTTGAAATGCGTTACAAAAGCATTCATTGAAACTGGGCCAGTGCTTGCTGCATACAATGTTCCTCTGTACATGAAAAATAGTTTGCAAGATGTGAAGTATTATGAAGAATCAAGGAACACAGAGACAAGTGCCCTAATTATATGGCACATAAATCGAAGCAGGTCAGACACACACACAACTCAGCCTGCCACATCTGCTCTGACACTGCCTATTGTAAGATAGTGGAAATGGGTATTTGACTGAGTGAGCACATAAGCTCACTGTAAACTATTAAGTTTGACTTAGATGATCTCAGCTGTTTGTTCTGAGTTGCAATTATCAGACTAAAGACATTCGGGCTAACATACTTCAACAGAGCAGCATTGTTCCTACAGAGCCCATTATGCCAAAGCTATCCCTAGTGTAACTCACTGAGTCTCATTACAAATGCTGATGCAGACAAAACTTCTGCCCCAAAAGTGTAAACAAGGCAGCACATTAACATGCATCAGGATTAATTTGTCCTGTTACAACCACCACACCATCCTCCTTTAAGAGTTGCCACTGTGCCCAGCTATACTGCTGGACATCCAGATTCACAAGGCGGGAACTGTATGTATGCAGGGCCTGGAACTACCAAAAAATGGAACATCTGCAGCTTTAAACTTTGGTGATTAGGTTTCATTGTGCTGTTCCTTGTGGAAATTAAACCTTTGTCTTCAGTAAGAAAGAAAATAACTGCAACTAAAGCCACCAAAACAAATCACTCCACTAGAAGTAATGATTAAAAAAAGCATTAAGAGACAGACAGCACTGTTAATTTTTCACTCCCTCTAAATAAAAAAGCCACACCAAAACCTTTAGTTTTATCTACTGAGACAGATTGTGACTAGAGCCTGAGGCCATCCAGCCCAGACGTTATCTTTGTGCTGCACATCCAGCTGTACTCCCCTGGGCTAGGGTAATGAGACATTCAATTCACAACAAGAGCAGCAAATCCTATTTCTCCCTACTGTGAATGCTAAAGCAATGATCTTATGCTGCAGAATTGCAGAACAATTCACTCTAGGGAACAGAACCAAAAAGCAAATGAGAGAGATCTTCTAGAACACTTAAGCAGTGTTAGCAATTTATTACACACTGCACCACTGCAGTACTTGCTTCCTGTACTTAACCTTATTGTTCTATCACATACCTACCTTTCTATTTAATAATTCCTCAGCCTCATTTTTCAGAAGTGTTCTGTCTCCCAAGGACTTTAACAAGAAAGGCTTTAAACAAATAACTTATTCATTCATATTTTTAAAGAGGAAATAAAGCATAAGCATTAATAAGAAATTTTACTGGACTGTTGAACCACTCTTTTCAACATGAATTAAGCAACCCAATGCACCCAAAATATTTTACAGCCAAAGAAGCCAGGCAGTCTAGCTGCTGAAAGTTTCACCAGAAGCTGGCAACAAATACTGTCTACTTACTACCACTTGAGGACAGCTGCTGAAGAACAACTGCCCACAAGTGACCAAAGTACTCCAAACTTTCTGGTGCAGGTTTTCTCTCTATGCATAGTGACAGCCAATGCACAAACTTACCATCCAATAGCCAGTTGTACCGATCTAGACCTTTTAGCTCATTCAGCATCAGACGTGTCATGATGTCATCTGGAATAAGCTGGCCTCGATCAATGTAGGACTTGGCAAGGATTCCAACTTCTGCAAAAGTAAGAGGAGTTACTACACTATCTCTTTCCTCCAGCAAGCAAAAAAAAAGCCCACAAGACTGCAAAAACCTTGTTTTGATCAGAGTGGCAGAGAACAGTAGCTTAAACAAGACAGACAGTGCACTTGCTGAAATTCAAAACCATACAGTAATTTAATATCTGATCACATCACAATCTGATATGTACCAGAGTACTCTGACCGGTCTGTAGTTACACAGATGGCAAAAAGGCATTCAGCAAACCTCTATGCCCATGTCTTGCAAATAATTTTGCTAGTAGGTATTTGAAATTCCAGGCACCAAAGACTAAAATTAGGAAAGGCCATTAGGTGGAAAAGTCTTCTGTAAGGAACTTGTAAAGGTTACAAACTCAGTAAGACACCTACTCGCAGATCTTCTGTCAAGAAAGTAAGGTTTTTTCAGTTTAGTGGCTGGTTGTGAACTTAGGACCTCACTATGAAAAGAAACACCTTTGGTATTTAACAGAGCAGCATGCAGTGGGACACGTTAGCCAGACACATGTTTTTATGATTGCTAGAGTTACAACAGGATGTTTATAGATGTTGTAAACTATTTATAGGAGCACACAGACACTAGGATTTTCCCATGGAACTGACTAACCTTTAATACCAGTCATTCAGCCCATAGACTTTCTAAAACGTCATCACCACATCACAATTCCGGATAACACACAATGCTCCTACATGATAGGCAGAGCATGCTGCAATTCACCAAGACTGTCAATATAGCCAGGAAGAAATGAAGCTGCCTGGCTTGTGTCCTAGGCACAAACTCTCTGTGGCCTGCATTTACAAAACAATCACCCAAATATGTAAGTCATCCAAAGAGCAGGTTGGTTGGTTTCATTGTGGAGCTTCAGAATCCTTTACTTGCAGCCAATTCAGATCTAGTTACAGTAAAGTAAACAAACATTATTAAAGTTAAGTGGTCTGACATACTGACCCAAGATATATCTATCTGTTTTCAGCAGAAAGCAGTGAAGAATGCCAGCAAAATGACTTGATGCAGTTTCAGAAGGTGCAATTGTAGAGTCCATTCTTCAAGCAAGGCAACTGAAAAGCAATAGGTGCCCTCAAGTAATGCACAGTAGCTTTGATGCTGAAAAAATATGTATGGAATAATTAACCGTTTTTGGGTGTTCACACCTACAGTCAGGCTGAAAAAATATGTATGGAATAATTAACCATTATTGGGTGTTCACACCTACAGTCAGGCTTTGAAGATCATTTAGAAATAGACACCGTGCACCTTGGTTAGATTTCAAACAATCTACACAATGCGGACAAGTAAGACTCTGGTGCTTGAGTCTTTCCTTCCACCCATAACAAAGGTTCGCAGAACCACAGAATGCATTGGCATCTAATCAGCCCTCCTGAAGTAGGCAAGAGCATCTGTAATTAGATCAATCTGCTCAAAGCCTCATCCAACCTCACCTTGAATGTCCCAAGGGATAGGGCCTCTACAACCTCTCTGGGAAACCTGAGCCAGTGTCTCACCATCCCCTGAAAAACCTCTTCCTTGTATCTAGCCTAAACCTCCCTTCTTTTAGTTGAAAACTATTACCCTGGTACTGCTAACAAGTCTGTCTCTGTCTTTCTTGTACTCCTTTAAGTACTGAAAGGCTGCAATAAGGTCACGTCAGAGTCACCTTTTTTCCAGGTTGAACAACCCCAACTTGTGCATAGCAGAAGTGTTCCAGCCCTCTGATCATTTTTGTGGCCCTCATCTAAACCCACTCCAACAGGTCCATGTCTTTCTTATGTTGAGGACTGCAGAGCTGGACACAGTACTGCAGGTATTCTTGGTGTCCCAAGAGCAGAGGGGCAAGATCCCCTCCTTTGACTGGCTGCACAAGCTTCTTTTTATGCCGCCTGAGATTTGGTCGGCTTCTAGGGCTGCAAGCTCATATCTAATATTTGGGTGTTCTGATCTGCACTTCTGGTAGAGAAATGTTATCCAGATTTCTATCATGACTGTATCTTGCTGCCTTTCTTGACACAAATGGGGAGAATCACCTCCCTCAACCTGTTGGCCACAGTTCCTTTGACTCAGCCCAGGATGTGGTTGGCCTTCTAGGACACAAGGGCACATTGTAGGCTCACATCCAGCCTTTAGTCCACCAGTACCCTCGGGTCCTTCTCCTGCTCTCAGTCACATCATCTCCCAGCTTGTATTGAAATTGAGGATTACCCCAACCCAGGTGCAGGACTTCACATGTGGCCTTGTTAAACCTCAGGAGGTTCACACTGGCCCACTTTTCCAACATATCCCAGTCCTTCTGGATGACATCCTGTCCCTCTGCTTTGTTGACTGCAGCATTCAGCTTAGTGTCAACTTGCAGAGGGTGCACTCAATCCCACTGTCTGTATCGATGAAAATATTAAACACCACCAGTCCCCATACAGACCCCTGAGGGACCCACTTGACATCAGTCTTGATCTGAGCATGAATTCATCAGCTTCTACTCTCTGGCGGAAACCATCCAACCAATTTCTTATGCACCAAATGGTCCACCCATCAAATCCACACCTCTCCAAATTAAAGAAGGATGTTGTGGGGAACTGTGTCAAAGGCCTTAGAGAAGTCCGGACAGATTATGTCTGTAGCTCTTCCCTTGTCCACTCATGTAGTCACTTCATCACAGAAATCCACTAGTTTGGGTCAGGTAGGATTTACCCTTGGTGAAGCCATGCTGACTGTCTCAAATCACCACGATCTTCCGAGGCATAGAGGTGAGGCTGACAGGTTGCTCATTCCAAGCATACTCCTTTCTACTCTTTTAAAAAATGGATGTGATGTTTCTGTTCTTACAGACCAGTGACTTCACCTGACTGCTATGACTTTTCAGATTTAATGGAGAGTGGCTTGGAAACTACATCAGCCAATTCCCTCATGATTCCAGCATGCAATCTCATCAGGTCTCATTGACTTGTGTGTATTCAGGTTCTTCAGATCGTCACGAGCCTGATCTTCACTTACAGTGGAAGAGATTTTGGCCTCCTGGTCCCCATCTTGCTGTCTATCCAGGTGTAAGGAGAGAGGCTGCTAACGAAGACTGAAACAAAATGTTTGTTGAGCGTTCTCCTCCTCTGTTGTTACTAATTTACCATCTCTTGCCCATCAGAGAGGCTACAGTGTCTCTCACCTTTGTTTTTTGATTTGTGTACTTGTAGAAGCCATTTTTGTTACTCTGTGAATCTCTGGCCAAGTTCAACACCAGCTGTGCCTTGGTCTTCCTGACCCCATCTCTACACAATCAGACAGTGTTCCTACGTTCTTCCCAGGATACTTGTCCCAGCTCCCACTGCCTGTGCTGTTTTCCTTGTCTTTTAATTTGGCCATTATGTGTTGACTCAGCCATGCTGGTCTCTTTCTTCCCTCACTTGATTTCTTCCACTGGGGAATCCAGAGCTCTTGTGCTCTGGAGAGAGTGTCCTTAAAGGTTTGCCAGCTCTCTTCTGCTCCCTTGTATCTGAGGGCCATCTCCCAGGTGATCTTACTGAGTAAGTCTCTGAAGAGGTAGAATTTTGCTTTTCCAAAGTTCAGGGTCTAAATTATACTCTCTGTCTGACTTGTCACTTAGGACTGCAAACTCTACTAGTGCATGGTCACTCCAGCCCAGCCTACCATCAGGTTACCCCTGATGATCTTGTTTACTGATGATCAGGTCCAATATCATGTCCAGCTTGGGTAGGACTGTACACTACCTGTCACAGGAAGTCATAATCTGTGCACTCCAGGAGTCTCCTGGATTGCCTACATCTTTCTGTGCTCTTTTTCCAGAAGATATCAGGGCAGTTGAAGTCCCCCAGAAGGATGAGATCCTGCAAGTGTGATGTTTCTCGTAGCTGGAGAAAGAAGTCTACATCAGTAAGCTCCCCTTGATCAGGCAGCCTGTAGTAGATGCCAATCATGAGGTTCCCTTGGTTTTCTTGATCTCTAATTCCTATCCATAAGCTTTCAGCCCGCTCATGCCTGTTCTCCATGGTTATCTCTTCACAGTCTATCCATTTCTTGACATAAAAGACAACACCTCTACCGCCTTGTCCTTTCTGAACAGCCTGTAGCTGTCGATAGGCATACTTCAGTCATAGGTTTCAGCCCTCCAAGTTCCCATGATGGCAACTATATCATAGCTTTCAAATAGCATGGCAGTTTCCAGGTTGCCTTGCTTGTTACCCATGCTCAATGTGTTGTGTATGGGCACTTCAATGGGGCCGCTGTATTGCTGTTGGCTGTTTCACCTTCTTAGAAGAGATGATTTTGACTATGTCACACTGCCCCAGCACGCCTCAAGGCAACAGGTTGAAGGTCCTGACTTGCACCTAGTCCCTCAGGCCACAGCACATCATCCCACAGCTTACTCCAGATAAGCCTAATATTATTCCACTCCCCACTCAAGACTAGTTTTGAAGCCTTGTCAATTAGCCCCACAACCTCCTGTGCAAAGACCCTCATCCTCCTTTCAGAAATGCAAACCCCATTCAATGCTAGAAAGCCTATGACCTGGACAGCTGCATGTTTGCACGGCAGCTCCACTTGAAGTTCTCTCCCGACAGAAGCTATTCCATGATCAGCACTGACACATCCACTCTAGCAAGTGATGACTACATGGCCCTCTGCCTGGTGGAGACCATAGCTCTGCTCTTACTATCATAGAATCACAGGGTTGGAAAGGACCTCGAAAGACCGTCTAGTCCAATCCCTTGCAACAAGCATGGCCATCAGTCAGGAGACCAGGTTGCCCAGAGCCCGATCAAGCCTGACCTATTGTTATCGAGGCAGTGAGAACCATCAGCAGCATTCACTGGCCGAGCCGGCCATCCGCAGCCCCTTCCCGCCGAACTGACGCCCTTATGAGCTGTTGCTATGGTGCTCTCGAAGCGCTACCTCTAGGGGGAGGCTGGGGGGGGTGGCCTCCGCAACCAGGCCCCGCAACTGCGGCCGTGGCCGTTTGAACCTGTCGCTGGAGCCGCAGTTCCCGCCTCAGTTACGCCGGTGTGCACGTGACCGCCGTGGGGCAGGGGGTCTCGCGCCTCTCCTGGCTCACCTGGGTGCTGGGGTCGCTGCCTCGACGCCGGCCAGGGCAGTGTCTCTGCGCGTACAAGGTGTCTGCTCCTTCCCTGCCCGCCGACCCCCGAGGCCGGCCGTCCTCCCTTTCTCCTGCTCGGGAGCGCTTGGAAGGCTTTGGCGCCTTCCCCGCCAAAGCGGGATTGGGGAGGGACAAGTGACACCAAGATAGCTTATGTGTGCTTGGTGCTTGGATCTGGCATTGCTCTGGCCACAACGATCTAAGGAAGATACACAAGAGACCAGGAGACACACATTTGAGCCCTTAGGCATGGAGAGGGTTAGAATATGGCAGTCTGTGAGGTCGGATTAGCAGATGAATACAGCGGGAAACCTGCTGCCCCTCCCTACAAGCCACAGGTCACTCAGAAAGGCACAACTGTACCTAAAACAATTCTATGTCAGGACAAAAAGGTTGTATGCAAGCCCATCACTTTTTGTTTCTTGTTTTACCTAGTTGTTAGGAGTGGAATTTTGTGAGGGGTTTTTTGGGGGTTTTTTTTGGTTTATCTTGTTTGGGATATTTTTCAGCTTGGCTCTGTAACCACTACAGGCATGGCAATCTTTGGAACCAAAAGCAACACAGGGGTTTTGTTTCTGTTTAGGTGATAACAAGGTGCATGGGTTTGCTACATCCTGTTACAGCAAGCAAGCTGTAGCCAATTCAGACAACAGGTCACTCAGCACTAGAGAGGTGGTCACTCTCCAAAGCAGGTTCTGTGTGGTAGTAACAGAAAATTGCTGAGGATGGTCACATGTTCAACACGACTTTTTCAACAAAGCCCATATTCAAAAGAAAGCAAATTCCAAAAATGGCATAGCATGATCATTCCATTAGGTTCACAAGTCCATGGGATCTGATGGGATTCGCTGATGGGTTCTGAGGGAAATGGTGGATGAAGTTGCTAGGCCATTATCCTATTGTGTTTGAGAAATCACAGCAGCCTGGCGAAGTTCCCACTGACTGGAGAAGGGGAAACATAACCCCCACTTTTAAAAAGGGTAAAAATTATGACCCAGAGACCTACAGGTCAGTCAGTCCCCTCTCTGCGCCTGGCAAGATCATAGAGCTGGTACTCCTGGAAACTGCAGTAAGGCACATGGAAAATAAGGTGATTTGTGACAGTCAGCATGGCTTCGCTAAGGGCAGATTGTGCCTGAAACATCTTGTGGCCTTCTATGGCAGGTTTAAAGCAGTGGTGGACAAAGGTACAGCAACCTAGACTTGTCCACCTAGTTGTATAAGGTATTCTACACTGTCCCACAAGACATTTTAGTCTCTAAAATAGAGATACATGGTTTTGAAAGATGGACCACTCACTGAACAAGGAATTGGCTGGACAGTCACACTCAAAAAGTTGTGATCAATAATTTGATGTCCAAATGGGTATCAGTTATGAGTGGTGCCCCTCAGGTCTGTTTTGGGTCCAATGGTTTTAAACATCTTCATCAGTGACACGGACACTAGCAAGGTCACCCAGAAGGACCTTGACAGGCTTGAGAAATGTGCCTGTGCAAGCTGCATGAGGTTCAATGAGTCCAAGTGCAGGGTCCCACATGTGGGTTGGGGTTAATTCCATAGCACAAATACTTGCTGGGTGGCGAAAGGATTGAGATCAGTCCTGAGGAGATGGGGGTATTTGCAGAAAAGAAGCATAAAATGAGCTGACAATGTGTGAGTGCAGCCCAGAAGGCCAACCATATTCTGGGCTGTATCCTAAGAAGTGTGACCAGCAGGTCAAGGGACATAATTCTTCCCTTCTATTCTGCCCTTGTAAGATCTCAGCTGAAAAGCTGCATTCAGTATTGGAGTACTCAAGGAGGACATGGAACTGTTGGAGCAAGTCCAGAGGCAGATCACAAGGGTGATCAGAGGTCTGAAGTATCTCTCCTATGAACACAGGCTGAGGGAACTGAGGCTGTTCAGTCTGGAGAAAAGAAGGCTCTGGGAGGGATCTCCCAGTACCTGAAGGGGTCCTAGAGTAACGTTGGAGAGGGACTTTTTGTGACGAAGAAATTCCGCACTGTGAGGGTGTTGAGGCACCGGAACATGTTGCCCAGGCAAGTTGTGCATTCCCCCTCCCTGGAACTGTTTAAGGCCAGGTTGGACAGGGCCCCGGGAAACCTGGTCTAGTGAGAGGTGTCCCTGCCCAAGGCAGTGGGGTTGTAACAAAATAATATCTGAGGTTCTCTTTCAACCTAAGCCATTCTATGATAACTATTGTTAGTTACATTCAATTTTCCAAAAGCTTTAACTTCCCGGCATAGCCTAACAGAGTTCACAAAGAATTGGGAATTGCAAGGATTTTCCATTCTAAACAAAACTCATAAACTTTGCTTCAGCTAAACTTGTCAATGCCCTTTGAGCTGCCTGTCAGTCTCTTTCCCTCCTTCAGTCTACTACCTCAGTATTCTTGTCAATGCTTTGGAAACCATTTCTGCAATGAGTGTCTTTCAGTAAAATTAAAACATAGCTTTATCAGGTTAAGTCATTAATTAAAAAGTCTAGCAGATTCCTATAAGGTCTATGATACCTAAAGCAGAGCAAATTTCATCTCTCACCTTCCATTGGCTTTTCACTTCACATTCAGGGTTCTAACATGTCTGCTACACTTTCACTTCATATCTCCTTCTCTTTCTTGTATCTGTTCAACCCTTTTAGGACACTTTGTCAACTACTTCATGGGTTCCTCCTTGAATCAAGATATGAGGTATTTCCACTCACTATTTTCTCTCGCATTACTCAGCCTGATTTTGGTGCTCTTTGATCGTGCTTCTGGGACTCATGTAAAGAGTACTGTATATATATTTATTAAGTATTTAATAAATACAGCATTTCCTTCATCTTCTGCAACACCTTCCTTTCTCACTGATACTTGCTTATGCTTAAAGTTCATAACAGCAACAGTTTTGGTTTTGTGACTCTCTGTAAATAAGAGGTTTAGTCTGGGTAATCAGTGAGATAAAGCATTAAGGTGATCTGATATGCCTGCACAGATGGTGATCCTAGCAAACATTTAACTTGTAGATATCAGCTGTAGTAAAGCCAGTCAACTAAGCCAAAGTCATTGTTTTTACAGAGCAAACAGAATTTGTGTGAAAAGAGATGTGGAAATCACATCACAATCGATTTCATAATACAGGTAATTTTTCACCCTCAAACATGTTCATAAGCTTCCAAAAACAAGACTGCTAACACCTAACCATAATAATTCAGTGATCTTACAAGTGAATGATGTCCTCTATAGCTTCAAAGTGGTAACACACAAGTATAAGTAACGATACACTCACTTCATTACATGCAAATTTAAATGGTCATCACAGTTTTTTACATGATTGTGATGAAAAGTGGATGTCTAAGTCAGGAGGGGACTCTTTATCATTGCAAAAATCCAGTGAAGAGAGAGGTTGTGCAGCTCCAGTGGGACTCAGAGATCAAGCTAGTGAGTAGAGTTCACATAATTACCTAATACAAGCAACTCTGTGCGCAAACACAGGCCATGCTGAAATCTAAGCATGGTATGAACTTGTTGTAAGATGGTAGTAATAAAGAACCCACACAGTAAGCATTTTGAAAAATTTTCTCATTTTTTGGAAAGCACTACTACAGTCACCGCTGCCAGCCTGGGGCAAGGCCTTCTGAGTTTAGAGTAGCTGGTAACTCTAAGAGACTCTACTTGTAGCCATGTAACAGAGACCTGGAAAAGTGCAATTGCCCAGAACCCTTCCTCCTGCCCTGGGTGGCAAAAGCATGAGTATTTTTGCCCCACAAGGTGTTCCGGCTGAATGCGTAGCTGAAACACCTACACGAATAAAAACATGCCAGGTGCTTACGAGAAGCACAAAGATGAGGCAACAACTAGGTGTTACAAAACAAGGCAAAAGGGACCAACAGACCCCGATCACCTTTACAAGGAGGATGCCAAGTGCGGTAATTTAGAGGACCTTTGACTGAAGCCTCGAGGCTGACTTGGGGTGGCCTCTGGCCTCTGTGAGTAGCTGCGTGTGGGCACCCAACCTCGGAGCTCGGTGGGGAAACACATCGAAGTGGGACCGGGGAACAGCAAACCCCCCGCACGAAGCGCCCTGGTGTTTCCGGGCCGGGGAGTGGTCGGTGGGTGGGAGCAGAAGCAGCGGTGCAGTGTCACGCAGGCGCCTGCTGCGTGGGAGCCGATCGCACTCGCACACAGACAAACACGGGCCGTCCCCTTTCCCACCTGTCTTCTTCTGCATATTGTCCCTCAGCAAGTCGCCGCTGGAGAGGTGCTTCATCCCGAAGTGTTTGATAATCCGCGAGGAGACGGTGCCTTTCCCGGAGCCCGGCGGCCCCATGATGACGGCGCGGAGCAGCGGCGGCACTACCATCCTCCCGCTGCTCTCGCCGCGGCCAAGCGCTGCGCAGGGGCTGCGGGTGCAAGCTCCTTCCCCACGCAGGGGTGCGGGGGCACGGCCGGGAAACACCACCTTCCTTCCCGGGGGAACGCCGCTGGCGGCCGCCTCGGCAGCACCGAGGAGGGCGGGTTGGGGCCGCGAGTCCGGTGCTCCCCGTGAGAAGCAATGGCAGCTTTCCTGGCTGTCAATCAGAGACAGGAAGGAAAGATCCCTTACGTAGAAGTCCGGGGGGGAGGGGGTGCAGTGTGAGAGGTAGCGAAAGCGAACAGCGTTTTATTAAATAAAAGATCAGAAAGCATCAGGGCATCGCTATCCGCACTGTCCTTGAGCAACCTCTCCACACCCCTCTGCCCCATGTCTGCTGACCCCGGAGCCTTCAGACCCCAGAATCACAGAATCATCATGGGTGGAAAGGACCTCCAGGGTCATCAAGTTCAACCTTTATCCTATTATCTAACTGCTAGACTATATCCCTAAGCGTTGTATCCACTTGTTCCTTAAACACCTCCAGGGATGGTGACACGACCACCTCCCTGGGCAATCCATTCCAGTACCTAACCACCCTCTCAGTAAAGAACTTCTTTCTAACATCCAACCTAAACCT
>JAOXOE010000874.1:18110073-18128613 GCA_028565055.1 Phoeniculus purpureus
AGTCAGGAAGTTATCTTCCACACACTCCAGGAACCTCCTGGACTGTTTCCTGTCTGCTGTGTTGTATTTCCAGCAGACGTCTGGTAAGTTGAGGTAACCCACAAGAACAAGGTGTTGCGATTTTGCAGGTTCTGCCAGTTGTCTGTAGAGTAATTCATCAGTTTCTTCATCCTGGTTGGGTAGTCTATAGCAGACTCCCAGCAGGACATCTGCCTCGTTGGCCCTCCTCAAGTTAACCCATAAACATTCAATTGACCAATTGCACTTATTAACTTCTATGCATTCAAAACACTCTCTAAACATTGAAGAGAACTGACCCTAAAACTGGGCTCTGGGGAATACATTAGTGCCCAGTAGCCATTTACTACAACTTTTGAGCCTAACTCTTCAGCTGGTCAAGATGATAGAACTTAGAGTTGAAAGGGATCTGTGAAGTTCATTCAGCCTTGTCTGTGTTCCAGTCAAATTTAACTTCAGGCATGCTGAAGTTGCTCAGCGCCTTGCATTGTTAAACATCTATGAGGAGATTTCGCAGACATTTTGGACACCTCCTGCATGTCATATGCAAATGTATGTATAAACTTACCTATGTAAGAGTATTCTTATCAGTAAGTATAACTTACTTATGAGGTAAGTAACTTATATAAGTTGAGATGTCTTATTCACTAAGATAGTAAAGGATGGCATCCTGGCTGTGTTTCTTGCCCTTTATTTTACATTCATAGATCTTTCAGATACTCAAAATATTGAAAATTTCTTCAGGAATTTCCTGAGGATATGTTGTGTAAAAATCTTTCCCAATAATTAGTTTGTGATTTAGTGTGTCTTTAAAATTATCCATTTTTTTAAATACTCTTTAGTGTTATATTTTTATTTTTGTCCTTTATTTATACAACCATCTCTTGCATACATTTTACACCAGAGTAGTGCACAGATACGTGATGTCTTATTTGTACTGCTGTATTCTTTAGCTCATTTACTGCATGTTTAAGTGGTTACATAAAACTACTTTTGACTTTGTTACTGAAATCACTGTCCTCCAGAGCCAAGTTCCCTGTACAGAAACATTTAGTGAGAATGTCTGAACTGACAAAGAAGGGCTCAGAGTCTGTTTTTATTTTAATTTGTTTCACTTGCTTTTTGTAGACCTCAGATGTTTCCACAGTTTGCCTTTGACTACAACAGACACTTTTGTACCCCAAATGCATACAGAATGCATACTAAAACTTCATTCAATGAGGTTTAAATGCACTGTGGGATCTTGTGTGGGCTTGTTCCATCAGAGTGAGTTTTCTCTTATAAATGGTCTTATCTCAGTTTCTTATTCCAGACAAGTCTCTGTGTCTCAAATCCAGCATGTTGTTTATTGGCGCAAACAGGATGCTGATTCATTGCCATAAGAGTACTTACAGATGACTCTTGATGGAGTGGAAATTGGACACCAGAGAGAAATGCCATGCTGCTGCAGCCATGTTATCTAATCTGAGATGAAATGGATTGCCTTTCCAGAGCATTTAGGAGCAGCACAACTACCTGTGAGCCTCACTGGCATGGCAATTCTGCCTTGGTTACATTTTTTGTTTCAAAAATTTTCAAGAAAAGGCATAGATCCACGTTGTGGCACAGAGCAAATCTCATCTTACTGCTATGCTTTAAAATAGTGATGTATATCACACATAGAATCATAGAATAGAATCAAAGAATCATCATGGCTGGAAAGGAACTCTGGGATCATCAAGTCTAGCCCTCATCCCAACATCTGCCTAACCTCTAGACCATGCATGGTCTTAAGTGCTCTATCTACTAATTTTTTAAACACCTCCAGGGATGGTGATTCCAACACTTCCCTGGGCAGCCTGTTCCAGTGCCCAATCACTCTCTCAGTAAAGATCTTCTTCCTAATATTCAATCTAAACCTCCCCAGACACAACTTGAGACCATTTCCTGTCATCCTATCATTAGCAACTTGGGATAAGAGACCAGGACCAGCCTTGCTACAGCTGCTTTTTAGGTAGTTGTAGACAGCAACAAGGTCTCCTCTCAGCCTCCTCTTCTCTGGATTAAACAACCCCAGTTTCCTCAGCTGCTATTCATAGGACCTCTTTTTCAGACCTCTCACCAGCCTCTTTGCCCTACTCTGGACCCGTTCCTTACACTGTGGTGCCCAAAACTGGGCACAGTACTCAAGGTGTGGTTTCATGGGTGCAGACATACAGGAACATGATTAACTTCCTGCTCAGGCTGGTGACACTGTTTCTGATAATGCACCACTAAGCTTCTTGCTCAAGCAAATTTTATAGGCAAACTTTCATTTAGTCTCCTATACAAGCCCAAAGGCCGCAACAATTACGATCTCTTTTCATATCAAGATTTGTTACTAACTCACTGCTAAAAGTGTACTGACAGAATTTTATAAAGTCCCTTTCTAAAAACGTTAAAAACAGGCAGCTGCAGGTATTAAAAGTCTTTTATATGGCTATTGAATCAAAAAAGAAATGGGTGCACAAATTTGTTAGACCTTGTTCTCTACAGTTTGAGTAAGATATTTGATCAACTTTTGTTGGCTGTTCATTTCTTCCTCTGGAAAGGAGAAATTGAAAGTTCAGGTGAGTTTTGTAGTTTCAGGTCAGGCTGAGGTAGTGTTAATTTGCAGACAAATTCAGACATTATTGAAACCAGAAGGAGGTTCTGGAAGCATTCTTGAGATCTGAGAGAGAAATAGGAAATCACCTAAAATGCTTTGTTATGATTCCTACAACAATAATGTTAGCAGTTTCCCAAACCAAATCAGAATCTAGTTTACTAGAAGTTTCATTTTACTGGGAACAGTTTCTGTTCATTTCTGTTGCCTCTTCAGCTTTCAGGTACAGCAAATACCTGACAAGGACAAGACAGAAGTCACAGTGTTTAAACATCATGTATGCTTCCTGGGGAATCTTACGGAAACAACAAATGTGAACAGCCTGGACAGACTGGCAACCTTAGCTCATGCTTCATATTCTGAGGACATTTGTGGAAATTTGGATATGTGGTCCCTACTACGTTGGACATGCTGAATGAGAAGCTGGATTTGCTTCATGTGTTTCTCCAGAGAGGAAAACCTTCTGCTTGTACTTGAGAGTGTCTCAACAAGAAATATCTGAAAAAGATTGCTTCTGAGTCTGAGAATATTCCTTCTTGTGATGGCCTGCTGTTAATGAAGTGTGATTTTAAAAGGCTATTTTTGAAAAAGAATGCTGCCTGAATTTTGGAGATATACATATTATTTTGAATCCCAGTATTTAAGTGACATTAATTGGGTCCTTCCTGTTTTATATCCACAATTTTACCTTTCAAATATTTCTGAGATAAAGAAATGTGGTCTATTAAAAAAATGGTGAAATTCGCATAGTAAAAATAAAAAAACAACTGTTGGAAACAGAATTCTTTCCATAGGCCAGATTCCAAGTTAACTCATAACCCTTGCCAGTACCAGTGAAGTTAATGGGATTGAAAACAGTTTAAGCTATCTCATACTTAGCCTTGTATGTTTCCAGATTTGTCCCTTGTGTCTTATCATAGGAGGAAATTATTTGATTTTTTTAAAACACAAATTCTGACAGCTTGGGATGGAAGTTAATGACTCCTTTTTCTGCCAAAATTCATATAATTTGGTGTAGAAAAAATATACTTTATAGGCTGTAATAAAACTAAGTGCTCACTAGATGTTTTACTGCAATGGATTTGTGTTCTCCAGATTGCTGTACAGTTAGTGTAATGATATATAACTCCACATTTTTTTCTTGCTATGTATTCTCACACACTCTGGCTGTTATATAAACACCAAGTTTATAGTCTTACAATGTGAAAATGCGTGTGCTCTGGTTGTCTTACAATCATTGTTAGCCACCCAGAGGACAAGGACTCGTATAATTCTGCAGTTGCATTGACTATACTGAGAATATGCAACTCTCCAGAGTAGTTTGGTGTAACTCTTGACCTAAATGTCTGAAGTACATGAAATAACCAAAGACCCCTTTGAAGTCAATGGAAACTACTTCCAAGCTCAGGTCCATTAAAAATCATGCCATCTAGCTGGATGGTTCTTATGTTTGAGGTGTGACAGAGCTGTTTGCCAGCAATAAATGTGTGGCTTCAGCCTCTCTCTTTTTTGGCAAAAATGGAAAAAATTCCTGGACAAACATTAAGGTTTTGGGATAACAAGAAATTCAGATGTTTTAAAATGTGTATAAAATATAAGATAAATATTTCCTGTAATATATTTATATTCCTTCAGACTTTCCAGTCATCCCTATATGTTAGCAAGTCTCATGTTCCCATACAGCCTTGCATGACTGTAGATACTTATCCTTTTTAATCACTCTTTTGGCTATAAGTATACTGTTTGGCTATTTGTGAAGTCTCTTCTTTGGACCTGAGTTTGGGGCAGGAGGGTGGAGGAAAGAAGCACTGGGATGGAAGGGAAGAAATCACTGAGGACAGAAATTAGAATAGAAAGCCAGATAATGGTACCCAGAAGCAAAGTTTTAAACCCTTGTATTCCCTTTGAGCGCTCCAGCAGGCACTGCTGTTTGCACATTCATCTTCTTTAAATTTATACATTCAATTACATACTTCAGTGTAATGAGGAAAGCTGGAAGGAATTGAATTTTTAACTCATTAATAGCTATATTCTTATCTGAACAAACATTTTACTCTCACTTTTAGTATCAAACTATACCAAGCCTAAAGTTTTAATCTTTTGTAAACCAGAAGTTCTCTTAGTTTTAATTTTTCGTAAGTGTTAAAAACTGAAGTGGTCAATAAAAATTTCAGTGTCAATTCAACTTCTCTAAAGTTTAGCAACAATTGTTACTTAAATTCTATCTTTATATTATTTATTACATTTAATGTAGTGTTAATTTAATTACATATCACAGTGGAATCACGGTTATGTATGTTTTTGTGAATAATATATGTATGTGTATGAAGATACCATATGGATCTTTCAAGCTACATAGCATTGTTTTTGTGTGTAAGAAGGTTGCTTTATTTCACATATGTATACGAAAACAGGATACTGTATACTCAGCATGATGAGCAGTCAACAGTTCAGTCTACTGAGATATTGTCAGAAAAATAAGCTGATCTCTTGATTAAAAAACAAAATCAGATATTTTACTTTGTAGGGAACTTTTCTAATTTTCCCGTGGCTCGCTTATAAAATAGACATAATTTCTCAAGGGTTTTCAATTACCTCACATATAGATTTTTCTCAATGAATAAACCTTTGAGAGTTTCTATGTTGACATTAAGGGACAAGACACTATATATAAAAATATCAGACCTTTAGAAGAGTAGGTTTGGTATGACAATGATTTTTGCCGCAGGAAGCAAGATGGAACCTCAGCTCTCACTGGGAAACTAGAGGTTTCAAAATAGCTTATTAAGAAAAATAATGAGCTCTGTTAATTCTTTTTTCTTCACAGAATTTTTAGGCAAGTCACTACCATTTTTGAATTTAAAAAGTGAGCAGAAACTGTAACTGTAAAGCAAGATGTATCACAGGGTCTACAGAAGATATTGACGTTTCCAGAGAAATAGCCAGGATCCATGTAATATGCACTGGGACATTAAAAAAGGTATCTTGTTCCTGTTTTTGCTACTAGATTCAAAATAAACACCTTTCAGGGATAAGAAAGAGATGGATTTTCTCACTTGTTTTCAAAAGTAATAAAGAGGTGAAAGAATTATTAAACATGTAATTTTTCCAACTTTCTATCTTTAATTAGAGCAGTTTCCTGTGATTCAACGAAGCGTGTGTAGGCAAACCTGAAAATTGAAACCAAATCCATTCAGTGTAAACTATGTACTTCAGTGTATTCAAACTTGTCAGCCAAACTATTCATAAACAGATGACTTAGACTCAGACTGATGAGTCCTTATCTGAGGGAATAAAACTTGGCCATGCATTTCATGCCTGTGTGAAAGCGGGTACAAGAATGCCTATGTGCAGGCATTGCCAAGATTAAGCCTTCTAGGAGCCACTGGGAAAAGAAAGAGAAGAATCATGCAATCAAAGAATGTTTTGGTTGGAAGAGACCTTTAGGAGAATCAAATCCAACCGTTAACCCAGTATTAGCAGGTAACACTAAACTATGTTCCTTAGCACTACATCTACATGTCTTTGAAACGCTCTAGGGATGGTGACTCCACCACTACCCTGGGCAGCCTGTTCCAATGTTTTACAAGACTTTCAGTGAAGAAATTCTTCTTAACATTCAGACTAAATGTTCCCTGGCAAAACCTGAGGCTATTTCCTCTAGTCTTATCACTTGCTAGCAATAATATCTCCCCTGAGCCTCCTTTTCTCCAGCCTAAACAAATTCAGTTCCCTTAGCTGTTCCTAATAGTGTCCTAATAGTGAGTGGCCCAAGACTGAACATGATATTTGAGGTGTGGTCTCACCAGTGCCAAGCTCAGTGTGTAGAGGACTAATTATATAAAGTAACTCAAACATCCACGTGTATGGCACAACCGTCCCTCTGTCATGGTGACTAGGCCCATTTAAAACAACAAGAGGAAGCCATTGACAATCTGAGCAATTAGTAAGGAGCACAAATACAGACAGAAGCATCATAGAAAGTATCAGAAAGCATATTTCCTTCTCATTTCTCATCTGTATGGGAGTGTAATTCTTGTGGAGACCAAAAAAAAAATGGATGGAATTAGCCAACACTTGCACTTTAGCAAAAAAACCCAACTACCAGAGATCTTAATAGACCCTGTACTGTTACGTGCTAAGGAGACACATCCCATACACTGGCCCCCAGTCACTCTTCATGCAAATTAGGGATTTTCTGCTGATGAACAGTTCTATAAGAGGACACAATGGTGAAGAGCCTTGCTGACCCATCACCTGAAGCATCAAGTGAACACATGGACCTGAGAGGTGTCACTGCATCCACAGCGCTGACTGCCTTATCTGCTCCTTGTCTTCTTCTTTTCTTCTGCCTGTCCTCTATTTTTCTTTTATCTGTCTCTCCAATTATTTACAGTATCCTTCCTGATATTTGGCCTTATTATTACTTTAATCCTGAT
The DNA here is from genome assembly GCA_028565055.1 of Phoeniculus purpureus. Classification (NCBI taxonomy): domain Eukaryota; kingdom Metazoa; phylum Chordata; class Aves; order Bucerotiformes; family Phoeniculidae; genus Phoeniculus; species Phoeniculus purpureus. The sequence goes on from JAOXOE010000874.1 coordinate 18,117,154, forward strand.
CTCACCAAATAACTGACTCACAGTTCAGAATTTTAAACTCGCTGCCACCAGCCCCTCTAAATTTGAGGACTTGCTGAATTGCAAGGGAGTTCATCTTTCTTTGTAAACATAAGATGGTGACTTTTACCAGCTAAACAGTGACCAGGCTGCAATATGTGAACAGTCACTCCTCTAGTTCTGCTGATTACACCTTTGCTGCCTTTCTTGGTGTGCTGGTTTGAGGGTTAAAGGCAGAATCCTCCAGAACAGATTCTTAGATTCCTCTCCCACCAATACAGGGAGGGAAAATAAAGGAATTTGAAAATTTCAATAAATTGTAATTTTATTCAAAATGAAATAAATTTAAAATAGGGAGGAGAAAAACAACGAGAAAAACCTTCACAGTAGACGGAAAAAAAAATTCAGGAATACGGTGTAAGGGAAGAACTATGTACGGAAGGCAATTTGGTGTAATTCTGGCCTCCAGTCGCTAGGGGACGCTCGCCAGGGGGCGGCAGCAACAGGCGCTCGCACCTGGCTTCTTTGACGCCCGCGTCGCGCTGGGAAAGAGGGGAGGAAATAAAAATGGCGCGGGGCAGTCGCGCGCCCTTCCACCGCGTGCAGCGGGCGCCTGGAGATCGGAGCCCTGGCGGCGCCCCCCGGCAACCGCGCACCCAAACCCCCGCAGCCCACCTCCTCCTTGCGAAAACAGAGCCGCACTTAGAACCGGTCTAAGGCAAAACGAAACGCCTTCAAGTGCGAGACAGATCCCCTCCCGATCTACCAGTACCAGGTAATAAAAGCTTAACTTTTAAGAGGGTAGCGTGCAGGAGAAGGCAGGAGGGCTGGGCAGTAGATCAGAGCCCAGGAGCTGTGGGTCTTCCCTCCTCCACCGCTGGCTGGGCCTGCCCCCGTCACCCCCTGCTGGCTTTTTTTTTTTCCTTGATGGCCCTCCAGGACTTCCTACTGTGGTGTGGAGTGGTTTGGGAGATACAGAAGTTCTTTTTCTGGATCCTAACACACAACCCCGCACAGTTCCTTACTGTCCTGGCCTACATCTGCCCACTACCTGGTTCTCTGGGCAGACAGCTAAAACTAGGAGGGAGATCAACTAGAAGACTGAACAGCAGAAGTGGGTGGAAGTTGGCTCTGACCTGAGTTAAGCTGTTGATCTAAAGTGACCCGATTGACTAAGAAAAGTCTGAGGGTGAGGAAATACCTTGTTGCTAGTCTTACCTCTAAAGACAGTACCTGGACTGAGGGGCGTCCATCCAGTAAGTGCCTTTCATTTGTTTATTATGAGCACATGATACAAACACCTGCATGGGACAGCTGGGGTGTGTGAAGATGAGGATGTTTTGCTGGAATGTTAATTAGCTCTTGTAAGTAGCTAAACTCTATTAAACTGACAGCCACAGTGCTAAAAGCATTAAAGGTCACAGGAGACTCTGGGATGGGTGGTAATTATTTCCTACTGCTACATAGTGAAGTGTCAGCTGTACCTATAGAAATCAGTGAGATTATGTTTCTAGAACAAGCTGTTCCTCCTCTTCCTGCAGTTTTGCTCTCAATAACATTGCAACAAAGAACCTGCAAGGACTTTCATGTGTTTACAAGGTGAATATATATTGAATTAACTGTCATATCCCAACCGGGTAGAAACTCATCTTATAAAACTGAAGTAGATCTTGATGAACAATTTATGAGATGACTAATTCTGTGGAATAAAGACCTAAAGCAATAGATGTGTTTTGGAAAATGATTACATATCTAGACAGTTGGTATCACTGAAGGAATCTATTTTTCTACTCTAATTGAAATAGACCCCAGGACATGTGGGAAAGTAAGAATGCTTATGTGAAGAGATCTTTGAATAGTCATTTAGATATTACTTGGTATGTAAGTGTTCAAGCACGAGTCTTCCACATTGTTGGCCTTTCCAGTGAGCTGCTGGGACAGATAAGCAACTGGAGCTGCCATATGCTGGAAGGATAGACTAATAATCTGTGTTATACCTAACAGAGAAATAGTGTCAACTTGTTTCAGCCCATGTTAAATATAGCATGTGGTAAAACAAAAATAGTGTATGTGAAAATAATCAGCTTTACAAACCTTGGTATTCAGAAAGAAGGGTATCTGTCCTCTCCCAAAGATCAGAATCAAGTCCTTGAATAGTCCTGTAGGCTGCCTTGCACAATGGTATCCTCACCTCCAGCAGCAAATGAACCATGTGTACCTCTGAGATAACTTGAAGCCAGAGGAAATTCCACTTTCCAAAGGTAGTTTCAGAAATTATGTGTTTATATGTAATATGTTAAAAAGGAAATTGGCTGTATTGTTTCCCAGCAGATGCTGGGATGTTGTAGACTCACAAACTGCTGTGATTTGCTGGAGTCAGATTTGCTGGAGTCATATTCCAGAATATGTAAACATCTGCTTAATGAGATCTGATTACTGTGATCCTATTTAAATAACTGAACTTTGGCAACAATTTTTATGCAGTGGTGTATCTTGATACTAATCTGGTTATGTCTGAAGGCACACTTGAGTTTTTCTAGGAAACAGAATCACTGTGTAAACCAACCCTCTTTTTTCCCACATCTCTGTCCTTCCTGCTGTATCAAGCAGGCGAAGCAAATGCAAATGTTAGCAGAAAGCTGTGAAGCATGTTTTAAAGGAAACACTGGGGAAACAAATATTTAGTAGGAGACTGATCTTGAAGAGGTATTTTATTTAAAATTATGATTTGGGGGGACACCTATCAGCATCCTGTCTTTACAGAAGGAACTCTGCCATCAAGGAATGAGGAAACTAGAGCTGTTATAGCAATAATGTAAGCAAGCAGCAAGTGAGGAAGCATAGTGGAGGACTGGAAAAGCTAAAAACCCAAGCACAGTGCAGAAATCCACCCTAAAAAAACCCCAAAATATGCTTTTTGGACTCGCTCCAAGAGATGAACCAAAATAGACTGTGGCAGTTTCACATGAGAGCTCTTCTCTTCTATATCATGCAGCAGTGATGTCTGTGTATTGTATTTGCTGATAACTGCCCTTATAAAGTGTCAGTGCTATTTCTGGTTACGTTACTTTATATGTGAACTCCTGCCACAGTCTACTTGAAACCTTTCAGGTGAATTGCTACTTATCTGTCCTACCAGAAAGGCACAGCAGATGACACATTTTAGTTTCCAGTATGTAAGGAGTGGCAATTATTCACATTTGCAGGTAGACCCTGTTAATATACGTAAAACCTTGGCCATGATGTCCTGCAATGCAGAGAGGACTGACTTCTCTGGTTTCTGCCCAGTTCTTTCTTCGGGTTTGAGATGACTGTTAATGATTCTCGTTTTCAAGTAAACTGCCAAGTAAATGGCAGTACTTGCTTTAACAGAAGACAAGAAATATGGCACAGAACTGCGGTCCTGGTCCTAAATATTTAAAGTTTTCAGGATGCCTTGTCAATTATACTTTTTTTCATTTTAAGCAGAATTTAAGCTGAATAATTGAAATTGCATATGGAACTAACCTTTGTCTTATTGAGAGGAATTTGAGTGCTCTCGAGTGTGAGAGATGAACACACTGAGTGTCACAACAGCAAAAAAATTATGGTATAGATAGCTACCTTAAAGTATAAGCTGTTATGCTTTTTCTTTGTTCTACAGTTACAGAAGCCCAGTCTTTCAAGCTGTTTGATGCAGGAGGTAGGATATACCTGTCCTAGAGATGGAAAAGAATTTTGGGGCAGGATTTAGCAGGGCTCATTGACAGAGCATTAAACTAGATGTGAAGAGGGAGGTGGGGACAACTGGCTTAGCTAGTGAAAACCTTGGATGTAGTAGCCCAGTATCAATGGGGCAATGTGGCATGACAGATATCCAGAATGGCTACCACCCCTCAATATTGAAAACTGTGCTCAGCTCCCTCCCTGAAATGTTTATACACCAATGCACACAGCATGGACAATAAACAGGAGGAGCTGGAGGCCATTGTGCAACAAGAAAAATATAATATGGTAGCAATCACAGAAACTGAGTGGGATGACTCCCACAAATGGAGTGTTGCAATTGATGGCTATCAACTTTTCAGAAGGAATAGGCAAGGAAGAACAGGTGGTGGAATAGCCCTCTATGTTAGAGAGAGAGACATCTGAAGCTATACAAATGAATGCAGGTGAGGATACAGCTGAGTCATTGTAGGTAAGAATTAGGTGTAAAGCCAGCAAGAGAGTGTGGTGGGAATCTGTTAATAGAGCACCCAACTAGGATAAGGAAACAGATGAAATTTTTTATAGGCAGCTGAGAGAAGTTTCACAGTCTGCCTCTTGTGCTCGTGAGAGCACAAATTTTCTCACAGCAGAGACAGAACAGTCCCAGAGGTTCCTGGAGTGTGTGTCCAGGGAGTGGTGGTTAATGGAGTGAAATCCCGCTGGCAGCCTGTCACAAGTGTTGTGCCTCACGGGTTGGTGTTGGGACCATCTCTGTTTAACATCTTTATTGATGATCTCGATAAGGACACAGAGTGAATCATTAGTAAGTTTGCAGATGACACCAAGTTAGGTGGGAGTGTTCATCTGCCAGAGGCTGGGGAGGCTCTTCAGAGAGACTCCGATAGATTGGAGCAATGGGCCAATGTTAATGGCAGGAGCTTCAGTAAGTCCAAGTGCCAGGTCCTGCACTTGGGCCACAACAACCCCATGCAGTGCTACAGGCTTGGGGAGGTGCGACTGCATTGCTGTCTGGCAGAGAGGAGCCTGGGGGTTCTAATTGACAGGAAGATGCATATGAGCCAGCAGTGTGCCCAGGTAGCCAAGAAGGCCAATGGCATCCTGGCTTATATTAGAAATAGTGTGTCCAGCAGGAGTAGGGAGGTTATCGTCCCCCTGTATTTGGCACTGGTGAGGCCACATCTTGAGTATTGTGTCCAGTCCTGGGCACCCCAATACAAGAGAGATGTGGAGGTGCTGGAGGGCAGAGGAGGGCAACTAAGCTGGTGAAGGGCCTGGAGAATAAATCTTCTGAGGAAAGCGTGAAAAAGCTGGGACTCTTTAGTTTGAAGAAGACAAGGCTGAGAGGAGACCTCATCACTCTCTACAACTACCTGAAAGGATGTTGTGGAGAGATTGGTGCTGGTCTCCTCTCACAAGCAATTAGTGATAGAGCAAGAGGGACTGGGTTCAAGTTACAACAGGGTAGGTTTAAACTTGACATTAGGAAAAATCTTTTCACAGAAAGGATGGTCAGGCACTGCCCAGGGAGGTGGCTGAGTCGCCATCCATGGATGTGTTTAAAGATCATTTGGATGAGGTATTGAGGGATCTGGTTTAGGGGTGAACTTGTAAGGTGGGGTAGATGGTTGGACTCAGTGATCCCAGGGGTCTTTTCCAGCCAGAGTGATTCTGTGAGTCTGTGATCAGACTGACAAGTATTTGACTAGATCACAGTTATTCCTAGAGACTCGTCAGTTTTCTTTTAATCAAACAGAGAAAGGACTGTTTATGTGACAGTGGGATCAAATAATAAGACTGTGAACTGTCCTTTTTCGGTTATCATGGTACCGGTGCTGTATACGTGAAAGGTACAGTACTGTGATAACTGAAGAATGGTGGTGCCATCGCATGAGAGCTAGAAATTACGTAACTTCTGTTCTCAGCCCCTGATATCTTGGAAACAGAATTCATCTGATTTTGAGGGGAAGACAGGGAAGCCTTCCACAGGGGTAAAATAATACCACATAAAGTAAGTATCCGCACGAAAGGCTTACGAAGAGTAGGTATCAGTGTTTTTAGTGCACAATTCCGCCGCATGTGAATCAAACCCATCACTTGTCATTGTCCAGTCTCTCTTTTTTTTTTTTTGGTGCTGTGAAAATCATGCAAGAGCACTAGTTCGTTTTGTCAGCAGGCTGATTTCAAATGGGTGGTTGCCACTCCTTCCAAGCTAGGAGTGTGCAACAGGAGTGAAGGTCAGGAGAGGAGCAGACATCCTGAAGCAGTACATGTTGCATGGGATAACACAGTCTGTGATTCTGTGAGAATCCATGACTTTTCCATCCTGTGAGTATCTATTCATGAAGTTCTGTTTGCAGCACTCCTGTGTCCTACTAAAGCAGCTCACAAAGGGCTGGGATATCAGACTGGAGTATTGGGCTCCCAAGCAGAAACTTGGATGCACAGACTTTTTGAAGCAAATTCCACTTTGCTGTCCCTTCTTTTCTCTACTGTGACATCTCTGTGTTTTAATGCTTTCACTGTGCAGAATCTGAAGCTGTTCATAAGCTCTTTTACACTACGTTGGCTTCCCTGTCCAGCACAGTGTAGTGTGAATATGACAGTTCAGCTGAAGGATGAGAACACTGTGTCAGGACATAGTGCTTCAGGTTATGTCTATCAGAATGAGGAAATGTCTCCCAAGTTTGTGCATTTCCAGGGGGAGACATCCTTGTCATGGGGGCAGCAACATGAGCATGAGGGTGTCATGGGGACACCAGTCCCAGAAAGACCCCTTAGCCTGCTGCCTTCTAGATTACTGTCTCTTTTCTTATGCTCCAGATTCCACAGACATAAGTGCATCTCTGTCAAGCTGAGCTTAAAATGAAACGCAGAGCACTGGAAGTGTTACCACCTCATAGCCATTGCTCCGGCAGGACAGGCAGATGAATTGGCATGCGCCAGGGGTCTGAGGAGAGCAGTGGGAAACACTGAGTGCCCCACACCTTGGTTTCACAAGGATTTAGGGGCATCAGCAGAGTTTCAGAGCCAGACAGTAGACAGACTCTGCTCTAGGCTGAGTGCCTCTGCCCATCCAGGCTGTCCACCTTTGGTGGTTCCTGAGCACTGCCCAGGCTTCAGATGTTCCCTGAGCCCTGCCTGGGGCTAGGGCTGTTGTCACCTTAGACAGCGTCAGTGATCTGCAGGGCTTCTAGTCTCACACTGATACCCGAGTTTGGTTGATTTGCCCTGACAGCCAGCTGTGTGAAAGGACTGTGTACCTTTTGGTGTAGTTTAGCAGGCTTCTGGGAGAAGATAGCACTTACATAAATAGGCTTTTCACTTTTTTTTTTGTTTGTTTTTAGTTTTGGTAGTGCAATGGCTTTTTATTTGAAAGCAGCCAGCCCTAATGAAAACATACAGTTAGGATCCAATAGCTGTCCCTGGATCTAAGGAAAAGTGTTCAACTCTGCTTTGTTCTTCCCTGAACTCAGGCTGTTCCAGCTCTATAAACTTCTCTGTAAAACTTCTCTATACCTTTCATCCCGTCCCAGTTGGTATGTGTGTGTTTGGTGCAGCCTCCACTATTATTTGAAGTGCAAACCTTCCCACATATGACTCATATCAGCCTCAGGCTAATATAAACCTGCTTTCTGCTGCACTTCTGTCACATACCCCTGCCTTTCCTCTTTCTTTTTCCTCTATTTACAGGGCTCTTAACCACTTGTGTTTTTACTGCTACAAGGCAGAGCTGGTCTCTTGCCTCTTGCTGCTCCCGCATTCCCTGCCTCTTTGACACCCTCTGGCAGCTTCCTTTCACTCCCACCACCCCTCCCCTCCACTGTGAGCGTTTCCCATGCACTGTGGCACAGCCCTCTGACTTCTTCCTCATTCTACCTTTACAGGCAGACAGTCATGACAGTCCACATGTGCAAAGGGGCCTGGGGATGAAACTAGTCTCACCAGTGTGGTGTTGATAAGCTTTTAGGATTTTCCTGTGGGCCTCTGGCTCCACGTTTCCTCTGGCATTTGTACAGTGCCCTCCTTGCAGTTCAGCGTGCAGCTTCTGCAGTTTTGGGATTGGCTGCTTTCTTGTCACACTGCCAGAGCTCTGGGAAGGGACCCAGTTAAGGAGGAGGCTGGTACAGAGCTCGTTGCCCATAAGCTTTACTCAAACTTTTGTGCAAGTGTATCTAACCATTATAGCAGCAACCAGAAACCTTGCAGCTGGCGGGGACAGGGTGGGGGAAGCATGTAAGAAAAGGCGTTTTTCAGCTCTTTCTTTAAACTGCAAATGCATTTGAGAAGTTAGAGAGAGCCGGTGCCTACTGAGGCCATTTACTAGCCCAGGATGGTGAGATGTAAAAGTGTGTGCAAGTGTAGGGGCTATGTGCTCACAGTCACCTTGTGAAGGTGTTCAACTGGCTGCCCTGAGATAATGCTCAGGTCTTGCTCAGCATAAGCCAGTGTCGCTAACAGCAGACTGCTTTAGTCTGACACCTCTCCCTATGCTCATAACTGAGCACAGGAGCAGCAGCATGCCCAGCTGAAGTGGATAGAGCAGTTCCTGCTCCTGTAACTTTCATTGTTACGTTGAATGATGGTGCTTATTCACAATTTCTGTGAATTGGAGCTGCCAGGAGGCTTTCTGAGGCTTCACAATCTTGCAGTGGGAATAGTGGTGTCTTCTTGGTCTCCTGCTTCCCATTTCGTGGGTTAATGCTTCCCATTTCTCTTGATTAAGTGCTGTTAGCTCGTGATTATGTTCTCAGCATGCAGAACAGAGACTTTTTCCACATTGCCAGCAAACAAATGTGTGGACTGGGTGTGCACACTCCCTTTCCTTAAAGGTTAAAGTTAACCCAAGAAGGGCCATACTAATTCTGCAGGAGATTAAACCTCAGTTCAAGACTGGCTTGTGGCCATGACTGGAAGGAACCAGACTTCTGTCGTGAGCAATTACTAATTTTATATTTGTAGACTTTTGCTGTAATTGCATGTTCCCTCTTGTATGGAAGCCAGTAGGAATGTGCTCTTGGCTGGTTTGTTCCTTTTTTTTTTTTTTTAAGTATTTTTCAGAAGTTTTTTCCTGTCACTCACTCTCCAGTCAGTGGGCATTTTAGAACAGTGTTTCTGTCTTTGTGCTTCTCATAAAATTGCAAAAGGAAAATGAAAGCACTTTTTATTCCTTTCAAAAACGAGGGAAGAAAACAGAATTCTGACAAAGTGGTTCTAACAAAACATTTAACTAAGAAGTGGTCAAGTTAGTAATACATCTCAAGCATGTGGTTTAAGATTTGATTCTTCTCTTCTCAAAGTTTGCATCCCAGGCCAACCTTCTGGCTATCTGTGTTTATTGTTTTTTTCTGCTTTAGACGTTGGAAGAGGGGAAGGAGTACCATAGGTTGGAAGGCAGTTCATATAGCCCTGATGGAGAGTCAGCATCATAAATGGCCTTGCCTGTCTACATCTATTATTTCTCCTTTCTTTCTTCTTTCCTCAATGTTTGGATTTTTTCTTACTGTGTTACTACGCATTGCTTCTCTCTCTGCTCGTACAGAGTGCAGAGCTTTCAGTAGGGGTCACCAGCCACTTCCACAACACAAGCAAAAGCAGGGTTTGGAGCCTGTAAGCTTGTTTCTCTTTGCTGAGTGGTATCTTCACTTCTTCTGTTAGGTGTGCTTTTTGCTGGAGTCGGCATTAGTACATCTGGTTGATGTCTTCAACTCTGTTGTTTTTCTCTTCCTCAGCATTGAGTTTCTGCGACACCTGAGAAGCTTCTTCCAGACCATGTTTAAAATTGAAACAAAGACTCCTGAGGAAGAACACATGGGCGGGCAGAAAGTCCTAATGACGTGTGTTGGCACCGGATTTTCCAACCTTAGCAAAACTATACGATAAGAGAGATCTGCAGACTTCCTGACGTGAGGTGACAGAAAAAGCTGCAAATATCTGATGAAACCTAGCTTTCCTTGTGCTTATTGTGGTCCTGGAAACCGAACTGGATTCCAGTGCAGAGGTACCCGAGCTTGCTGCATGTAAACAATAAAGCCAACTTAAGAACTTTATGAATACAGTGCCAGCGTTTTGTGCTACAGGAGTGGCTGGCTGGAGCCTTAGCTGGCTTGAGACTCTTCACTGTATTCCACTGCATGGGACACAAGTGCCTCTTACGTCCCCTGTGCCCTCAAGCCTTAATGCAGTGGGTGATCTAATTTTGTGTGTCTGCAGACTGAAGTCTTAGTATTTTTTTCTGAAAGATTTAAATAGATAGGGAAAACAAGACTGAGCAGAATGATTATTGCAGTGCAAAGCAACTTAACACAACAGAAACACTGAATTCTTGAGATAACTGCAAAGACAATGTTGGCTTAGAAATAAAAGTGAAGTTGTTAGAGTTTTTGGTTAGACGCTGCATATGTATAGAATTTGTCAAATGTCAACTACACTGCAGTGTTACAGAAAGAAAAAAATTACCTTGTCTTCTAAATTTCCTTAGTGTCAGTATACTGCAGAAGAGGTCACAGTCTATACTGGCTTGGTTTAGCCTCCTCTGCAGGGATGTACACGGGCGGAGAAACCCCCGTGTCAGTTTTTGACTTACCATATATATTCTTTTTAGGTTTGTTTGGCATACCACACACTGCAGTTTGCTAACAGTTGTTGTGAGGAGGAGCCAAAACAAGCTGTAGGCTTTGAGGGAGAAAAATGTATTCCCTTATGCCATCACACTTTATGCAGCTGTTCACTTCTGAAATAGGGAGTAACGGTGCGTGTGCAGTGCTTGGATTGACAGATGCACTGTTTCTACCAGATTTCAACATGTACCCAAGAAAGGCTTTTGGTAGATTCCAGGCAAACCTACTGAGGTTAATGCTGAACTCATTACACAACAAAAGAGAAGTATACCTGACTTCAGACTGTGTTTAGCATGGCTGGAGCAAGATAAAACCGTGTCAAAAGCTGAGAGCAGAGAATACTAGTGACTGTTACTCAACTGAATCACAGAACGTTAGGGATTGGAAGGGACCTCAAAAGATCGTCTAGCCCAATACCCCAATTTGAACCCACGCCATCGAAATGACTGGAGTCTAAATCCAGTACCTGAGACTACTCGGCCACGCTACCACCCTAAATAATGGTCTTGCAAACATTATCAGGTGCCACTGTAAAACGGGCATTACTTCTGTAATCTGAAAAATGTGTATTGTACCCAAAAGGTCTTTGACAAAAAAGTTAGGTAATTGATTAGTGTTTGATTAAGTACCGGAAGTTATGAGAGTCATTTCTGTGCTGTATTTTGTTCTTGCTACAATCTGTCTGAACATGTTTTGTAAAAATAAAGTATTTTTTTCCTAAATAAGAGTTTATTTTCCTTTGCAACAAAGCAAACTGCAACCATAAAAAAAAACCAAAACCCCAGCACCTTTTCCCTAGCACTGTAAGATGGTACCTCAAAAGCTGTGTGGTTGTTTTAGGCTGATAAATCCAAATAACAGCTGCAGGAGTTGCCAGGGTTGGGAGGAAAGGAGAGGATGAGGCCCTTCTTATAACATACTGTCTTTCCAAAATTTGTTTTGCAGCTAAGGAAGCCCTAAATAAAAAAATAAACTACTGTATTTTTTGCATTTCAAGTTAAATTAGCAAAGGCGGGTAGGCAAGGAAGAATTTACCTTGCTTCCTCTGTCATCTGTGCAATTTACTAAGCACAACTACAGGCTGGGCAGTGACTGGCTGGAGAGTAGCCCTGAGGAGAGGGACTTGGGGGTGCTTGTG
>JAOXOE010000874.1:18128713-18156767 GCA_028565055.1 Phoeniculus purpureus
AGTGAGGGTGACAGAGCACTGGAACAGGCTGCCCAGGGGTGTTGTGGAGTCTCCTTCTCTGGAGACATTTAAAACCCGCCCTGGATATGTTCCTGTGCGACTTGGTCTAGGTGATCGTGCTGTGGCAGGAGGATTGGACTAGATGATCTTTCAGGTCCCTTCCAGCCCCTAATGATTCTGTAATTCTATGATTCTATGTAAAAATATTTTCCTAAAAATTATACAACTCTGTGCTTGCCTGTTTGAGATTATTGGCAGTTCTGAAATGCAGAGTAATTACCCTGTGTAGTCAGGCAGATAACATTTTTTCCTGAAGTGATTTTTGAAGGTGGACATCTAAAGCTATAGTGGCAGTTTTCGTTATGTTAAAGATTTTGTTTATTTACATTATATAATGTTGCCTGAGTGTTTCTTTAGGAACTGACTCAATGGAAACAAGAGACTGATTCTGAGGATAAGATTGCAGAGCATCTTGTTCCTACCAGCACAGTTTATCACCCTGTTTAAATGTTGTCATGCTTGAAGACATCATGAACTGGATCCAAACCTTCCATTGGCTAACTGGTGCTTTGTGCTGGACCTCCAAGCCATCCAGCACTAAATACATGTCTATGAAAGCAATAATATCTGGTGTTGGTACGTCAAAATATCTGCTGATGCTTGCTTAATTATTTCCTAACAGGTTCTATTTCCCCCACTGGTACTGCAATGGCACCAGTAGAGCATATCGGTATGGCATTCTTCGAGGAGCAGAGAGTCCTGTTCTTGATGATCTTGTCATGGCTTACCTATTTGCACAGGTATAAGATTTGTTTGATTATATTTTAATGCAGGTTGGTAAAAGTTGTTAGTATTGATTGTCTTTCACATGTTCTAACAGTAACTGTGTAGGCTTTTTTGACAGCTTGAAGTCCACTGAAGTTGAAAATGAAATTTCTTGTCACACTGTGTATTTGGAGAGATGAAGTTCAAATAGCAGTAGTGTGGAGAGCGGTGAGAGTGTGTAGCTTCTTTCTTCTGCCACTACCATGTGGAAGTTTTTCAGTGTGACTTTCATTTTGGACTGGCAATGTAGAACAAACATCCTCCCCATATCGACCTTTTTGAGATTTGAAATGACGTATTTTGGGAAACAGTGTTTCTAAACATGATAGTAGCTGGCAGACATCATGAAGATGGGCAAGTTTCTGTGGATAAAGGAATTTGTTCACAAGAATGTTGTCTTAAAAAAAACCCCTAGACTTCCCTCTCCAACTACAATAAACCCAAACAGAAAATAACTGTGTCCTCACACCTCAAAAAGTACTTCAGTTTTAATTTGTTTTCTCACATTCTTTTTTGTCAGTGGAGAGAAGATTTTTTGGATGGATGGGTACAGATGCCGGTTACTCATGAAACACAAGAAGAATGTCTTGGAATGGCTGTTCTGGACATGATGAGAGTGGCCAAAGAAAAAGACCAAACCCCACTGGCTATTTACAATGCAATCAGGTGACTCCATACTTCGTAATTGTATCACATCTGTCTAATATCTAACACCATCTCGGAGGAGATGCTCAGCTGTTCACAAGTGGTTTATTACAGCATAACAATTCCGTAGAATCACCTATAGTGTAAACTAGAAATGAATAGAAAATTTGTATTATGGTGGCTAGTCATGTATGTGGGTACCTGAATTTGATTGACTTAATGAGAGGTAAGGTTTCAGCTGCTCATGAGTTAGGAGACACCTCTGCAAGTCATCAGATCCAACCTCATGTTCAGATCAGGGTCAGATTCAATATTAGATCAGGTTACCCAGGGCCTTTTCATTTGAGTTTTGAAAATGTCTAGAGATGACGATTCAACCATGTATCTGGACAGCTTTGTTCTGTGTATGATCACCCTTAATGAGCAAGATTTTTTTTCATATCTCCTTTGTGATACTGCTTATCTCTGTTGACTCCAGTCCTTTCACTGTTATGTCTGAGAGGAGTCTAATTCAGTCTTCTCCATAACCACCTGTTAGTTGAAAGCAACTAGTGGAACACTCTGCCTGAGCCTTCTCATCTCCATGCTGAACAAATCAAGTTACCTTCTTCTGTCATGTCATGTATTCCAGGCTTTTAACAATCTTGGAAGGGTCTCTCCTAACCTTTCTGGTGTTTATCAGTTCACTTTGTTTTATCAGTTTAATTAGTTTCTATTCCATCTGAGTTAATTCTGCCTGTGTTTTGTACTTAGTGCTTGATGTTTGTCCTTTAATGAAGTCTCTCAGAAGGAGTAAAAACCAAAATGAGAGAATGAATTGGCCAGCTCATTGTAGGTGACAAATCACTCCTTTGCTCCTTAATATAGACTATGGACTGTGATACAGGAATTTCAGTGAGAATCAATCACATTGGTATATTATACAGCCAGGAAGTTTGTCCTCTGGCTGTATAGTTGTCTCTATCCATGTAGTATCCTCTTCTTAACTTGTACGCCCGACAAAGCAGCTGTGTAACTTCACCCTTACCTCAAAACTTCAGTGATGGTAGAAGTGGTGTGTCTGGATTTGTGCAAAATGCGTTATGTGTTGTATGTTCAAACCAAGTGAGGGGGAAAATTACAAGATGGAAGACGAGACAAGGTTGTGTTTGAAAGAACATGCTAAGAACTGAAAATAGGATCCTTGCTATCCTACAGTAAAAAAATAAGTTTACATTTAGAGAGAAAGATTATTTCATGTTGACTTGTGTATCACAGAACTAATTATCTTTGCTGAATTTAATAGATTAAAATTAGTAGCTTTTTTCCTGATTGTGTATTCACAGCTACAAAATGTTTTTACCTAAATGCGTGCGAGCGAAAATCCAAGACTACCATATTTTGACACGAAAAAGAATAAGGTACAGGTTCCGCAAATTTATACAACAGTTTGGCCAGTGCAAAGCTACTGCCAGAAACTTGAAACTTAAGTATCTTATAAATCTGGAAACCCTTCAGTCTGCATTCTATTCAGAGGTTTTTGAAGTAAAAGAACCTGGTGGAGATCCTTCGGGAGAGGAAAGTTTTGCAACAATTGTAATAACCGGAAATGGTGGAATTCAGTGGTCAAGAGGAAAACTTAAAGACCGCGAGACACTGTCAGAGCAGGTAATTTCTTTTGTTGTTGTCATAATTGTGCAGTTTATAATGTAAAAAAAAAAATTACTAGCTTGTATTAGAAATTTTTATTCGCCCTGGGTAAATTCGGTAGGTAAATTTTCCTTCACAATGATGATACAATTTCTGAATTGCTGAGGCCCACAGAAATGTATTGGCTCAAAGAGTCCAGGATTTCAAAATTAGGGTTTTCCTAAAGGAGTAAGTATTCTTTAAAGTATTTTAGTGTTAGTTAGTACTTGCATATCTACTACTTTTGTGCTTGACAAATAAAAACTTTGTTTTGTGAGTTCACACTTCCAACAACCACATAACAGATTCTGGGACTCAGCGTATTTGTGCTGACTTAGTCTAGCTAATATCCACTGAGTTTCACTGTCTGGTTGTTGCACTTTTTAATATATTAGGGTAGCCTTGCAACCAAATATATATATTCTAACTGGAGCAAAATCTGTGCGCTTCGGCAGAAAAACTTTTACATAGATGAATCTACCTTTATTTAAGGATGTTACTTAGCATCTGAACTTCTACTGAAAACAAAACAAAGTGGCATTTATGGAACTGCAAACTGACTTCTGAGAGACTGAAGTAGTACAGAACATCATAATATTAAAAGCTACTTGAACTTACTGCCAAAGGAAAATATGACTTGGATTTACCAAGTAATTCTATGAAAAATAAATATCTTGGACTTCCCATGTAAATAAGAGTTGGTGCTTCAAGTTACCTAGTCAGTGATAAACACAACTGATAGAGGAATCTTATCTTAGACCTTTTATATGGTAGCAGGTCTTGCAGTTTGTATCATGCTGAATGAAACCATGACATACTCGATTGTTAACAAGCTTTCTAAACCTGTTTAATCAGGATGCTAATAACAAGTTCTCAAAAACCCCAACTGAAACAATCCCCTAGATTAATCAAAGTGTTTCATTGTTAGTTCACCAAATACTGAAGCCGTACGGCACAAAGAAATACCTACAATAAAATACCTCCAAACCCATATATGAATATTTACATTCATGGTTTCTGGATCTTTGTGCGTTTTTAAATTCTTGCTCATAGTGACGGTCCTGTAAGCACAAAATAAAGCACTTCTTTGGTTTTTTTGTAATGGTATATTTCATGTTTTATGATGCCAGCTTACAAGTTCAGAGATGCAGGAATTCTAAAGCTCTAAATAGGTAGGGATTTTTAGCTGCTGCTTATATTATTACTTACATTATATAACTAATATTTATTGCAGGATTTACAAACATATTGTGATTTTCCTGATATCATTGATGTCAGCATTAAACAAGCCAGCCAAGAAGGCTCCAGTGAAAGAAGAATTGTCACCATTCACAAACAAGACAGCAAAAATCTGGTCTGTTTACTTTGTTTGCAGTTTTTTCAAATAGATGTTGCTGTGAGCAGATGGTGTGGTTGCTGTGGTATTTGTAGTATTGTATTAAGTAGTCACCACATCAACTAACCATAAGTTAAAATTAAATGCATTTGAAGAGTGTACATAGTGCTTCAGAACACCATAGGTTTTTTGCATTCAAAGCTCTGTACACAGACTGAAATACAAACAGATATTTATAGCTGAGGTAGTTTCTGATACATACATTCATTCTTTTCTTTATTGGACTATTAAACCCGAGTCTGTGGTTGTAGCTATTAAACCTGCTGTTTCCACATTGTTGTAGTAAGCTACCTGTCAGTGACCAGCACATTGAAAAAGGCTTCAAAATGCTCTGAATGAATGATTGATACACAGAAAATTGGTATTGGGAAAAAACTAATGTTATTGATTTACTGTTTAAAATTCTTTGAAGAAGATCTTCATGTACATGTGCACTTGAGTTAGACTTTCCAGCAGGTGTAACTGTAGCATAGTTGTGTGGTGGGTTGACCTTGGTTGAACGAAGTGTGCCCACTGAATTCTCTGTTACTTCCTCTTCGCAGCTAACCAGTTAGGAGGCAAAAAGTACATTAACAGTGTCATGGGTTGAGATGAGCTCAGTGAGTGCTTATACAACAAGTACTGCTATGGGCAAAACAGGCTTAACTTGGGGAAATTCATTTAATTTATTGCAAATAAAATCAGAGTAGCATGGTGAAGTAAAACCAAATCTTGAAAACCTTTTCCCCAGCCCTTCCATCTTCCTGGGCTCAACTTCGCTTCTGAGTTCCCTTACCTCCTCCCTTACCTCAGCAGCATGGGGTTGCAGTCAGTTCGTTCTATGTTGTCTCTGCTGCTGCTTAAATCTCAAACTGTTCCCCTGCTTCAGATGGGGTCCCTTCCAAGGGAGAGTCCTCCACAAATTTGTCCAGTGTAGGTCTTTTCCATGGGCTGCAGCTTTTCAAAAGCCTCTCAGGGAAGTGTCTCTCACAGAGTCACAGGTCCTGCTATGAGCCTGCTCCGGTGCAGGCTTTGGATTGAGTCATAGCCTCTGTTGGGCACATCAGCTTGTTCTGACATGGGGTCCTCCATGGAATACAGATGAATATCTGCTCCATCCTAGATCACCATGGGCTGAAGAAACACAGCTTGTCTTATGATCTTCACCGTGAACTGCAGGGGAGTCTCTGCCTCCTGTGCCTGGAACTGCTCCTCACCCTCCTTCACCAAACTTGGTGTCTGCAAAGTTGTCTCACTTTTATTCTTCTCTTCTGGCACAGCAGTACTTTATCCTTCTTAATTATGTTATCACTGAGGCACTACTGCCATCTCTGATTGGCTTGGCTGTGGCTAGCAGTGGGTTCATCTTGAAGCCAGCTGGCATTGCCTCTTGGACACAGAGAAAACTTGTAACAGCTTCTTACAGATTCTGTAAGAATCCCAATAGCAAAACCTTCCCATGCAAAACCCGTGTAAGTTGTGACTGATTTGTGGGCCTTGGGGGCTCCCCATCTCAGGCATTTAGGTGACTGTGGAACTTCCTTCTTTTATGGTTTTTCTTGTGTGTGTGTGTGTGTATGTGTGTAAAAACTGTGTACAGCTTATGTAGTTCCTTTCTATAAAAACAATTTTTAATTTCCAAAGGATGTCAATAGTAACTAGTTTTACTGTCTGTCTAGTGATGGGGTTTTTTTGAAAGCATATAATTTGTATCATTTAGAGTAAAATTGTGTATGATTTAGAGTAGAATTCATATTCATTACCTTCATTAATGAATTTTATACGTTTTCAAGGCTTTTTGTTGAAACATAAGAGTACCTAGAATATCTGTGATGTGCATCTATGATACTGAGATAATACCTCAGATTAGTGGAGGAGGCTTCCTTAATCTTGAGCCATTAAAATGCTCTTAAGTTCTCAACAGCAGTGTTTAGATAATCGACTGCCTATGTTTCTGAAGGTAAAAGTTGTTTACTAAGAGCTTGTCTAAAACAGTTGCTGAAGAGTACGGTAGAGTAGGAAGAAAGACAGTAACTGCTGGTTTTGCTTGTAATTTGGATGTGGACACATTATACACCCAGATTAGCTGTTACATAAATTAGAGTTTGTGGTGTAATTTAACCTGTTATCAGCCTGTAGAATTCGTTACAGAGATGTACATAATTTCAGGATACATAGGTGGATTAAGTATGGAAATACTAGGGTCATGGTTTAGTGGTGGCCTTGGTACAGTTACATTAATGTTTGGACTCAATGGTCTTAAAGACCTTTTTCAACCTAGATGATTCTATGTGTAGAATTACTGGGTTTCTAGGTCTGTATATGTGGGTTTTCCAATCATGGTGAAACAACTGTAAAGATAGTTGTTTCCAGATCCTCTTTTAAAGATTAATTTGAAGACTTCAAACAAATTCTTGCCACGTGATCAAAAACACCAGATTTTTATTGCTGTCTAGCAAAGAAGTTGCCAAGGAATTGTGTTCAGCCACATGTGCCTAGTGTTGTGGGCAAATTTGCAGTGCATACTGAAACCTGTTCTGTTGGGCTGTGCTACTGAATGAAGCCTAGCTTGATTCTGTAGATGGTAGAGTAGCACTTCTCTGTTGAAGTGCAGACAGTGTTTAAAGCTCTGATACAACTGTCAGAATATCAGGAAAAATATAGATAATTACATAAAACCTCCACTTTCCTTTGTTGTCAGTAGTAAAAATGCTCTTAAACATTGATTAAATTTTGCCTTGGTATTTTCCATTATTCTGCGTAGACCTTTCCCCACACTGTTATTCTTTTGATCACTTAATTCTTCTCCTAGCTTCCATCACTGCACCTCTCTACATAGCAGCTAAAGGTCAACCTCTGTCTGTGAGCCAGCTCAGGATGCTGCTAGTTTTTGCTGATTATTAGCAAAATTTTCAGGCAGCTACTTTTGTAGAGATTTTTCTTTGATACTTGAGGGCAGCCCCATAAGCTTAGATAAGCAAGGGCTTTCCTTTGTGGAAAAAATATTAACATTTGTGCCGGCACAGCAGGTGTCTGCTACTCTGAGTTGTATCTGTTCAGTTTTTCCCTTTCAGATGTTCCCTCTTGTCATGAGGGTTTTTTGATGACAGATTTGTTTGGCTTGCATTTGGTTTTGAGCAGTGAAGATTGCTAACAAGTTTTGAGTGGCTCCAGGAAGGTAAAACTATTCAAACAGTGATTGAAAACATTTAGGATATCTTTACTGAATGCATCACATACTTTATATTATTACTAGATCTATGAATTTTGTGTTGCTTATTAAAAATGGAAATTCTCTCTCTCTCTGTCTCTTTTCACCTACCCCACCCTACCTTGTTCCTGGCAATTTAACAGGAGGCTGAATTTCAGTCATTAAGAGAAGCTCTCTCCTTTGTATCATTAATTGATGGATATTACAGATTAACTGCGGATGCACACCATTATCTCTGTAAAGAAGTAGCACCACCGTCAGTCCTTGAAAATATCCAAAGCAACTGCCATGGACCAATTTTGTAAGCAATTTTTTAGCAATATAACAAAGTTTTGATATTATTTTTGAAAGATGAACTTATTTTAATTGGATGTGAACCATGACCAACATATTGAGATGTGTATTTATTGCATTTATGTAACATTATGCTTTACATTTTTCCTCTTATTTTGCAAAATACAATGCCTTCTTGATGCATTCTAAAAAATAAATGGAAAAATTCTGGTTTTAATTTTCTTCCCTTAGAATTCTTTTTTTTCTTCAAGTGAAAGAGTCAGGAAAGTCAAGATGCTGATGTTACAGAATTGTAATTACTACCATGGCAGCAAAGTACAATGTCATAGACAGAGGATCTCATGTTTTCACTATAGCATCTGGTAGTTATATTATCCACGTTGGAAAATATGCAGTAGAATTTGTAGGAAGCTGTGCAAGGAGTCTAGACCTTTCTGAGTCATTCTGTTACTCATTCCTTGAGATGGGTAGATTATTTAAGGAAGTACTGGTTCCTGTAGAAACAAATGTTTTATCTCAACTCTACTTTTTTGTTAGTCTTTTCTCAAGTTAAAATCAACTTTTTCACCCGTACAAATATTTTGCTAATTTTATTTTATTAGATAGTTTTATTGCAGCTTCTTTCATAATGGATATTGGAAGTCATGCCAGAAGCCATGGGGGACACATTTTATAGACAGTAGAGTTTAGCATCAAATTGTGATGTATTCAATATTAAGAATTTTCATTATTAAGTATTTTTTGTATGACACTGTCTAAATGACAAACTACTCAATATTTGAGAATCAAGGGATGAAAAGAATAACTTAAAAGGAGCTGTTCAAATTGAGTTTGAATTCTTACTCCGTTAGATAGCTGGTGTGTTCTCTGGCCAATTCCCAATGTTCCTGGATTTTGAAATAATGCAATATTAAACTTTTTTGTTTTTATTATAGCATGGACTTTGCTATCAGCAAACTGAAGAAAGCTGGTAATCAGACTGGTTTCTATGTTCTTCGTTGCAGTCCTAAAGATTTCAAAAAATACTTCCTCACCTTTGCTATAGAGGTCTGTATTTTTTCTTCAATAGTACTTTACAGTACAGTTACAATAATGAGCCTGGGATGTTCAATAAATGATTCTGAATTTTCTCTTCTGTTTATAATTTTCTAGATTTTGTCTGATTAGTATATCCTCCAGTTTTTGCTAGATTGGCCAACTATCAGGGCCTTCTAAAGAGCATCAAGGTACTGCTAAGGACACGTACATACCATATGCTCAGGAGAATGAGACAATTGAGAGGGCAAAGAGCTCGAGAGTTCTAGCACTGGTGACATGGCTTTTGGGACTATAGTAGGTGTTTAGGGGGGTGGAGCAATTTATTTTGTTGGATTTTTTTCTTTTTTTAAGGCTGCTTACTTTTTTTGTAGTTGAAATTTTTGTCCCCTGAGTTTCTGCTCACTCCATCTCTGCTCCCAGCCAGGGCTTAGATGGAGTGATCTGAGAATGCTTTTTCCCTCACAATTTCTTCTGGGTTCGAGTCTTGTCCCCATCCCCATTGCTGTGCCAGCCATATTGTTTGGCACCTGTTACGTTAACACAGATCTTGTGATGGATATCTGAGGTTGGCCACCTCAAAATGCCTGCAATTCTCATTTAGCTAGTAAGGTTGCTAAATAGCTGTGAGAGCCATGTACAATTGTCAAAAATTCTGTTGAGACGTGGAGCCATTATAAGATCAGTTTCACAAAAATTTTATGTGAAATCAATTAGGTTCACTGATAAGGAATTATTTTGACTAAAAGGTGAGTGAGCAGTTGCAGCTTGAGAGTCAAGCCTGTGAGTTTAGCCTGACATTAAGTGACCTAGCCGCTTTTTTCTGATCTTATTCTGAGGTTCTGAGTAAGCCATTAGAAGGCTTTTGAGATTGAGAATTTGTTGGAACATTTTCTGTAGTGTTGACATGAAGGATCATGAAAGCACTGTTAAGAGCTCCTCTTGTTTAAAAATATTTAATAGGATCTTCTCAAGACTCATTGTAAAAATAATTCAGTACATATTGAAAATCTGTACTAGCAACTAATTGCTTAGAACTGTACCGAAGACAGCAAAAGTAGAAATACAGATGAGATCTTGAAATGCTTGCCAAAAGAGCACAGACCATGAGCATCAGGGCTATTTCTTTCACAGAAATTTTGCTTTAATAATAGCCGATGTAGGGGTGAAAAAGCTTTCATTACTGGCCATAAAGGATTTTTCCTAGAATCTGTTTTCTCAGCTCCATCTTTGCATGTTTCGTAACATTTGTTTTTCTTAGTATAAACATGCTAATTCCAGTGATGGGAGTAGAATAATGTTTTCTCAGAATCAGTATTACACAGTGAGAACAAAATAACAAATTATGGTGGCATTTTGCCGAAACATTCTTTCTTTAATAGAGTGCTGTACATTTAAATAAGCTTTCAAATACTAAATACTGGCCAGTTTTATTTTTAATGGAAAAAAAAAATCTCTGCAGCGTGAAAATACCACTGATTATAAGCACTGCTTAATTACGAAGAATGACAACGGAGAATATAATCTTAGTGGAACCAAGAGAAGCTTTAGTAATCTTAAGGATCTGTTGACATGTTACCAAACAGAAACTGTGCGTTCAGACAGCATAATTTTCCAGTTCATCAAATGCTGTCCTCCAAAACCAAAAGGTAAGAGAATGATTATTTCTATACAGAAGAGTATCTAACTTCTAGACTAAAGATTTAAACAAATAACATTGACTCTCAGGTAGGTCGATTTATATATTTGTGTGGTTAGTTGTGGGTTTTTTAAATTTCAGTGTCTTATTGTTCATCTTCTTGGTCATAGTTTTTCAGCATCTGCCAAATTTTATTTTGCTTTAAAACAATCTTCCTGAAATAATTATAGTACTCAGTTTCATGGCTAGAAGCAAAAGTGGTTTCTTAATTGCGGTGGGTTGTGTGCAGCAGCATTTCTTCTTTGAATGGGTGTTTTCATGTCTGGAGAACAAACGAGCTACTCAATGCATAATTTCTCACTGTGGGTAGTTCCATAAGCGTGTTACAAACAATGCCAGTAGATTTCTTTCATGATTGACATTTTAGCTGAGTTATGCCAAGGCTGCAGAGTTATTTCACGTTCTTTGTAACAGTGAAAAGTATGTGTGGAATAGAGCTTCTGAATGAGGAGTGTATTTTTCTTTAATTTTGAAAATTAAATTTTTAACCTACCTTTGATATTCATAGTATGTTTATTGTTGAAGAATTTTGATAATGTCTGCCTTTATTTGCTTATGCAGTATAGCTAACACTTAATATTAGTCTTCTCTGTCCAATTCCCTATTCAAACTAAACATTGAAAGAACAGGCTATTTGGTATCACACCTTTCTCAAGTTTGATTGAAATTAGCTAATGCATTCAAAAGCTTAGAAAAGATTTTCTGAGTAAAGACATATGCACACTATGGAGAATAATATTGTAACCTTATGTTCATCAAAATTAAAACTGTACGTTCATGTTTGTGTTTTCTCCACTTTCTTTCTTCTCCCAGATAAATCAAATCTCCTCGTGTTCAGAAGCAACAGTGTTTCCGATGTACCCTCATCACCTACACTACAGAGACACAATAATGTCAACCAGATGGTCTTTCACAAAATACGAAATGAGGACTTGATATTTGTAAGTCTGCTAGTTGCTTCTTCCACTGGAGATGGTCGGTTTAATACACAGTACATTAGAAAAAAACTCAGTATATTCTGAAAAGATCTCTGTTACGAGATTTTGCTGTAATCTTTCCTCAGAGTTGTAAGAGAAAAGTTGGGTCTTTTAAAATTTCCATTAATACAAATAACTGTGGGGTATTTTTAAAATAAGAAGTGTTCTGTTGACTGCAGTAGCAGTTGTTTACTTCTAAGGATGTCTTGCAGCAAGTCATTCTTTGACATCCTTCAGGAGTCAGTAAAACGTGGACAAAGATTTAAGCTGGTTTTGATATAGCTGCTTCTCTGTCCCATTAGGGTGGTTGTTTAAGAGATGTTTTACAAAATGGACAGGTTTCTTGTTTATTTTGCCCATCTGTATCCTTCCTGTCTTTTAGGAGGAGAGTCTTGGACAGGGCACATTTACAAAGATTTTCAAAGGTGTAAGGAAAGAAGTGGGTGACTATGGCCAGCTTCATCAAACTGAAGTTCTTTTAAAGGTGCTGGATAAAGTGCATAGAAACTATTCTGAGGTTAGTGTGTTTGTTGACTGCTATGTCACATTTGCCCGTGCTATGTCAAGCATGAATTTTCTAAAAATTAGCAAATTAGTTACATGGTAGAGGGTTATTTGTTGAACCAAGCTCAGTCTTAGCCTTATGACACTGTGAGGATGGATTTGAGACAGGCTCTGGGAAGCATGCCTATGTACTTTGTTCAGCCCTCCATACCATCTGTCAGAGAATTCGGAGCTACACACTGAAAGTTAGAGAACTGTTTATTTGTATGATAAAGTATCAGAGGAGAGCTGATAGGGCCACAGAAATGCTTTTCCAGTAATGTTTCTATGATGAAGGATCAATGGAAACTTTCTTTCGGCAGACTGTCTTTGGTGGAGTCAAACTAATTCTACATTAAAGTCAATAATTCACATCACATCATACGCCTGCCAAACGCAGAGTCATCAGGATTTGTTTATAGACTTTTAGCTATAAACAAACTGTGAGCAGACCTGAAATCTCTTTGCACATAAAAAATACACCAGTAATGTAATTGAGACCAGGATTGTGTATGTGAGAATTTAATTTAAAGACTTACACAAGCTATGATCAGGTTTAATATATTAATGTGACTTTTTTATGGCTGTTTGCTTATTTTGACTATTTTATCAAATTTCTAATTAATCTAGATATATTTATAGTGTAACTGGACAGAATAAAAAAATTACTAAAGAAATAAAAGCATTTAAAACCTTCCTGACAGGGTTAGGTAAGGCCTCACAGTAGTGGGTGAGCAATATCGTACTATTCGTCTTTTACTTAGTAATGTGCTATGAAGGCAGAAATTGGAACCTGAATAGTGTATTATGAAAGAATAAGTTGGAAACTAAGTAGTGCATCTTTCATTTCTCTGTCATTTACTCAGTTAACTGATCTGGAAGAAAAGGTTATTTTTAAAATGGTCAGATGTACTTCTCTGTAGAAAAAGAGATTGCTAATCTCTTTGGAACGTGGATTATCATTTACTTAAACCAACAGATGCAACCCAAACCAACCACAAACTTTATTAAGTCTGTTACACAGGGTGGTTGCAATCAGAATGAAGCTCAACAAATTTTAAAAAATACAGATGGTTATATAATTTCTAAGTAATTTATTTAAAAGTTGGGGAGTTTCCTTTTCACTGCTATTTATTGTTTCTCAATCTTTCTGTTCCTCAAAGTCCTTCTTTGAGGCAGCAAGTATGATGAGCCAGCTTTCTTACAAACATCTGGTGTTAAATTATGGAGTCTGCGTATGTGGAGATGAAAGTAAGTAATTATCATTTTGTACCAATTTTATACAGGTGTCATTAGAATTAGCCTTTGGTTCTGGGTGGAAGCAGGGGAAAAGAAACCAAATTGAAACAACTCATCACACAAGGTGGACATCCAATACATGTGTTTGAGGAACTAATCAGTATGGTGATAACAAAGAAAGTAGAAAAATTGTGTAAATACTCAGTCCTGTCTCACTTTTTAAAAGTTTTGCTGAACTTCTGAAATAAGCTTCTGCCAGAAAAATTGCATGTTTACACTGTTAGCTGGAAAGAGAAGTGCTTGGCTACTCAAGAAAGTTTGCATTATTTCAACAGAAACGCTACAAAAAAATTAACAAGGGTAAAATCCTTGCATTGTCTCCAGGTGGAGAATATGTGTTCAGTTTAGCTCTCTGGGTTGTGACTACAATCTCCTTTAGATTGTAGTTGCCCTTTATGGACTGTTTTGTTTCTGAATGCAAGAGACTGTATTAGAGTTTAGTAAAAGGGACTCACTAAGAAATAAGAAAAGCTATTATTTTTCCTCTGGTACAGATCGTATGAAAAATGCTTCATATAGTTGCAAAAATTTTGCTGTCTATAAAATGAGTTAGTTTTAAAAATCAGTTTATTTGTTAAAATGAAATATAGTACCAGCAGTTAGACCAGAGTCTAGATGAGAAGCACAGCAATATGAATGCCTTGTGACTGAAGACAAGAGTTCAGTCGAAGAATCTGAAGTTTTTTATTGAGACTGATGAAGACTGCAGCAATATGAAATGTATCCTGTTTCTTGGGTTGTTCATTGTATGACTCCATTTTCACACTCTGAAGAAGTATAAAGAACATGGAATTATTTGTGGCAATACTTAGATGTCATATAGCTTTGAATGCGTATTCAAGTTCAAGGTACCAAAGAAAGAGAAGGGTATTACTGAGGTATTGATTCTATCCTGAAATTCCATTATTTTAGTTGGTTTCAATTGTTACTCTTTTTAATATTTTAAATCAGACATCCTTGTACAAGAATATGTAAAATTTGGATCCTTGGACACGTATTTGAAAAAGAACAAAAATGTTATCAATATCTTGTGGAAGCTGGAGGTAGCCAAACAATTGGCATTAGCCATGCATTTTCTGGTAAGTAGTTCGACCTTCAGTTTTGTTCATGACTGAGTTCAAGTCCTTAAAACTAATACATGTAGAATGCATGAGCAATTACCCTACTTCCTGAGACTCTGGAAGGTATTTGAAAATAGACAGATCAGATAGCAGAGAGTGGATAGCCAAGGACGTTCTTATTTGAGACAGAATAAGTGGTAAGATGAATCTTCCTTTTAACAGAGTTTAAATGTTCTTATATTAATTTTAAATGGATCACACTGATGAGTCAGTGTTCTTCTGAGTTAACGTACATCAAATAGTTTTAAACTAAAACCATATGTAGATAATTAAAATTAATGCAAATTGACTAGAAACTATAACTCGCAGAGGAATGGATAAATTTGATGGGTTTATTCCTCATGATGTAAAGTACTGGTTATTAAATACCTCTTAAACCATAAGACTTTTTTTGTCACATTATAAAAGATGTATTTCTGTTCATAGGAGGATAAAGGCCTTGTTCATGGGAATGTCTGTGCAAAAAACATTTTGCTTATCAGAGAGGAAGACAGGAAGTCTGGAAACCTTCCATTTATAAAACTAAGTGATCCTGGTATCAGTATTACAGTTTTGCCAAGAGACAGTAAGTCTTTGTGTCAGGCTTATTTAATGCTTCTGGATTGAAAAATGAGTTTGGATTTGTTTGGGGTTATTTTCTGACCACCATGTAAGATACTTTTGTTATACCAAGTTGCTTGATCTGTCTGTCACTTTAAAGCTATTTCTGCAGTCCTAGACAGCAATTTTGAGAGTATCTCCTTTATCAGCAAATCGCTGCAGGAAAAAAAGGCCACAATTCTCAATTGTGTGAGGTTTTCTTCCTGCTATTCTCACTTTTCACTGCACTGGTAGTATCAGTTATAACAAACTGTCAGTTTGTCATAACGTACCATGATTAAATCTGTTGCAAACACTGGTATTGGCTGGACTTAGTATCTCAATATTGATCTAGACAAAATAGTTGTACTTTATAGTTTGGAGAACCTTTTGCAGCTGAAAGTAAATGCAGTTCCATAAATGTTGCCTGACAGTTGAGTATCATCTTTGGTGCATTTTTTTGATGAATCACTGATGCCACTTCATGATGCTAAAAATACTGGAATATCATTTGCCATTGAGGCTGTTCTAATGCTTTATAAACAGCAAAATTAATTACATGACAATAAATTAAAAGTGTGTGCAAGATTGTTGTGCTGGTTAAACTGAAGAGACAACTATTCTTCATCCAGTCCTTTCAATAATTTTGGAAAAATGAACAGACTTTATACTTGGTAATTTCATATGTGCGTAAGGAAATAATGCATTTAAGAGACAACAGGCAAGTCCAGAGGAGGGCCACAAGGATGATCAGAGAGCTAGAGCACCTCTCTTCTGAGAACAGGTTGAGGGAATGTGAGCTGTTCGCCCTGGAGGAGACTCTGAGAGTCCTTAGAGCAGCCTTCCAGTACCTGAAGGGGCCCTACAAGAAAGCTGGAGAGAGACTCCTTACGAGGGACTGTAGTGATAGGACAAGGGAGAATGGTTTCAAGGTAAGAGCAGGTAGATTTGGATTGGATCTAAGGAAGAAATTCCTCACTATGAGGATGGTGAGGCACTGTAACAGGTTGCCTGGGAAGATTGTGGGTGCACCCTCCCTGGAAGTTTTGCACAAGAGTCTTGGCCACCTCATCTAGTGAGAGTTGTCCCTACCCATGGCTGGAGTGTTGGAACTAGATGATCTCTGAGGTCCCTTCCAATCCAAACCATTTTGTGTTTATATGAAGAAGCCATGCACTGTCAGTATTTTT
The DNA here is from genome assembly GCA_028565055.1 of Phoeniculus purpureus. Classification (NCBI taxonomy): domain Eukaryota; kingdom Metazoa; phylum Chordata; class Aves; order Bucerotiformes; family Phoeniculidae; genus Phoeniculus; species Phoeniculus purpureus. Next base: position 18,145,175 of record JAOXOE010000874.1, read on the forward strand.
CCATAAACTGTTTAAACTCTCAGTTTATGAGAAGCTTATGTAGGCTTAATGAGACGCCTACATTAATCTTACAAGATACTATTTTAAGGAACTCCAAAGGTGCATCAGTGCAATAGCATCTATTAAATTGTTAATAGTTAAATGTTAATAAAAGAAATGTTAAATGTTAATAAAAAATTTAAAAATCAATTAATTTGAGATTTCTGGTTGTGCCGCTTTTCGACTGCACCATAATGTACCACCCACTAGCAAGGTACGTTTTACATCTAGTTCAGAGAGTCACAGAATAATTCAGGTTGAAAAAGATCCTTCGGATCATCAAGTCCAACCGTCAACCCTACTCTGCAAGTTCACTCCTAAACCATATCCCCTAACACCACATCTGAGTGTCTTCTAAACACATCCAGGGATGGCGACTCAACCACCACCCTGGGCAGCCCAGTCCAGTGCGTGACCACTCTCTCTGTGGAAATTTTTTCCTGATGTCTGATCTAAACCAACCTTGTGGAAGCTTGATACCATTCCCTCTGGTTCTGTCACTAATTACCTGTGAGAAGAGACCAGCACCAACATCTCTACAACATCTCTACAATGTCCTTTCAGATAGTTGGATAGAGCAATGTGCTCTCCCCTTAGCCTACTCTTCCTCGAAATAAACAGCCCCAGCTCTCTGTCTCCTCATAAGATTTCTTCTCCAGGCCCTTTACCAGCTTCATTGCCCTCCTCTACACTCGCTCCAGCACCTCGATGTCTCCCTTGTAGTGAGGTGCCCAAAACTAGACACAGTACTCAGGGTGCAGCCTCACCAGTGCTGAGTACAGGGGGACAATCACCCCCCTACTCCCGCTGGACACACAGTTTCTAATACAAGCCAGGCCTTCTTGGCCACCTGGGCACATTGCTGACTCTTATTCAGCCGTCTGTCAATTAGAACTGCCAGTCCTTTGTTGCCAGACTGCTTTCCAGCCACTCGTCTCCAAGCCTGTAGCCTTGCATGGGGTTGTTGTGACCAAAATGCAGGACCCAACACTTGGCTGTATTGAAGCACAGACAATTATCCTCAGCCCTGAGATACAGTCTGTCAAGGTCCCTCTGTATAGCCTTACTACCCTCCAGCAGATCTTACACGGTAGCTACTAAATCTTGGTAACGCTGGGTAAAACAGAGAAGTCTGAGCATAAATATAATGTGGAAATTGTGTTTAAGCATTTTTATAACATTAGGATTACTTTACAATAAAAGCAGTGGTCCTCTACTCTGATTCATAAATACCACAGAAACTTGTAGAAGTATTAAAAGCACATGACAGAATGCAATATCTGTGTGTTCTAAAGTCATTTTACCTAGATGTGTTACAGAATTTTCTGGTTTTATTATTCCTTTTGATATGATGTTTCTTTTCTGTGATTGCACAGTTCTTCTTGAGAGAATACCATGGGTTTCACCAGAATGTATTGAGAATCCCAAACAATTAAGCCTGGCCTCAGACAAATGGAGTTTCGGTACTACTTTGTGGGAAATCTGCAGTGGAGGAGACAAACCTCTGAGTGCATTGGATTCTTCAAGAGTAAGTGTTACTGAATCTGCAGCTGTAATAGTTCTTTGAAAGCACTTAATTTAAAACATCAGCTGTTGTAATTATGACCACTGTAGGAAAAAGGCTTCTACTAGTAGATAATCACCAGGAGTGAAGATTTGAGGTTTGGTTTGCTGTTGTTTATGTTGGTTTTATGTGGGAACAAAATAGGGTGTTGCCAGTACTGTTGTGTTGCTTTGTTGTGGAACAATGGGGATCAATTTATACAAAAACTATACCCAGCAATGCAAACTTGCATTATTCTAGTAATTTAACATCTTAAATACCCTAAGACTTTGTTGCAGACAATTTACTATTGTCACTAAAAAGAAAGTGTTGACTTTGTCTGTGCCTCTAGGGGCAGGGGATGGAAAGGAAGCACATTCCATAAAAGTATTATTTCTTACATATTGTTGCCTAGTTGGAGGCAAAAAGATTATTTCCTTTGATATGTGAGAACTAGATTTGTAGTATTATATTTATGAATGGACAGTTGCTTACTTATAAAGATTTCTCAGATGCTGTAGTCTAGGTTTACCTAGGCATAGCTTATAGGTATATAGGTATTTCAGAAGTTGCTCATCTCTCCTGTCCTAGTCCACATTCTTTCATAATACTCGTGAAACCTTTTAGAACTGGTAGAGCAGAATGAGCGCATTGGTGGAGTGAATTTTATACTGGTCTCATCCAGTTGAGAGTTTTATGAAATTAGTAATAGACACCATTGTTCTCATTATCTTCCTCTATTTTCTTATCTTCCATCAGTAACTGACTGGGAATTTCTGAACTGATTAATTTACGGCAGACATACTACACTGTCAGTCTTGGTTTTTGATGTAAATTGGTCAAATATACATTTGGTGAGATAACAAGTCTAGGCTGACAGCTATACTTTTTTGTCTGCTTGAGTGAGAATGTTCAGGCTTCAAGGTCATATCTTAAAATGGTTTTTGTGTGTTTTTTTCCAGAAACTACAGTTTTATGAAGATAGGCATCAGCTTCCTGCTCCTAACTGGACAGAACTAGCAAACCTTATAAATAGCTGTATGGATTATGAGCCAGATTTCAGACCTTCATTTAGAGCAGTAATACGTGACTTGAACAGTTTGTTCACTCCAGGTGAGTCTGCGGTACAAGAACATAACAAACAAAGCAATCTCTGACTGCTGGTTCAATGGTGCCTTCCTATTTGATATGTTAACACACAGTCACTCTCTAAAGCAGCCATGTAAGTCTTAAGTTAGTAAGGGCACTGTGTTACTGCTTTGCTGTTTGTTCTCGAACAGAACACATTAGAAGTTAGCATTGTTGTTCAATGCACTTTTATAGTTTGATTAATGGCTATCCCAAACATTCTAGTCACTTAACCAAGTATGTTCTGTGTGTGAATGCCTTTCTTTCTTTCTCTCAATAAAATTAATAGATATATTTCTTTTTTCCAAATGGAAGACACATCACACGCCTTTCTGAAGTTTACATTTCTTCCCTCTGCAGTAGTGGAGTTGCACAATAGTTTCTAAATTTGAAGTACAATAGGCCTGGAAAACAGAGTACTGGGAAATTAAAGCCTGAGTTCTTGTGAGTTAAGAGAAGTCACTCGGCTCTTTTTGTAATACGTCTTTGTCAGCAACATAATATCTAGAAATTAAGGTGGTTGCTAATATTCTACTGCTGGGTACCCCAGCAAAAGTAAAACATAGCATGTTTATAGTGTTACTTCATTCTCTATTCATTTCTCTGTGACTCTGATTCACTTTTTCTCTCCCGTTCTTCCTCCTGCCCCTCAGATTATGAGCTACTGACAGAAAGTGACATGTTGCCAAATATGAGAATTGGAGCACTTGGATTTTCTGGTGCTTTTGAAGATCGGGACCCAACACAATTTGAAGAAAGACACCTTAAGTTTTTACAACAACTTGGCAAGGTGGGCTCTTCAGAAAATATCTAAGTGCTTAGAGGAATAATATCTCTTTCAGTTACCTTTCAGTGATTCCATAATTATTATTTGCATTGAAACTTAGGTTACAAGAAATGAATAATTTGAGTCATATCCAACCACAATGTACAGTTACTTTTAGATAATTGTTCAGTTTCACAGTATCATTCAACAGAAAATAGATAGCTGATTTCTGCAATGAATTCTTCACATGGGAAGGCTGACGTCTTTTTCAGTGATACAGAGCTGCATCTGACATATTTTTCTTTCTGCAGTTGTTACTCATTTAAAAGTCTTGCACAAGACTATTTGTACATGCATATTCTGAGAAGTCTGAATATGCAGTCCCTAAATTTAATGATGTCTTTGAGATATATGCAGGTCTTGAACTTCTTAGGCTTTAGAAATCTCAAATTTGGTTACTGCATTTGCAAGTGATTGCAGCCTTGTTCTGTGTGAATACATGCCTAAACAAAGGTACAAATGCAGCTGGCAGACCTTCACTGAATGTTTTTTTTCCTGAGTGGTTCCTTGCTGGTTCATGTTTTGTACTGACATGGTACTTACCTATTTGTTTCACTCCAAGAACTAGTGACGGCAAGCCTGAAAGCAAAAAATAGCGGAAATAAACCTATTTGCAGGGGGTTGATAGTTCACTGTGAATTGTGTCATAGCATAGGGAGAGGAAAGAGGATAACATATTAACAGAGGGGGGAAGGTAGAACACTGACACAAATGAGGGAAGAATCACCAAGAAGCAGAGGAAAATTAAGAGCTGAGAAGAATGTAAATGAAGAGGTTTGTGCAAGAGCAGGAGAAGAAGTTTGCCAGCTCACAGCTGTAAATTCAAGTGGAAATTAGTGAAGAGTGGACGTCACCCCCTCTCTCTGTCCTTGTTTCCTCCTGTGCTATTTGCTTCCTCACAGAAAACGTGTATCTTATTCTTGTGGAGTTGTTACCTGTGATCCTGCGCTCTCCTTCACTTAGGGAAAATTCATGACGTTTCACTTACATAATTAATTGTGGTCACCTTATTGCTAATACAGTGGAGCACTGAGGCAGCATGAACAAGCACTAAGAGACAACAGTATGGACTTGTTGTTAATCCAAGTGTTTTCATTGGTGATCTAGGGAAATTTTGGCAGTGTTGAGATGTGCCGGTATGACCCACTGCAGGATAACACCGGGGAGGTGGTGGCAGTGAAGAAGCTGCAGCATAGCACAGAAGAACACCTTAGGGACTTTGAAAGAGAAATTGAAATACTTAAATCTCTGCAGCACGATAACATTGTTAAGTACAAAGGAGTGTGCTACAGTGCAGGTATGTATTGTGTGCCTTTAGGTGTACACCTCACTGTGTATGCTGAGGAATTTAGAGAGGTGAGTATTTGTGGAAGTCATTGACTTGGCCTAGCTTTAACAGAATGAGGTACAAATCAAAGGAAGTAGTGTCTGTTCTATACTCCTCAGGACAAGGTGGACACTGTCAGCTCATTGCATAAAAATTGTAGAGAAGGTACAGTTATGGATAGTTACTTGATGTTCTTGACTTGAAACATAGAAGTCTTCCTAGTAAAGGATTTAGGGTTAAGTGGGTTAATGCAATCATTTTGTAACTCTTGCTGTTTTTATCTCAGTGTAGTGTCCTAGAGTGGATATTACTAATTCTTTTATAGCCTTCTACAGTTAAAAACTACACAAGAAAAAATTTTAGAAGAGTATTTGAGTGAATTGTTGAGGCCTTTTAAGTTTATGAATGGAAGCATGAATTCTGACCAGGATCCCTGTGTGAAAAGAGAAATCTTGGCTTCAAAATCAGACTAAGTTTTTAAAGATGGTAAAATTGTTGACCAGTTAATGTCAGTTGCCATTCTGAGTTTTAAAACAAACCCAGATATATATGTGGCACTTTTGCTTTGCTTTATGCAAACTATCTAAAGTATTGATGACATTGTCTTGACTAGTGATGTTTAGTAGATCAAGCATAACCATGTTACTGATGTGTTTAAATTAATGGAATGGCATTAATAAATGCAGTTAACTAATGTATTAAAAGTTGCATAGGTGTAATAAATTAGGGGTTTGGCATTAAGACTGTTTTATTTTACTTTTATTTGTAGACATTTGTATTTATATTTAGGAACTTGTCATTGGAATATTGTGTAAACGTTGTGTTTTTTGTTGTTGTTATAAAAGGTCGCAGGAATCTGAGATTAATTATGGAATATTTACCATATGGAAGTCTACGAGATTATTTGCAGAAACACAAGGAGAGGCTGGACCACAAGAAGCTTTTGCTGTATGCATCTCAGATATGCAAGGTAGGAAATTTCAGACAGTTTATATTTTTCCACATACTTATGTCTCTTTGGTCTCACCTCATTTGTCTCAAAACGACCTTCACTGGTTGTTTTGTTGGGCTGCTGGCACCACATAACCCTAAAAAAGGTAGCAATACATATTCTTGTACTTGAGAACTGGAAAAATATTTTCTTCACTTCTGAGAAAAGCAAAGTCTTAGCAATTACAGTGTGTGTCTTGCTTTGCACTGTTGTTGCTGTACAACCTGCAGAGCAGAGGTTATATTGATTGCTTTAAGATTTCATTCCAATCTGCAAGTAACTTACGTGAAAATGTAGCAAGTACCCAGTATTACAGTTCCCTGTTTCCTTTAGCTGTTTTTGATTCTCTTGTGATCTTTGTTCTTGCAGCATCAATACCTCTGCTGTGCGTTTCTGTGACTCTTGGTTTTTGCTTTTAAAAATTTTTGCTTTTAAATCAAAAAACCTTTCTCATTCTGCTGCAGTTCTTTCATGTGGCTCTTCTCTGAAACATATGAGAGAATTCACATACCTGAGGGTTGAGTGTGTTGGCTTGCTTGCTGTGTTTTATTTCCTTACTCTTATAATGGAAAAGGGTTCCTAAACTTAAAGGTGATTTTTTTGGTGTGTAACTCACTTATCTCTGCAGCATTTTCAGATATGATTTTTGCTTGTTGTTATCACACAATCATAGAATCGTTAAGATTACAAAGAGAACTCAAAGGTGAAGTCCAACTGCCAAGTGCTACATCTGCATGTTTTTTTAACACCTGCAGGGACAATGACTCCACTACTTGCCTGGGCAGCCTGTTCCAGTACTCCGGTACTTCCAGTGCAGGCCAGGAAGCTGTTGGTCTTCTTGGCCACCTGGGCATACTGCTGGCTCACGTTCAGCCGCCTGTCAGTCAGCACCTGCAGGTCCTTTTACCCTGAGTGGTTCTCCAGCCACTCTTCCCCAAGCCTATAATGTTACATGGGGCTGTTGTGACCACAGTTTAGAGCCTTTATCAAATCTCATAAAACTGACCTGAGCCCATCAATACAGCCTGCCTAGGTCCCTCTGCAGAGCTTTCCCCTCAAGCAGATTGACGCAGCTGCCCAACTTGCTGTGAAACCGTAACAGTGTCATTTGCAAACTTGCTGAGAGTGCGGTATAATGTCAATGTTCACAGCTTCTGAGTTCAACAGTGCTCTTGGCGTAACTTTGTGCTTTTCAGTTCTGTTCAAGGAGTGAAGCTGTGACATCTTGGTGTGTGTTTCCTTTCACATGGGGGTTTGCTATCTCTTGACATTGTGCATTGTCAGCTTCTGACAGAAAACAAACAGGACGCACAGCTGGGAACACAGAGAATAGTTGTTAAATTAAAGAAATCGTAGTACAAATTTCAGGAAAGCAGTCAGGAAAGCAGGTGCATAAACTGACATAAAAAGATTAAATGAAAATGCTAAACAGGACGGGCTTCTCAGCTGTTCTGGACTATGCAGCTTAGCCTAAGTGTTGTTATCATTTAGTCTATCACTAGTAAACTCCATTCAGCCACAGAGAGGAGCTATAACAGCTGTCCGGCTAGATAATAAAAGATCTTGGCTCTGACAGGGGCTCGATTTATTTCTCTTCAGTTAAGAGAAGTCCCTGCACTTGCAAAAAGTAACTAAAAAAAAAAAATGTGCTCAAGCACACTGCTTGGGTAACAATTTGTGTTTGGTTTTAACTTTGAGGTTAAAATTCATTCTTCTAGGGAAAGTGTAGCTGCTTAATGGTAAAAGCAACTCTTCCTCTTTTGTGTTTGTGAACAGGGCATGGAGTATCTGGGTACAAAAAGGTATGTTCACCGGGATCTAGCAACAAGAAATATTTTAGTGGAGAATGAGAACAGAGTCAAAATCGGAGATTTTGGATTGACAAAAGTCTTGCCACAAGATAAAGAATACTACAAAGTAAAAGAACCTGGTGAAAGCCCTATATTCTGGTAAGTCATCTTTTGGTATATGAAGTCATGAACTGTTTCCAGTTTTCATCATTTCAGACAATTGTTTTACATACTGTGGAATACTTAATCACAGGTTCCAAATCAGTTGCTCAGCACTGTGAAAATTACATACATGGAGTTTGACTTCACAGAACAGCATGTAAGATTTTTCAAAAAAGCTACCTAAAAATTACAAAATATTTAGAAGAAATAGTATGCATCAGGAAAGATATTCAAAAATAAAAGAAAGTTAAATGGATTCATTCTCCAGGATGCTGTCAAAGTGTTATACCTTTTGGTTCTCTTAAACACTGATTATTCATATCTGTGAGAACTGTTGGACAAGACTCCGTGTTGACCGAGTGGAGTTAAATCCAGCAGACTGTAATTAGCACGGATGAAGTGCTGAGTTGACTTCTGGTTTGGGTCATTGAGCTTCCAGAGAAGGACTGAATTACTCTACAGTAATGTTTCAATGAGCTGTACTTAGCTTGGAAAAGGAAGTAACGCTCTGTAGCCTGTGGGAGACTGAAATGAAAGTGAATATATTCAGAATGTAAAATACATACTTCAGTTTTGTTCTAACAAAGACAGAAATAGTTTAGAAAACATGCTGATAGATAACTGTGATAAATAACATTTCATGTCTTGATAGCAAAAAACCCTACCATTCTGTACATGTGATTTCAATTTTATGTTTTGTCTGTCCTTAGGTGCTGTAAAAGGTAATATGTAAAAACAAACACAGATTATTAGAAAATGGCATCTTAGTGCTTGTTATTGGGGGTTGTAAAATTTAAGTGTAAAAGTACCTGGGAAGCAGTTCAGTTATGCTTATTGGAAATCATTTTCTTTCCAGGCCTTATTACATCAAAATCTTATTTACTCACACTAAAGATAGCAAAAATACCTACGACTGTGGGAAAAAAACAGTAGTTAGCACTAACTGTGTTGTTTAAGGTTGTTTCTGTTTCCAGTACCCGTTAACTATTATGAAAATAGTAGTTACTAGTGGAAATAGCCCATGAACAAAGGACTTGCTCTTCTTAAAAGGAGTATCTTGAATCAAAACTAAAAGAGACATGTTACACAGAACAGTATTCTTTTTACTGTGTGTTACAGGTATGCTCCAGAATCTCTGACTGAAAGCAAGTTTTCTGTGGCCTCAGATGTGTGGAGTTTTGGTGTGGTCTTGTATGAACTCTTCACATATATTGACAAGAGCAAAAGTCCACCAGCTGTAAGTATATAACTAATGGTTCTTGGAGGGTTTTTGCTTGTTTATTGAAACTTTAAAAAATGTATTAATTTTTCCTGTACCTAAATAGGTTGATATTTAGTGATTCTTTTCTTGGACATACCTTACTGTTTGAGGCAGCATTTATTCAGAAGCAGCAACATGCTAGAAAGTACTAGTCTGAAGCCGTAAGAGGAAAGGGAGATCTGAAGATCACATGAAAATCTGTGTAGATAACTCCTGTTTGAAAAAAAGATTCTCTTTCATTATAGATTGTTCTTTCTCACCCTTTCTGCAGAGAAATTCCAAATGTCTCATTTCAACATGACATGTTTTTATAATGCTCTTCCAAATCTAAGGCTGAGCAAAACAAATGCATAAACATTGCATTGGCTTAAATAAATTAACTTCAGTTACTTTGTTTTACTAGAACCTTAGTTTAGTAAGTACTAAAGTTCAAGAAAGAAAGGACTCTTTTTGCAGACTGTTGACAGACCATTGAAGTCAAATTTCCAGTGGACAGAAAAAAATACTACCTGTACCCAGAACAACAGTTCTGCAGTTGGAAATGAGATTCAGGATCAGTCTTGTGCCTAGTAGCCCTCTTCAGACATAACAGAGGAGGGTTCAGACTCATATATTTACTAGAGCAGTTTACTAGAGCAGTTCTCCCCTGTGGCCTGTCTCAGTCCTCACCAATGCAGTTGTGAGAGCTGATCGATGCTGGTAGGCAAAACTACTTAGGGATCTGTGTTGATCTCAGACAACCAATTAATAATTTGATACAATTATTAAGCTATCAAGGAAAGTCTCTCAAGACATGGGCAGCTTTTCCAGCATAGTAACATAAACACTGCAGACGACTGGATTTCTGCTGCAGAAAGGTTATGAAATGGAAAGTGGTAGGGTAAGTCATGGGCTCATGAGGAATATACTTTCAACAAACCAACTCTACATGTGCATTCATTCATCACATCATCAGGTTGGCTATCGTATTGGTACATATCACGAAAAGTTGGTTTTACCGGTTAGCTAGAGCGGTCTGTTTAGCTGTCATAGTCTTTATAATTAGACATTGTTTCCCTAGCTCTGGCCATGTGCACACCAACAGTTAATCCATATTTTCATGTCAAGGATCATTATGTGAATTACTACAGCGCCGGAAGAAAAATAATTCCTTAGTATTGTGACCAGAAATTATTTTCAGTTGATGCTTTTAATCTCTGACAATTGTGAGTGAGGGTTTTAGCTGCTTTTTGGCTTATGTTGATTTTTGAAGAGCAAGATTTATCTAAACTGTTTCTTGCTGGTTTTAATTACTATTAATTTTGCTGGCCACTATTTCTAGTCTATAGTTATTGAATAATCCTATTAATTTTTTTGTACATTTTGTACAAATGTAGAAAACTACATTTGTAGTTTTCTGATTGTAATGTTTCAAAGCATCAAGATCTTGTTTAAATGCTTCAGGGACCTTTTTAGAATGAGCTGTGAGGTTCATCCTTTAAAACCTCATTAATTGTCAGATGTTCAACATTTTTTTAGAAGATTCTTCATTTATTGCCTTAAATTGTTTATGTATTCTATTTTTATAAACACAGAAAACCCCTTTTTACTTCATGATATATTCTCTGCAATTGTAATTTGTAATTTTATCACTATATACTATTCTATTTATTCTTATCTATGATTCTTACAAAGAACTTTTCCTTGGTAAGACTATTGCAGCATTTTTTATTCCCTTTAAAAATTATTTATGACAGTTGTCCTTACATTTCAGGAATTCATGCGCATGATTGGCAATGATAAACAAGGACAAATGATTGTATTTCATTTGATTGAGCTTTTGAAGAATAATGGCCGTCTGCCAAGACCAGATGGATGCTCTGATGAGGTGAAGCATTATATTAATATGCTACTGTAGTCTAACAGTTGCTCAGTCAGAGTACCTCATAAATGCAAACAGCTGTGTTTCATTCTGCTTGGCTTACTGGATTACTTATACAGCAGTACTGTTACTTTAGCAATTGCTGGGTAAGTCTAAATACATTTCTGATCCTTTAGATGGCATCACCTCAGGAGACAAGAGTGTAGTCTTTCTGAATACATGAAGCAGGGCTGTTATGACTGACTGTTGTACTAGGGCACATTTCTATTTTCAAAAATACACATCTGTTAAGGCAATGAGATTAATATATAGAATTTGCCCCATGGAAGTCACATACACAACTTCTTATTCAAGGCTGTGAAAAATCTGTAATGCCTAGTAGAGGTATCTTAGTATCTGTGTAAGGTTTTTCACATTTAGTTCCAAGATTGAAAGAGTGCCTCGTCTTGTTTTCCTTCTGGTGCACTTCCATCCTCAAGCGTAGGAATAGCAGTGTTTATTGTGCATACTATTCAATGTCAAGTGTTCTCAGCCAAGAGCTACTTGCAGACTATAGGTACCATTAGGTATATGAATTGGATTTTGTATTGTAACGGGTTGAAACTAAGAAACTGCTTTGCTCCCAGGTTTTAAGGGGAAAGGAAACCAAAGCAGTCAGGTCTCGG
>JAOXOE010000874.1:18162087-18172915 GCA_028565055.1 Phoeniculus purpureus
CTGACCACGGGACTTTGGGACAGGTCACTTCCCCTGGGACAGTTCCGGGGAAGAGAAGCCTCTTAAAGCAACAGGATATTTTCTTTCCTTCATAAAAGCACAAACCTGTAATTCTGAAAATTCTACTAATTTTCAAACCACGATATGTATGTACACAGACTTCAGCTTTATATTCATGTTCTTTGTAGATACTGGAGCGTGTATGTATGTAAAGCAATCCTCAGAGCATAACATGCAGATAGTTCAGTTTTGTTTTGGTTTTGCTAATACTCCAAACTTTTTATATTGCTTATAAGTCTTGTAGCTATCTCTTCTCCATAACAGGGTGCGCTTTAGCTTGAGTCAGAGTGGTAGCGCCAGGCAGGTGAACATGAGGGAAAGAATGTAAGTAAAATAGTTACACTTTTTAACATGTATAACTGTCAGTTTGAATCAGTTGCTGCATCCCTTTAAAATCAATCACAGTTGGCACAAGGTCAAGAGATAATTAATTCAGAACTGGAGACAGAGGGGAGATCAGGGTCAAGTGATCTGTCAGAGAAAAGAAATAATAGTGTAGGAAGTGCATGAAAACCATGGGAAAGAAATAGCCTGTAGAGAATCAGAAGTCTCTGAAGTAACCTTTCTTTCATTGTATGTGTGACTACAGCAGCCATTCAATTGCAAAGGTTTGGGGTTTTAAAGATAACCTGAATGTCAAATGTGTAAGATACGGAATTGTTTTATTGAAGCTGTATCCAAACTGACTGCAAAGGTTTCAATGTCTGACATTTGTTCAGATATCAAAACAAGATGAAAATGTCTGTCTTTTGTCAGAACCTGTTCCTCTTCCCGTTTTTGAACCTTTAAGGCCAGTCATCACAGACAGTAAATCTTTCAGATGTCTGTGTATTATAAACTGCTTGAGTCTACAGTAGCTTGGTTGGTGCAGGAGTTTCAGATTTGTTGAAATATGAGGAGCTGATGCTTGTTTTTTTCCTGGAGTTCTGCAGTTAAGCAACATGCTAAAAACTGTTGAAAGTAAGAGAAGTTGGTAATAATGATTTGGATTAAATTAGTGAGAAGAGTAGAGGTGAAGAACTTGGCAAATTGTTTTGTGACCAGGTATTTGGCACACATTTGGGAAAAGGTTAAACTGTTACTAAATGCCTGTGGTGGTGAAAATCTCTCTCAGAAATCTTTGAAACACACTTTTTCTAGAAGAAGGTTGAGTTAACAAAGTCACTTTTCTGGCTTATTTTTGGTTGTGTAAGAAGAATAATTAGAGACAGTAATATACAGATATGTGGGAAAGTTCATGGTAACATTGCATGGCAAGCTTAGTTTAGAGTTGTTCTGTCCAATTTTTGTTCAGACGTGTAAAGCATTTGTAATTTTAAATATTTTTGAGCTTTGTAAAAAACAAGAGCAAGCAAGAACTGGAAAATGTACCCAAATAATCTAAGTCTCTTAGCAGTCACAAAGCTAGCTAGGTGAATTTCCATGCCACCTCGAAAGAAAACATATCTCCTCTTACAGTAAGGGCTTTTGCCGCTCTCCTCACTTTTTGCCATCTTTGGGATCAAAAGATAAACTTGGTATAGCACAACTTTTGGCACGTTGTTGTGCCACTGTTGCTTGGAAGTGTAAAGTTAAATTGCAGGTTCTTTTACTTGTTTAAAGTGAGTATTAACTTGTTTAAAGTAACTATTTGTAGCATCTGCTTACTACCAATTTTCTGTTTCTTCTCCAGATCTATGCGATCATGAAAGAATGCTGGAACAATAATGTTACCCAGCGCCCCACCTTTAGGGATCTTGGTCAGCGAGTGGATCATATAAGGGACAACATGGGTGGCTGAGAAAACTGCCTCTCTTTCAGCGGATCTGTTGGAATGCCAAACAAAATGTGCTTGGTCTGCTCTGTATAGCTGACATATGTACACGTGTGCGTCTTACCTTTTCTGGAAGGAAAACGTGTGTGGCCAATAGCCTATCTCAATCTGCATATCGAGGAATCCTGCTGGTTTTCTTTATCAGGATAGATTTGTTACTATGAGAACATGTTTAAAATCTCAAAAGAGAAAGAAATTATTTTTCTAAATTAAATAACTAGTATATGATCAGTCTACAACACCATTATTTGCCTTACCTGGCAATGCAAAAAGAAAGGAAAAAGGTGACTAAAAATGTGCTGAGAGTGAGAGATGGAAGGAGTGTGTTTCCTTTTTGAAACGGAGATACGCAGGAAAGACTTGCATCTTCACACTGAGTATATAGTGATCTCGCACCCTATTTCATGCTGTTGCATAAGGGCTGGTGTGTGAACACAGTTACATAATTTTTTTCATTGTTGCAGAAATGGCTTCTCTGTGTAACAAAGTGGCTATGTAACCTCAAAAATTCTGATGTGCCTGCCTGAATCAGTTAGCAGCCAGCAGTACCTATTGGCTGTGAGATGTACTTTGAGTACTTTGCGTGAAAGAGGGAGCAAATTGTTCTTCATCTGGAGAGACAGAACTGATCCTACTGATCCATGGGAAAACTGTAGTTTAGAAAGAGAAAGCAGACACGTTACTAGGATTTTATTACTCTTCTTTTCCTCTGTTGAGTAAGTATTAGATTCTGCTTATATATTGAAGATACAGTGAAAACAAGTAGAAATGAAGCCAGTGTACACAAGGCAGTGTCTTTGGTTTGCTTATGAGTATGAAAAGGCTAAACATGATGCTTTTAAATGCTGCTCATTTATTCTTTCCATCTTTGTAATTTTTATGCAGTCATAAGTACATCTATGGATTGGGAATTTTTTTTAAGCAGAATTAAAAATCTAGAAAATGCCCTCCATTTCACAGTTCCTCGCTTGGCTGTCAAGGTGATCACTTTGTACTTTCCTTCCGGTACACACAAAGGAATGCTGTGGCCTCGTATGTGATACAGCCAGTTGCTGACACATCAAGTGTGTTTTGTGACTAAGTGGCCCGGTGACCTCATGTTTCTTTCTGCGCTAATAACCAACATAAGACTGCTTGGAAGGAGGAAATACAAGTGCAATTGCATTGCTCCACACTTAGTGGGAGGCAAGGACATGATCCCAGTTGCTGAGAACTGGAAGAAGATCCGAACTACCTGAACAGATTATTTACGCTGTATAATTTGGATTTTGAAATGTGTCTAACAAAAAATCATGGACAAGACAATTCTTCGGTTTTGCCTCCAGGCAAAGAAATTGGGGATAATCTCATATCAAATTAGTAAAGTTGGAGGCGTTGTTTATTTTTAGTTCAAATAATCTTTGTTCGTTTGTTTTTACTTATTTTTAAGCATTATTGTTTGTGAAATACAATTCTCGTTATTCTTGGACTTTTGCTGAGAGAAGTTCAATTAAGGGGATATGCTGCTTGGCAAACTGACCTGGCATCCAGATTTGTATTTAAAAATGAACTTTAAAAAGAAATTTTAAAATCCCAACCTTAGCGTACCGTAGTGCCAGTATAGCAATGTTTTGTATTATGTTTCTGTCCCACAATGACTCATACAAAATTATGATGTTACGATACAGGATATTGCTAAATAGAGAGCGTGGCAGCAGCCCTCTTTCTGCCCGTTGTATTTAGTAGCATTTCTGTTGGGTTTCTTGCCACCAAGCACTTGCATAGATGATTTTAAAATATCATTTCACAATCAGTTTTCAAGTGACAAAGAATTTCAAAGTGCTTTGTTGAACTTAACATTTTCTTCATTTCTATACATTGCTTTGAGGTTAAAATTATGTGGAAAAATGCCTTTGTAGTCTCAGTTGTGTGTACATGTTTTTTGTAACAAAAGATAAAGCTTTAAAGCATTGAAACAGCATTTTATCTGGATAACACATGCAGGAATTATGTAAATCTGTATGACACTCAGTAGCTAACTGGTTTCCAATACATAGTAGACTAAACATAATTTATGTAAAAAATCTCAGGGAAGTTTGTGTAGTCCAATGAAGAAATCTTCCAGTCTGATATTTTTTCAAGTGAATAAAAAGTCATTTTCATGTTCTACTAAAGTATGGCTGATCACATAGTCCATTTGATTGCATAAATATAGCTTGGAACTCAAGAATAATTATTAAGTGTCTTGTGGATTATTTTTTTTATTTTTACTTTAAACCTTTTACCATTTTTAGGGAAAGCCATATCTCTACACTGCAGTATAATTTTGTGTTGTTGGTCAGGAGCAGTAGTCTTTTCTAATGAGACTGCCTGAGCTAAGGGCATGATTATCCGGGGTGAGTATTCTCAGCTGAATGAATAGAACCAAGTAGTGTTGAGCACTCTTAGAGGAGTTGTGATTATATGAAGCATCAGTGTTCAGCTCCTGGAGCAGAGACCAAATGGTTTTCTCAAAAAGCTCTTGAAGATGTAAATGCAGTGATTTTGTTAGATTTGCTACTGGGGGTTGTATTAAACTTTTCTACAAAGCAAACAACACCCACTGCATTTCAGAAGCTTTCAGATCCATGGAAGCATTACACAATGCTGTATTTTTATATAGCCTTTGTATTAACAGACTTTGTTGTACAACCTTTCTTCAGCTGGCGTTGTATTTGTGATACCTTCGTCATTATGCTACCCTAAATCCTGTGATTCTTACGTTTTTTTAGTTTGTGGGAAAAGTGCTGGTTTATGCACACATGGCCGCTGCTACAGTGTAGAATTAAATATTGGCTACTGCTTTTCACTTACATTTGAAGCAAGAGATATTTTTCTGTAAGTGCACAACGTATGTTATACACTCTCCGCGAACAGGTATTGCCTAGTATAATATTGGCTTGTTGTCTATCAGTACAAATATATAACGTTTCAAAATCTGCTTTTTAAAATTATATTCCACAACCTTGGGCCAGTCATATAATAAGCCAGAGGAGGAATTCATATTCAGGAGATGAAACCCGTAACCCTAGTCAAGTCTCCTAGTGTTGATTAAAGCTTCCATAGTTGAGGTAGATGTTACTAAAGGTACGTATGAACAAAACTGCAGTGATGCCTGTAAAAATTACCTGGAATTTCTTTTTCAGAAATTAAGTTTTTACTTGTTGCAGTTAGTTGAGGTATTGACCAACTGCCGTGGGAAGTATGGTAGAAGATATTACTGTGTGAAGATATGTAACTCTTGTGTAAAGAAAGCAGACATCTGGAGGATAGAGATCTGAGAACAAAAGCAGAAGCATAGAAGAACAAGACTGATGGAAAAAGACTGACGTTCAACACTGAAGAAGCTTTTTGAATTGTGAAATGCAGAATGATTTATGAAAAAAATGATGTTACTGGAAATGACACACTATGTACTAATATATTTATAAACTGCATGTTGTCTGCCTTAGATCTAAAATACTCAGAGAATTAACCTGACTGAAAAATACAAGAAGATTACTACACGAAAGGAAACTGCCTAGGGTTACACCATGCCAGACAGCAATTTTGGAAAGGTATTTGGCTAAGAGGTTTGTTTTCCTGATTTTTGCTTTTAAATAACAGGTTTGGAATGCTTCGTATTAAAGTAGAAGAAGTCCCTGCAGGGAGTAGGGGGAAAAGAAGATTCTGGCTACTTATGGTTGGGCTGCAAGCATTCTGAGCACATAGTTTATTGAACAGAGGTTTGGTGTTTTTTATTTAGAAAACTCTTATCATTACCTGAAACTGAAATGTGCTGTGCTTTTTTTTTTTTTTTTTTTGGTTTGCATAGTGAAAATAAAATAATTTAATGCCATGAGTATTTCTTTTGCACAACACCTAAAGTTAATAACTGCTGTTTGACTCTCTTCTGAAGAGAGCTGCTCTGTTTAAGGGATGAGAATACAGCACAAACAACTTTGTGACCTTCCCAGAGCAGCCATATGTAGCGTTCAGCTTTTGTGACAAACTTATATGTACCAAAGTAAAGGGTAGTATATTGAATACTCCTTGACAATATGACTGGCAGCTTTACAACGTCTTGTGTAAGTTTTCATTAAGCTAATTCTTTTGGGATTAAGAAGCCAGTCTCTTAAGATGGACTGCTATCAGACTACAGTTCTTTAGAGTTTCTGACACAAATTCCTATGAAACCATTTATTGATTTAATGACTTTGTCCTGTTTTCTTATGGCTTTTCCAGTAACTTTACATGGGAATTACCACCACCTACCTGGAACAGAGTTGGATGCTTTTGAGGACTGCAGGGGCAAAATGGGGAACATGTGCATATAAATGCAAACAAGTATTTCAACTACTGTGTTGTGGTGGAAGTAAAGCTTATTCAGTGACCTCTTCCCACACATGGAAGGCATCCTGTTCTCAGAGCAGACTGCTTGATGACTTTAATTCCCAAGGAAGTTTGAAGCTTATTATAGGTCAGGTATTATTTCTGCTATTCTTCCAATACCTACCAACATAGCTGGGGAAACTTCAGTTGTTCCAAATAACACCTTTTTGTGAAAATAAAAAGAATTTCAGGAAGAGAGATATGTAGGAGATGTAATAATGTCATGAAGTATGTTGTCCACCTAGGTTGTGGACAGTATGGCCTTTAATTCATTTTCGTGTTACATAGTAGTGTGATGTACTTTATGACCATAGTGTTAATGAAGTATGAAATTCAGGTTTTCTTTCAAAAACAGTCAAGACTATGTGAGACATTCTTTATTGGATAGTAAACAGGTAAGAAGTAAGAATGTCCAGTATTTGCAAAGATTGCCCCGAGATACGATGTTGCGTTGTCAGGAAGGATTAACAAAGGCATTTAAAAGAAAAGACAAATGAAAAGTAGTTGCACTAATTGATTCAATAAAGCAGCCAAGGCAGCATGTACTAGTTCAGGTATTTTTCTGTTACAGAGTGCCCAAACAGTTGAGTCTACCTTAGAAATGCAGGCAAATTAATAGTCTCATAATGCAAATCACTAGGAGCACGTGCAGAAACATTGATTGTTAAGCTAGGTAATGCTAATAAAAGCAGAACAACAAGGTAAAGTTTAAAATACTTCAAGTGTTCTGTGAGATTATTTTGCACAAAGCAGAAACATCTACAAGTGGAAAGGATTCAGGAACAGGTAACTAAATGCGTAACACAACACAACATTTATTGAATTCTGATAAAACTGCATTGTCTTCCGTTGGTTTGTTTGGGCTTTTCTTTAGGAATGAGACTGAATAGCACACTAAACTGAGTTACTACCTTAAACCTCTGCACAACTAGAATAGGTACTTTGCTGTCTATCTCTTTCTGTTTATCCAGTTGCATTTTCCATGTGAAGCTGTGCCACAAAACTTCAGCTCATTGAATAATATTAGTCAGAAGACACAAAGCAACTTGTACATGAAGCCAACTGTGCATCACCTTCGTTTCCTTTAAATATTTTTCCCTTTCACATTATAAAGATTGTGAACTTTCAGCGAACTTTCAAAAAAACCCTGAAACGCAGAACCAGATAAACTTATTTCAGATAGTGGTCTCTGCAACAAAGTATGATCACCGCTGATGGTCTGGTGGTAACAGCTGTTTTTTTAGGTTCCAGTTTTGACATCTGACTTCTGCCCAAGTCTTACCTGAGATGCACACATTTGTTTTGTTTGGTTCTTTAGTTTGGCTTATTTTTTTGTCTAAGCCATTTCCCTCACCACTGAATTACACAGTTCCTGTAGAGGAAGATCTAGCTCCATGGAGTTCTTCTACCAGTGCAGCTTTTTTCCATTCTTCGGTTTATTCTGAGACTCTGAAAAAGAGCTGGGCACCCTGACAGGTTTGAAGCTGTGTACAACAGAATGTCCTGTTCTGCACGTGAACCAGGTCAACACTTTGGTTTGAGAAGTTAAGTGCATGCACATGTTGAGTTGCCATATATTCTTCCAGAGTTTCTCATCTGAAATGCGTGAAGGGACTGTGTAGTACGTAACAAGCTAGGCGCTACAGGGACATTTGAGGTTTCTTGTTTGTGTTAATTCCCATGTCTGAACAGGAGGTGGCTACTCTCAGCCAGCCATTGACCAGTTTCTGACTGCACTGCACTTCTGACTTGAGCTCATGTGAAGCATATGATGTACCTCACAGGAATTTGAAAGCAAACAGCAACCTAGAAAGCAAAAATTCTCATATTAAAGGCAAAGAAAATTGGATCGAACAGTAAAATTCGAGAAAGTCCAGGCATAAAATAACCCAACACATGCAATTCCCAAAGGCAGCTATTGTAAGTAGCAAGATCTGAAAGACAGCCTGAGACTGGAAAGACTTGGTCTGTTCTGTATCAAACAACAGCTCAAGGAAGAAATGTTTTCTCTCAACCTTTGTCAAGACAGGATGGGGACAGGCTGCTTTCCTCTTATCTGTAAGCTGACATTTTGAGGAGACAAGTGTTGAGATTTTTGGGTTGCCTGCAGAATTGATTGTCCAGACAGCATGGCAGAGATGCATATCCAAGACACCACTGATCTGCTATTCACAAGCTACAAGCTAACCTGCTAGCTAATTATTGCTTCAACTCATGGTGTCTCAAAAGAAAGATCCTCACAAGACCCCTGAGCCCCACCACAAAAGGTGGCTACCACCTCAGAGGTAGCCTTGAGCAAATGAAACTGTAAAGATGAACACAAATGACCATCTTTGTCGACCCATGGTCTACAGACCAAGCTTTGTTGTAAGCTGTGATGCATTATGATAATGCAGGATCTAGGAATGTTGATATATCTTCTTCTTCCTGTCACTTCCCATTCTCTATTCTCTCGCTTTCCTTTTTCCACTCTGCATATATTCATTTGTATCAGTTTTGTACAAAGTGCAAGGGATTGTGAAGAAAATAGCCTCATCTCCAGACTGCTTTATTCACTTGCTGAAAGTATCAGTTATTTGCTGTCTGAAAGCTATCAATTGTTTGCTCACTGGAAATTATAAATTATTTGCTTGCTCACAGTTTTTCTACTAAAATTGTTAGTTAATAAAATTACGGGCAAAATTACTCCTCTGAGTCACTATCATGACTTGTCCTCCCCTGTGTCTCTACCAAGCAGAGGTCAGGCCTTCCACCACTGTGGAGACTGTCAGGGAATTCAAAATATTACCCTCCTCATAAACCACTGCATGGGGCAAGAGAGAAAGTGGCTGTTAGAGTGAGATTTCTGATTGGGTTGATGAGAAGAGTGTAAAGGGGATCATGTACATCATGTATCTGGACTTCCGTAAGGCCAACGGTGTGCTCTCACAGGCCAAAAGGCTAATTGCATCCTGGGCTGCATCAAAAGGAGTGCGGCCAGCAGGTTGAGGGAGGTGATTCTCCCCCTCTGCTCCACTCTGGTGAGACCCCATCTGCAGTACTGTGTCCAGCTCTGGGGTCCTCAGCACAAGAAGCACATGAACTTTTTTTGGAGCGGGTCCAGAAGAGAGCCACAAGTGATCAGAGGGCTGGAACACCTCTACTATGAGGACAAGCTGTATGATTTGGTGTTGTTTGGCCTGGAGAAAAAGTGGGTCTGAGCACTTATTGCAGCCTTTCCATACTTTAAAGGTGTCTACAAAAAAGACGAGAAAGGACTTCTTAACAAGGCCTGCTGTGGCAGGACATGAAGTAATGGTTTTAAACTAAGAAGGGACGTTTAGACTAGTTACAAGGAAGAAGGTTTTTACAATGAAGGTGGTGAAACACTAAAACAGTGTTTGCCCAGGAAGATAGTAGAAGCCCCATCCCTTGGGACATCCAAGGTGGGGTTGGATGAACCTCTGAGCAACTTGTTCTAAAGTTGTTCCTGTTCACTGCAGCGTGGCTGGACTAGATAATCTTTAAAGGTCTCTTCGCGTCCAATCCATTCTGTGACATGAACCCATCATAAACCAGATAATTTTTTTAACTCATCCTTGCTAGGGTATTTGTAAAACTATAGTGCAACAGTAAAATGCCTTCAAAAAAGCATTGCAGCCTCAACTGAAGTAGCGCTACCTCAGAAGTTTTACAGCTTCTGAGGAAACACAAAGTAGAATGAAGTGAGTTTGGGCATTTGGGTACTTGCTAGTGCTGCCTCCTCAAGCCTGAGTTGCTAGTGCCGCTGGTTCCCAGTACAGCTGGGATCTGCTTCTCTACCTGTGCTGCTTTGCAGCATCCACCTGCACTGCTGCACTGGAGCATGCAAGATCCTTTGTGTGAAGAGTTCCTGTGGTGGCAGAAAAGCTTTTTAACACAACAGACAAAACCAAGACCTGCAGGTTTCAAGGGAGAGAGTTTTCATATCAAGTGATTCTGGGTCACAGCTGTTGCCATCAGGTCAATGCAGATGCAGATCATGTACAATCTGGAGCTGTGAAAACAAAACTCGCCTGCTTTGATAGGCACATCTGCAAATACAAAGGGAAGAGAATCTTTGAGTTTCTAAGCAGCTGTGTGGCAATCAAGCATTTTTAATTACTTTGTATAGGGCTACTTTGTGAGCTCTGGGCCCACCTTTCTGCAGGCCATCATTTTCTGTTATGGCTGCTGTAAAGATTGTGGCAGGTGGCATAGATAATTCATTTTCAGTAGTGCTAACAATAACAAGTACTCTGTGAAGTATCTATTGTGGCCTTTCAGTACTTTAGGAAAGCCTGTGAGAAAGATAGATATGACCTTTTTAGCAGGGTTTGCTATGACAGGACAAGGGAGGATGGTTTTAAATGAAAAGAGACAAGATTCGGACTAGTTGTAAGGAAGAGATACTCTTACATTGGGGGTGGTGAAACATAGGACCAGGTTGCCCAGAGAGATGGTCGACATAGGAGGTTCCATATAAATATAGGAAGGAACTTCTTCACAATGAGGGTGACAGAGCACTGGAACAGGCTGCCCTGGGGGGTTGTGGAGTCTCCTTCTCTG
>JAOXOE010000874.1:18173015-18183216 GCA_028565055.1 Phoeniculus purpureus
TTATAAAACCAGCCATTATCAAGCAACATAAAGCCCTGTTTGTAGCATCAGTCTTGTAGCCAGGCATTCATGGACTGAATCCTTCTATCTGAGACCATGTCCTCACCTGAAAACGGAATTAATGAAGACAATATAATTTGTGCCCCAGACTCTTTCACCAACCTTCCTAAGGCCTTAACTTATTTTTGTGTATCACAGTGAATTTTGTCAGTACCAGATTTACTAAGTTATGTTCAGGCTCTAAATAGAGAGTGGAAGTCCAACATTTCATTCTAAACAAGAAAAATACACTAAAGCAACAACTGATATTTTCAAGAAAGATATACAATGTAAAAACTATTGCTTTGAAAAGTAGTGATTTAAAAAAAATTGATTCTGTAAAACCTCATAGTTTTTTCAAAATTTTAATGATTCATTTTTGTCTAAAATCAGTTTAGCAATCACATTTCAGGTATTAACCTTACCATAATCTTCCTGTTTTTCTATTAAGAACTTGCTCTGAGATTAGATTTTCTCAAGGTCTTCCAGGTTTATGGCTGGAAAGTAGTCTGGCAGAAAAGGACCTGAGTGTTCTAATTGAAAGACTGATGAATATGTGGCAGCAGTGTACCCAGGTGGCCAAGAAGGCCAGTGGCATCCTGGCCTGTATTAGAACCTGTATCCTCAGCAAGAGTAGGGATTGTCCCCCTGTACTCAGCACTGGTGAGGCTGCACCTGGAGTACTCTGTCTAGTTTTGGGCACCTCACTACAAGGGAGACATTGAGGTGCTGGAGCGAGTGCAGAGGAGGGCAATGAAGCTGGTAAAGGGCCTGAAGAATAAGTCTTATGAGAAGAGATTGAGAGAGCTGGTGCTGTTTAATTTGAGGAAGAGGAGGCTAAGAGGAGACCTCATTGCTCTCTCCAACTATATGAAAGGACATTGTGGGGATGTTGGTGCTGGTCTCTTCTCACAGGTAATTAGTGACAGAACCAGAGGGAATGGTATCAAGCTTCCACAAGGTAGGTTTAGATTAGACATCAGGAAAAAATTTCCACAGAGAGAGTGGTCAGGCACTGGAATGGGCTGCCAAGGATTGTGATTGAGTCACCGTCCCTGGATGAGTTTAAAAGACACTCAGATGTGGTGTTGGGGGATCTGGTTTAGGGGTGAACTTGCAGAGTATAGTTGATGTAGACTAGAGTAGACTTGATGATCCCAAGGGTCTTTTCCAACCTGAATTATTTTGTGATTCTGTGATTCACAAGTGGTCCTTTTGGCAATTATAGCAAAGCACTCTGTATGTCCAATATGCATTTTGTTTAGAGATTCATTATACATGTGCATGAGAATGGGTGCATGAGACACAGAAAGGACTTAGCATCACCACACACTTTGCAGCAACTTCATGCTGGCTTTGACTGATTAGGAGTCTGAGGGTGGATTAGAAGATAGGCACATATAGCATATATAAGATTTAACAATTAAATCCTCTTTACATGGTATACCATATTTGAGCACAGTTTTTCTTCTTGTCTCAGGGCTAGGCTAAAAGATGTCAGGCTACAGTGAGAAAGTTATGCACAGGCCTTGAAGAAGCACTGGTTGAAGCATACTGGTCACAAAAACATTTGCTAGGACAGTTACCTAAACATGCAGTCTTAATAGCTGAGCAAGGAGAAGCTGTAGGAGGGAGAATGCTCTGGGTAAAGCTGGAATGAAAACATCTAGGACAGAGAATGCCAAAACCAAAGATATAGACTGCAAATTGTGGTAGTCTGATTTTAATGTGAGAAAGGATGAAGATTAGGCAAAGAGCAAGCTTGTTTTGACTGATGCCACTCAGTGTAATGCCAACAATCTTGTTTACTCGTGTCTTAACTCATAACTTTAGATCATTAACAGAAGTGATTTGAAGCTGTATTCTGTGCAATAACCTGACTGAATACTGTAATGCAGTCAAGATTGTGGTAATTCTTTAACCCAAGACTGAATGCTGAAATCTCCAGCTCCAGTATCAGTAGTGTTACAGTATTACAGATCCCCAATGTTATTATAGTGGGATCCCCATGCATTGGGACTATCCAACACAGTGATAACTGGTTACAGTTAGTGGTGGATGGTAATAACACCATGTAAATCAGCTCCATATACCACTCAATTATAGAATAGCACGAATGCACTAGACAGTTTGCCCAGTCACAAGAGTTCTCAGAGGGCTCAGGATACCAGGAATAAGGTAACATAATACGGAGCAGTTCATCTCCAGTGCCATTACAAGGTACAGGACAAATAGGCCATCAGTTTAGCAGAAGTTTATGAAAGACAGGTCCTGCCAGATTAACCTGATCTGTTTCCATCGTAAGGTGACACACTTAGTGAACATGGGAAATGCTGTTTGGATAAGTAGGCTAGAGACACAAGAGAGAATTATTTGTAAATGAAATCAGAGACAAAACGCCTGGTGAAAAAGAAATCTTCCAGGAGTATAAACTGATTATGAGTAACAAAGGAGAGCAGATGCAAGGCTATTTGATCAAGGTAGGTCAGATGCAATGAAGACTATGCAGTTCAAAAATAACTGCATATTGGCTTGGGAGAGAGAACTGGCTGTGAGGCTAATGACAGGCATACTCTGGAGGAAAGAGACCAGTCAAAGGGAGTGATGTATACATTCATCATTACATCACAGAGATGAAGCATGGAATGCACCAAGGGCAAGCAGGAAAGTGGTTGGGAAGTAGTTTGAGAGTGGACACAGGGATCAGATAAGATAAGATAAGAACAAGCATTGCGGCTGCAATAGTGTCATGAAACCTCCTTGTCCAATACCTAATATTAATCTTAAATAAAAATTATTTCTTGAACCTGATTTCCACATAATTATGAACCTCCTTCTCATATTCAGCCTAGATTCTGGCTAGTCCACTTTTACTGTAGTGCTGATACTAGTAATTAGTTTAATTTCCTTCTCTCACATTCCTTTATCCTATCCTGTAAGTAGGATCTGTAAACCAATATCTCTGCCTCTTTACAAGGCTAAACAGAGTAATCACTTTGATTTCTGTCATGGTGCAGCTCAGCATTTCTTAATCATTTTAACTCTTCAATAATTCTAGGTTCTGTGATCTACATTATGTATAAATTTACAATAAAGATATTACTGTTTCTCTGTGTTAATACCTTCCTATCTGTACTATTTGTACTAAGGTTGTATAGTATCCACCCCTGGAGATATTCAAAGGCTGTCTAGACAGTTTACCAACAGTTGCCTCTAACTGATTCTGCCTGAGCAGAGGGGTGTTAGACCTGACAACCTCCAGAGGACCCTTCCAATGTTAACTACACTGTGACCCTAGGAAACCTCACTTGATGTTTCCAGACTTCATTTGACTACCATAACTTCATCAGTCTAGATGATTCAGGTTTTTCACTTTTTAATATCCTCTCCAGCTGGTGAGATCTGGTGGTAGAAATCCCTACTAGTCTCTAGCTTCTTGCTGATTTTCTTACCAAATTGAACCCTATTTTAATATCTCAGTTCTTCGGATCATTAGCTCTTGTACTACAGTACAGTTAATTTCTTCTCAGTTGATGATGCATCTGTCATCCACACATATGATTAATACAACTTACTCATGTTTTCAAATACAAACCAAAAGTGGATGCAGACAAAATCTTGTAAAATACTAGCCTTCCTCTTTAAGCACAGATCTTTGATACCTTCTTTTTACTCTCGTGCTTACCTGTCTACAAATTGCTATGCCCCTCATGTTAATTTAATTTTCATGTGATACCACAGTAAATGCTTTCATAAGTTTACAGTAGATCTACCAATTAATTTTGGTTAAAAGAAATTATTTTCCTGAAAAATACAGGGTGAGTTTGGCATATTTTGTTTTATCTTATTGTTCATTTGGCTCAAATCTTCTTTTGTCCAAAACCTTTCCATAACCTGGCATACTGCCAAAGTGGTCCTAGTGGATCAGAAGTTACAGAGATGATTTTCCCTATTTGGAAATAGATTAAATACCACATTGTCCTTCTTCAATCTATACAGCACCCCATGGTCCTCAGTAAACTCATTAAAAACCCTTGCTGTGGAGCTTGTGTTATGATATGCTCACTCTTTCAAAATTTGAGAATGAAAATAATCCCATTAAATAAAAAATAAATTCTAATTTCCAAGTGTTGCTTCTTCATTATATGCATTCATCTCCTCTTCAATGCTGATATCAAAACCAATGAGTTTGTGTACCTGTGCTTAGCTGCCTCCTCATATTAAAATCCAAAGAAATGTATTTAATGTAGTTTGGTAAATTTTTGCACATAAACATTCTATATCATCTAAATATATCTGCATCACTACGCAGCAGGAAATACCTCAGAGTTTGTCTAACCAATGTATCATTATTTTCAGTGAAGTACACAGAATTAGGAAACCTAGCTCCTAGATCTGAATGCTAAGATCAAGAGTCAAAACTAACTTTCATTTTGTTTCATTAAGTTTGTGTCAGTAGAGGACAGGAAAATCAAGTCGTTAACTACAATGATCTGTAAAAATGGGGAACCATGGCCCTGTGCTCTCTTCACTCACAGTAAATATTCTTTTAGCATGTCTTCTTCACTCAGAATCAGAACTAACATAAAATGAACCTCCATAAACATCAGCAGTCGTAATTTAATCAGATCCACCACTGACAAGTGTGAGGCATGACCCTACTCTCTGGGACTTTCTTTTCTTCCATGTTAGCAGGGTGCTCTATTCCTTTTTCAGCATCAGAATATAATATAGAAAGAAATCACTAGATCTATCATACCTCTCAGACAGGCTTTATTTGTAGCCTTAGAATTAATTTTTGAAACAAGAGAGCAGAAATTAACAATCTTAACTGGGGGTAAATTCTGTGAAAGCAGAGTGAGTACTCTTGACTGCAAAGGTATCTGATTATAACAGAGAATAAGATAAAGAAAATAAATGAGTTAGATTTTTGTCAAATGCAAAAAAAAAAAAAAAAAGAGAAAGAAAATCCATTGCAGTTTTCTCCCATACATTCTGAAAAGAAAAGAAGAAAACAGGTTATCTGAAATACCAAGCTTGGTTCTGTGGGTGAACCAGACAAGCTTATGTACACATACCTTTCATCTTTCATGGCAGAGTCCCAAACCCTGTATCACAATCACGGAATGACAGAATTACTGAGGCTGGAAAGGATCTGGGAGATCTTCAAGTCCAGCCTATGACCTAACATCACCACAATCACCTAGACCATGGCACTAAGTGCCACATTCAGGCTTTCCTTAAACGCCTCCAGATATGGGGACTCCTTCATGGCTCTGCACAGTCCATTCTGGTGTCTGATCACCCTTTCCACGAGGAAGTGCTTCCTAACATCCAATCTAAACCTCCCCTGGCTTCAAGGCCTGCCCTCTTGTCCTGTGTGACTAGTTGCCTGGGAGAAAAGCCTAATCCCTACCAGTCTACAACTTCCCTTCAGAGAGTTATAGAGAGTGATAAGGTCTCCTCTGAGTCTCCTCTTCTCCAGGCTAAACAACCCCAGATCCCTCAGCGTCTCATCATAAGTGTTTCCCTTTGGTCCCTTCGCCAGTCTCATTGCTCTCTTGTGGACCTACTCCAGCACCTCAATCTCTTTCTTGAAGAGAGGGGCCCAGAACTGCACACAGTGCTCGAGGTAAGGCCTCGTCACTGCCCAGTACAGGAGGAGGATTAAATCCCTAGTCTTGCTGGCCACACTATTCCTGATACAAGTCAGGATGCCATTGGCTTTTTATGCCACCTTGGCACACTGTTGGGTCACATTCAACTGGTTGTCAACCAGTACTCCCAGGTCTCTCTCTGCCAGGTCACTCTCTAGCCACTCACCCCCTGAGTCTGTAGCACTGCAGGGGGTTATTGTAGCCAGAGACCCTGCACTTGATTCTGTTAAACCTCATTCCATTGGCCTTAGCCCATCGACCCAGCCTGTCCAGATCTCTCTGCAGCATCTTTGTCCCCTCAGGCAGGCCAACGCTTCCTTCCAACTTGGTGTCATCTGCAAATTCACTAAGGGTGGACTTGATCCCCTCATTCAGGTCTTAAGTAAAGATGTTGGGTACGTCTGGGCCCAGTGCTGATCCCTGGGGGTCACTGACTGATCACTGGCTGTCAACTGGTTGCAGCACCATTCGCCGCCTCTCTGCGGGCCCGGTCATCCAGCCAGATTTTAACCCAGCAAAGGGTGCACCTATCCAAGCCTCAGGCTGTCAGCTTTTCCAGGAGGATGCTGAGGGAGACTGTGTCAAAGGTAGACCAAATCTACAGCCTTCCCCTCCTCCCCTGGGCAGGTCACCCCATGATAGGCAAATGAAGATTAAAGGAACTATTTGCACTAAAACCACTGGCTTATTGGGTTTTTTTATTGCTCTGCTTAAAAAAAGAAAATAAATAATATTTAGGACATTCTGTGCATCGGCACTGTTAGTTTAGTTTGACCTTGACTGTCTAGGGCTTGTGTATCCTTCTGCAATCTCTAATCAAAGAAGAACAAGTCTTAATTTCCTCAGACATGTTCATCTTTTGGTTACCTACTCTATCGGCCCGAGAGTATTAAAAATGCTCTTCAACTGAGTTTTGAACATCTCTAACCAAAGTGGGGTTATCTAACTCATGTAGCGTGTATGTGCCATGCATGTCTATCCACACGCAACATGTAGCAATAGAGACACTACATTTAGTTCCAAATTCATCTAAAGAACATATAATGCATAAAGTGAATTTGTACTATGTACACAAACCTACACGTATTTCTACATTTCCTCTAATAACATTATAGCACGAGATAAGCATTTTACCAAACAGAAATCCTGTGAGGCAAGTTCTTCCTTATGCACAATGGTTTTTTCAGCCAGTTTTTTTTTCCCTTTAGTGAGTGTCTTGATTCAGATTTTACTTGAAGAGATTTCCAGATATGTCCACGTGTTCACTGACATACTAAAACCTCCAGATGATGGAGGATTTGTTGCTTGCTAATAGTTCACTAAGTCACAATATAGACTAGAAAACAGTAAGTCTCTTGAACAAACTGTCCTGTTGGGCACACAACTTGTACTTTACAGTGACCTTCTTGTACCCTAGCTGTATAATTCTATTGTCAGTTCACGTCTCTGGTTTTCATGTAAGTCTGCCCTAAGGACTTAATCAAATGACATCCTGAACCATACAGCAATGAGTCTGTTTGTTACTTGAACAATCTCTGAGCACAGCTTCAGGATAAAAATAACTACCTCTTACAATGCAACAGGAAGGTCCAGCAATACAGAAATACAAACGAGGTCCATCAATATAGAAACACAAATGTTATATATTTGTATTTTCTGTTAGGAAATAAGATTCCATATCCAGCAGTTAAATCTCTAGTAGCAAGTTCAAAACCAAGTCTCAAAATATTTCATAAATTTCTGTGTCCAAGCAATCTGCATGGATGTTTGCCTCTCCATCAGCTGTAACTGACAGAGAAGCTGTAACTACTGTATCAGTAGTTACCTTTCCAGCTAAAGAAATGTGACAGGTTAAAGAAAATTAACTCACTCATTTATTTTAAAGACTTTATACACCAATACACACTTTATACACCAATGTACGATTTATAGACCAATCATTCATTGATATATATATATATCCAAAGCACTAAATGAGATTGTTTCTTCTTTGTTCTTTTACTCAATCATTCATAGCTTTTGATTGAGAACAGTGTCTTCTTCAGTAATAACTCAGAATAGTTCATACCAGGACAGCATTTAGGTCAACATGAAAATGCTTTAAAGCAGAATTTTTCTTCCCGCTGCTCCTTGAGGTCCAGAAAACAGAAAATACCAATGCTGGATTTTTGAGAGCTTCACAAGTCTCAGCAACAATCCTAGGTTCTGCAGTAATCCAATTGATACCACCTAGCTGCTTTCCATTTTATTCTGCTTGATTTTAATGTAGTTGGTAGTATCTTTAGAGTTGATCTAGACACCTCTTCACCCTTTGAGGATTTATCTTCTTTGGGATGCACCACAAAGCTAATGACTCTTTTGGGACACTGGTAGTTTACAAATATAGAAAAGAGCCCACCCCACTGTGAAGATACCAGATCTTTTAAAGATACTAGGCTATGTGTATTCACACATCAAAGTAGAACTTTCTATGGCTGATAATTATAAAAAAAGCAGTATGCTAGATTCTTTTTTTTAAAAAAACTTACATGCCCCATCTAAACATACTGGTCCATTTTAATTGAATAAAGGCAAATTTAGTATTTCATAAAAGCTCCTCTGCACTGCACCAAAATCAACTGTGGTCTTTCCTCCTTAGAGAGATGCAAATAATTAGAATTGTGTGAAAAATAGGTAGTTTGAAACCAGAGTACATAAGTTAGTGAAATAAATAAGAAGTCTGGTTCTTGCCATGAATACTTGTAACTCATTTTTTGGGGGGGGGTGGAAGAATACCTGAGTTGGTATATCTAGCCTAGTTAACCAAGTTGCATAAAAGTACAACAAGGTTCAGTAAACAGAATATCAGCTGTGTAGTCTACACAAGGAAGAACATAGAATGAATTCAGAAAGTTCTCTTCTCATGCATTTATAAAAGTAATTGAATCTCATGCTTTCTAATTCAAGAATAATTTAAAGGATTTGTAATTACTTAAGGTTTCCACCCATTTATTCATCTCCATTACTATTGATTTAGACTTAACAGAACAATTTCTATTAAATTGTTACTAATTATTTCTTCAGACTGTGTTGATCTTGCCATCTTATTTACAAGCTTATTCAGTACCTGGATAGGTAGAATTAATTTTTAGACAGCATAATAAAAAAAGGACAGATCTAATTACATATAATTGTACACAGTAGGAGAAACAAGATTCACTGCAGTCTCGCAGTACTGTTTCATCTGTTTCTCTTTCCTCAAGACTTCTATTGCAATTGTTGTTCTCACAAAAAAAATTATCAGCAGGTTCTGCCTTTCCACTATCCATAATTTTCAGATTGCTTTTTTTTTCCAGAATTAGTAATTATATAATCACCATAAATCATGTAATGGCTGACAAACTGTATCAAATACCCGAAAATAAAATATCAAAATAATTAGATTTTATTTTGTCACCTATGAGACACTTGGAAATACTAAAGTAAACAAGCACACTGCCCGTTAATTAGGCCCATTGTGGTACCCAATACCTTAAGCCTAGTAAATTGCTGAGGGTTGACATGACAAGATAAATAA
Organism: Phoeniculus purpureus; assembly: GCA_028565055.1. Taxonomy (NCBI): domain Eukaryota; kingdom Metazoa; phylum Chordata; class Aves; order Bucerotiformes; family Phoeniculidae; genus Phoeniculus; species Phoeniculus purpureus. The sequence goes on from JAOXOE010000874.1 coordinate 18,182,268, forward strand.
TGACATGTAATATCAATTTAATTACCTCTATTTTTCCTTCTTCAATTTGATTATGTGTATAGTTTGCACATGTGTGAGAAGTATTAAGGGATCCTTTGTTTGCTTGTCAGCACTGATAAGGAGGCCGTGCCTCCAAGATGCACAGTATTACCCTAAATGAGCTTCAATTTGAAGTACATTTAGAGGGAATGGGGCAGGGATACACTGATGAAATACAGGTCTTGTTAAAAGACTTATTAACAGAGAAGAAAAGTAGGCAGTGAGTGTAGGAAAAAGTCAAGTAAGCTGTAATTTTAAATCTACAAGGGTAAACTAAAGGATCCTAACATGATTTTTTAAAATACGAACAAAGAAAACCCCTTACACAAGTTGTACTTTGTTAGCTCTTTGAAACCCAAGAATTGAAAGAAAAAGATACTGCCAAGCCACAGGCACTAAGGTCAAACAAACATCTTTCAGTATAAGCTTCATTTCAGAAGTCCAAGGATACTTTCATGTGTGTCTGCAAGTAGTTTATGCAACTAACTTAGTACCAATGAAAACAACTTGCTTGGTGTATTACAAACAGCAGCCAAATGATGCAAGCAATTTTTTAATATTATTTTCCAACAAGAAAGATCTCTTCTTTTTTCACACTTCAAAAATTAACCCTCAACTTTCTACAGGACACTCTATCAAAAAGTAAGGATGGTCAGGGCTAAAAGCACAGAAAATGCTCATAACTCCTTTTGTTTGAGAAAACTTCCTCAATGTGGATGCAAAATCTTACCTCAATGAAACACAATACTGCATTTAAAATTATTTCTTAAAAGGATGTGTTGGAGGGAAGCTTTTAACTGATGCATCTTGTAAATGAGCACTTCATACATACATTGCTCTCTTCTCTCGGGTAGAAAGCACCAGGACAAGAGGACACAGCCTCAAGCTGCGCCAGGGGAAATTTAGGCTT
>JAOXOE010000874.1:18184035-18229910 GCA_028565055.1 Phoeniculus purpureus
TGCCATGGTCTAGCCTTGAGCTGTGTGGTAGGGGTTGGACTTGATGATCTATTAGGTCCCTTCCAACCCTGGTAATATTATGATACTATGATACTATGATACATGGGGAAATGTGGCATAGCCAAGCCGAAAAGATTTAGAGGAACTGATGCATCAAGAAAGCAATAAAAAGAAAGTAGAGTTAGTGAAATGTAGCTAGATTAATAATTTAATTCTTGCTGTTACTGAAGTTGCATGATGTTATAAACAAACAGTTTGCTATACAACACCTCTATTTCCAGAAACTTACAATACTGCACAAGAAAGCAGTGGTATTTTTAAAAATATGATAAGTAACCTACACTAGTCATGCAGAGGAACTGATCTGTAAGCACCTATAGGGGCACTAAAGCAAGTGCTCTGTGCCCCAATCTATCAACTTTTTCAGAGGCAGCGTCTTTGTGTTTACCCATTTAATATGCAAATCTGAATTGACCACTTTGATTCAAATTTTGAACAGCCAGATACTCTAACATCTTGACTTTACACTAGGAAACAACCATAAGGTTGGTAGACCATAAGGTGAAAGTATTAGATTAACTTTGTGTTAACATTTAGCGACTCAGGATTTAAAGGCAAACCTATACAGGGACAGGCTCAAGAAGTCCACCACAAAAGATAATTCCAAATTAGAAGAAAGATAGAAAACCAATTCATGTCTGTCTGCAGTTAAAATCAATATCCCATTTTCAGCTGTTAATTTCTTAGCAATTGTGTCTTATTTTCCTCCACATGTGTTCTATTGAAAATGCCAGCCCCACTGCCATAGTGAAAAGACGGAGAAAAGTTTTGATCTGTTAACATGCAGATTTTATGACAAAGGCAAACTTCTACTCCCTTAGGACTTACTTTGCAATGACATTTAAGAGGACTTTTTTACCCATTATGGCATATCAGAACCAAGATTTAAGAACAGTAGGTTCTCATTTTACTGAGAACTAGAACCTCATATGTAGAACTTTATAGGCAGTAAGATTTTTAAAAGTGTATTGCTCAAACCAAACAGAGGTGTGCTGTGGTTTACTGCTGTAGTTTATTCTGCACAATCTCAGTAATGGGAAAAGTTTTTTACTGAGGAAAAAAAGCCACAGGTACACATCATACACATCAGGTGAGCAACAGTTTGCCATTCCAGTGCCATGTCTTAAAGGAATCAATGCTATTTAATTTTAAATACATGAGCCTTAGAAAGCCACAAAACAGGGACCATTTATGTAACAATGCTTGCATGAAAACTATAGGTAAAGGATCTCATAGATTTACTATAGGAGGAAGTGTGGTGCTGTAGATTTCCCAGCCAGATAGGTAGATTTGCATGGCACAAAAGAGCTGAAGTTATGATGTGGATGCATGTATATGCATCCAAGCATGCATTTTAAGAATTTAAGTTTACTGTTTCAAAATTAAGTTTAATATTTCAAAATAAAATGGGTACCAGTAGTAACATTTTATATTTTATAACACACTCAAGAGGATCCAATTAGAAATGTTTCTTTGTATACAGCTGTTAGTTTCTCAACATGTTATGAGAAACTGCAAGGGCTGATTAGCATTTGAAGGCTGCCACATACAAACTATTACAGTAAAAGGAAATCAATGTGACAAAATGAAACATGACAGATGAAGAGAAATAAGATGGAGAGGGAAAAGGTCAGTTACTGTGAAACTGATAATGCTAATAAACTAGTCAGTGGTAACCATCCTTATAATTTCTATTGATTATTCTTCAGACTGTCACAATGATGTCAAACCATGGAAAAAGAGCATCTTACACCATCATTTCATTGATTAAAATCCAGTGGGAGAGAATTCTAATCTGAAATAATGTAATCAACTTTGAGAACTTGCAAAAAAAATGAACAGTCCTGTCTGGAGGGCAAGATGCATCAGCACTGGGAGACAGATTGGAAATTTCTGAGAGTTTAGACTCTTAGCTCGTATTCTCACTTACTTTCTGTCATTCTATTCATGCTCAGATGCTGTAGGAAAGAACAGAGGCTACTTTGGTTTTGTATTAAGATGATGCACATGACAAATCAAATCAGATTCAAAGTGGAGTACAAGGGCTCAACAGAACTGGAAATCTGAGTCAGAGCAACATGCGCTCTCTTCACTGCCCATGTTATAAAATAACTTTTTTCTCATGTATTTAGTGCAGTTCAGGATGTGCATGGAGATAAGTCAGAGTAGAAGACTTTGCAACGTAATAGATCTAATGTTTCTTTCGGCAAATATGTGGTTTCCTCCAAACCCTCTAAAATAGTGGGCAGGACAAACATTTAGCTTGAGAGTGGATGTGGCAGTAAACCTAGTCAGAGAACTGTATCTCATATCACCATTGTTAAGAAGTAATTATGCTGACAGCCTGGTAAGCAGACCCGGATAGAAAAGGAATCAATCTACCTTTGAAAGGCTTATTAACCAGAAAAATGTGCACCACCTATACTTACATTCTGAAACTCACTACCTAAACCTAAGAAAAGAGAAGCATAAGGAAACTGTTGGAATATCCTTACACTTGTGTTTAATGAACCTCCAGCTGAGTCACAGGCTAATCTCTTGCATGCAGTCATGGCTCCTCTGCCTGTAATAGAAGGTTATTTTCTCTTGGAGTATTATAATGATCACAGACTCTGAAACTGTTCTTTAAACAATGAGTAACTTCTAAGTTCTCAGAGGAACAATTAAAATAATACATAATTTTTCAAAAATGTAATGGTCGCACACGTGACGTTCTTACAAAACATATGAAACTTAAGGTGCAGTTAGTACAGCTGAGCAACCACAGAAACCCCTTGCAGTATCAATGCACCTGGTGTTTGATAAGCAGACAAAAAACATGAAAGGCTTACATGAGTTGTTCAAGGTGTCATCCTTCCTGATCTATGTGCATAACCAAAAGCTGCTAAAAAAGGCTTCATAACAAAAATAAATGGAAAATAGTGATACCTATGCTTACACCTCCATTGTAAGCCATCAGAGTGCAACACAGAGATGGCAACTTGCTATAATTAGGCAGTGCCTGCTTGGTACTATGACCAGCATGTACACAGAAGTGTCAGGAAATAGGCATCTAGATCAAACAGTTAAAATAAATTGGACTTAAATGATTTATCCTGCTTCTTCAGAACTTATCTGCAAATATTTTTCACATCAAGTACATAGAGCAATTAAAACTGTTAGCTATGCAAGAAACTACACTCCTTAAAAAATAACTCTTTTTTTAAAGCTTCCAATTGCAAATAAATACACATTTCAAAATATTCACAGACTAAGAGCTATGACAAAAATAAAGAGGTCTCACAATATTAGCCACAAGCCAGAACATAAACCGCAGTGAAAACAATTCCTTGGCATTTGAGCAATGAGTATGCAGCAAAGCGAAGAGGGCTTCTTCCACCTGCATTTAATAAACTTACCTACAGAGTAAGAGGTGTCATTTTAAGGTACTGTTCTAAGTGTTTAGAATTCTCAAGAGATTTATGCAAGCTCTATAAAAAACAAGCAAAGTGAGTTGTGTAAAAAACAGGTATCTGTGTTGTAGACGTAAAATAGATCAGTCTGCGTATGAAAAGGAATCAGCATCACAGTATCAAGTAATTTTTAAACCTGACTAATAACTGAGTAACTTAGAAATATTAAATTTGTTATTTCCATCCCCCAGTAATGCCTCTAGGTGTGTCCCTTGTGTGCCTTATAAACCTGCTTTTTAAAAAGAAATAAAGACTCTGAACCAAAAACTACTGAAAAAATGACTAAATGACACAAGAAATTACTAGAATTATCCTGCTGTATAAAGGGTGTTACAATACCAGGAAAACCTGCAAATATGACGTTTCTTCCTATCCATTTCAGATCCTGACTTGCAAAATTACTCTGGCCTTCTTTATACCATTTTTACTATGGAATCAAAATGTGTATAAGACCACTTTACCTCCTCACTGTACCTCCTCAGCTCAAGAAGTAAATGGCCGCACTTGACATCAGTGGACTTAGCAGAAGGCTAAAGGGATAATTTAGCTCTGCCAAGACGGAAGGAACTATGGAAAATTCAGAGTGTTAAAGAAGGCTGCTTCAGAAAGTAGTTTTTCTTTCAAGCCAGTTAAATAACCCCACACACTACACTGACACAAGTTAGGGGTTGGTTGCAGGTGCACTTCTAAGCAAGACAGAAATTTTACCTAGGCAAGCTGCATTCACAACAGTAAGTACTAGCTACAGATAGTCCCCATCAAAAATCCTGGTAGAACCCATTGCATTTATTTCTTTACAGTGACCAGAGTATACAATCTCTCAGCTAATACGAACCAAATGGGGTTTTTTTCCTTTGAGACAGATTGTCCTAATCTTCCACAGTACAGATATCATTAATCTTGCGCTGTTCCATTTGATGCACACAAACTAATAAGGATATAGGATTGTAACCAGAGAGCATTTATTTCCTGAATAAAACCTGGATCACCTAAGGGGCAAAATAATGTTTCCAGTGCTTCAAGACGCATGCATTAGAGATGCCACGAGCGTTACTAGTATCTTGTCAATAAAAAGCATGGTAATAATCAGGAATGGGAAGGGAAGGCTTGCTTACATTTTATTTCATATGGGAGAAAAGGAACAATTGTTTTCATTGTAACAGATCTAAAAATAACCCATTTGTCTAATTTTAAGTGAAAATTTTGGAGGAAAAGGCTAGGGACTTGCAAAACCCTGCAGAAAACTACTCAGTGTCTAAGATATTTGGAAAAATTAAATTTTTCAGGTATCCTTATAGAGGTGGCTGATCTTTTACTAACAAAGATCATCTTACAAATCTGTAGAAGCAAATAGTTTCATCGCATAGTGTTATTTGGTACAGGAAGAACTCTATAGGAACCAGCCTTTGCAGAAGTATGTGTCCGTTCTTTGTTTTTTGATCAATGACAGGGGTTAGACATGAAAAGAAGATTTATTGTTCAGAAGCTCATTGACATTTTAATATTAGGTGTTCTTCTTCCTGTCAAGAGTCAAAACACAGTACCTGTAAGACTTTAACAGCCACCTCATGTTATAGTTAACTGAAAAATCATCACATTGACTGAGTAATGGGTCAATTGAATTTAGTAAGAAAAATAACCTGATTGAATCTTACATCACTGTTTGCAAATATACTTAACCTTCACATAAAACAGACAGCATCTCCCCCTTTCCTTAGTCATGCTTTCTACTCCCTTTGCCATTTCTACTTTTAGTTCCTTACTCAGAAAGCATCCTCAGATGAGGACAGGAACATGTGAAAGATATGGGTCTCTATCAATAACAAAATGGTAGGCTTTTTTGGTCAATTTGTCTTACCTGTATAAGATGGAGTAGTCTTAGTCTCCTACATAACAGACATTAATATTTCCCTTTTAAAGGTTTATTTTCCTCTTCTCTTGTTTTCATTAACATTTTGCATTTGTCTTTGAGTTACTGAAACAGAATGTGGTCCAATACCTAGCTTCTCATGAATCTCTCACTGACCTATCTTGTAATAGCACCTCTAATTTAATATATTTTTAATTTAATCAGAATTAAAATAATGCATACAAAAACTTCACCTCAAATACAAATTCTTCTCTAGTTTCAAACTAACTGGGGAGAGGAGGGCAAAGAAAATCATTGAGCTGCCTGGTAAGATGCCTGATGAGTCAAGTTCTCCTCAGTATCTACAGTATTAAAGGAAGTTCAGTAAAGTGTTACTTATCGATATATCCTACAAAGAGTAGAATCCTCTCTTCAATTAAAATCTCACAGAACCAGTAAGTTTAGTAAGGCGTATGTATTTGTTTAAAAAACATTCATCTTTTTAACTATGCAGGTACAAACACTGCTTGAAAAAATCATTTTTTTCCACTGGAACATATGTTGAAGTATTACTGTTGTTACTTTCACTATTTTCTGTCACACGAAGTGCCACAGAAATGTCTGTTTTTTTAAAAAGTAGGTACTTCAAAAAACACTATGAGGATAACTAATTTATTCCTAGATTACCAGACATTTATCCATAAGGGGAAAAAAAAATAAGTAAACCTCCTATTGAAAGGTGGTACAGTATAATGAGAGTTAAGCACTCAAAGTCTTCTAATATTTATCCAAATTCTTCACTGCTTGCTTTTGCATTGGAAAAGACTCAATATCTCCAGAAAGATGTATGAGAAAAATCAGTGGGTTAAAAACCCACCATCACCACACACAAAATTAGTAACAGATCTTTCTACAGCATCAGACAAAAAATATTTTTTCATCTTTTCCTTGTAAGTTCTGATGCCTTCATTATTCTTACTATCATCTTCTGATCTTCCGACAGCTTCTCTGCTCATTAAAAGAGGTATCAATATCTTTTTCCCAGAAAAGTCATCAGTAGTATAAATTGAGCTTTTATCCTCTGGTTAAATGAGAGGGTCCAGGGGAAAGCAACAAGGCTGGTGAAGGGAGAGAAAGACTTACGAGAAGAGGCTGAGAGATCTGGGGGTTTTTAGCCTGGAGGAGAGGAGACTCAGGGAATCTTATAACTCTCAATAACTACCCAAAGGGAAGTTGTAGTCAGGTGGGAGTTGAGCGCTTCTCCCAGGCAACTAATGATAGGATGAGATGGCAGGGCCTGAAGATGTGCCAGGGGAAGTTTAGTTTGGATATTAGGAAACACTTCCTCATGGAAAGGGTCATCAGACATTGGAATACACTGCCCAAGGAGGTGGTGAAGTCCCCATCCCTGGAGGTGTTTAAGAAAAGATTGGATGTGGCACTTAGTGCCATGGTCTAGGTAATTGTGATGATCTTAGATCATAGGCTGGACTTGAAGATCTTAGATCTCTTTTCCAACCTTAGTAATTCTGTGATTCTGTAATTGCTTTTTACAAGGGTCTATGCTGTTGATCCAGCTTATATATCAGTATATTTATAAATATATATATAAAATACACTGATATATATATGCAAAATTGCATAAAACCTAGGTCTTTTTTAAGTAATTAATGTCTAATCACTTACACTTAGTTAATCTATTTAACTTTTCCTTCTTGGATATAATGCTCTGAATGGGTATTTATCCTACTGTCTATTATTCCATAGCCTATTATTTCAGTGTTGTTTGAATTTGATGGGTTTCTTGGCCTGAGGAAATTGAGAGTTACCATGGCAACCTGTGATAAACCTGCTTGAAATTCCAAGCTCTCCTTTATTTTTAATATTGACTTATAGGCTACTTTGTGAACTCATATGGCTGATTTGGATCTTCAGATTTCCAGCTTCTTCACTTCACTTCTGTCTGTTCAAAGAGGATGCACAAGGCACTAGACTGGGTGTGGCAGCAATCTTGCCCTGGGAAATTTTTGCCTGCAATCCATTGTTGGCTTAAATGGAGAGAGTCTTTCTCTTGTTCATGGCCCCAAAGAAGTTGGTCTCTGGAAATGGAAGACTGGTTTAGAAACACATGGAACAGGGAATCAGACCTTAAATTGCCCACTGGCATCGGAATGTTTGCATGGACTGAATGAACTCTATGTTTCCCTAGGTAAAAAGGACTGCTAGAAGTCTCTTCCCTTTGAGAGGGTGGAGATGGCAGCTCAGCCCTATTAGGTAAGAGCATGTGAGTAATCTCTGTACATCTCTCTATGATTTTTTTTGTGGGGTGAATTAATTGCGTCTTCTTTTTTTCGCCAAATTGTTTAGTTTTTTGACTTTGCCTACAGTTTATAAGTGGTTTTTGAACCCTCATTATTTTGTTTTTGTTTTGGTCTGCTAGCATATTAACTAAATTTTGTCTTGGACCTGATCAACCAAAGACATTTAATGATGAGCCTGGCAGAAATCTAGAAAAACCATTGCCATTCGGGCTCTTTACAATTCATCAAGAAAACCAGAATACCAAACAAGTCCTCCAACCTAAAATTTTACACAAACAACATTTCAATTAATTATTTGCAGGTTTTATTTTGAGAAAGAGCTGAGTGTCTGGATACAAATTGATATTTTCTGGTTCTTCTCCATCACTTCATAGGTATGACTTTCTTTTAAAAAAATACTACTATTACTTTAATTCAGGAAAAAAAATCCAATAACATTTGGTCATAAGACATGGTCTGTTAATAAACTTGCTACAGGATACTTTTGTACTTTCACTCCAGATTTAAGGATGAGTTGTTGAACATGGAGAGAAAACTGCTACATTCCTTTGACTTACAGCCATTCAGTGCAGATGAGGCAGTACAACCATGGCAGAAAAAAAACACGCAATCATGCCGTGTTTTGCCTCTCACCAAGTGCTGAAAGAAAAAAACCCATGCAATAAGTTGCATTAACCCACTCTTTCACTGAGATTTTCATACTTCTTGGAAATACAAATACTTTTGACACAATCTTTTATAACATCAGATAATAATCTAATGATGTTAATGTTTATGCTTTAACATTATGATGGCATCACGTACCAAAGCACACTTTCATGAGACCAACAGCATCAGAAACACATGGAGACGTATAAAACTCTCAACAGCAGTTTCACTTCAAGCTGAATCATGAATGTGTGTGCCATAGCTTGTATATACACTGCAAAATGCATACATCTTTTTCCATAGTCAAAGGCTGAAGAACACGTAACAGCACAGAACACTCAAATAGACATTTTTGGAAGTACAAATATTGTGGTTTATAATTTGGGTTAATTAAGTTATTTCTGGTGGTACAGGATCCGCAAGAGTCAGATACGGGTTTTTCGAATTTCTGTTCCATGTTCAAAAGAATGTTTTGGTCATGGAAGAAACTGCTGTATTCTTTTTCATCTTTACAAAGTCAGAATATGCTGTTTTGTTTCCCTATTAGAGTTTTATACTGTCTGTCAAGCTATTCAAACACTTGTTGCTTACCAAGGCAAAATACTGCTAGGTTTTATTTCTCTTATTGTTTGCATCACTGCCAAAGTTTCAAAAGGAGCTGTTAAAACAAAGTAGAGAAAAGCCCCCAGCAAAACCAGCATAAAGGGAAAAACCAAACAGGGAAAGGAGCATAAATTTATACAATCAGGTAAGAAGTGAAGAGGAAGTTCAATACCACCAGCTGGCCCTCATTAGAATAAGATAATGTAGTCTTCCCATGGCTCAACATAAAGCTGTATGACTTTGAGGTCCCCAAAATAGTGAAAGATTTGAAAAACAAGGAGATTTGAAATCCAAGGCTTGGATTTTCAGAAAAGAAGATGTAATTGCACTGTAGTGTCAAAATACTTGACAGTGACACCAAGGAGTATGGATCCTTTCCTATGCCCACATAGAACATCCCCACATAGGGAAGCAGTCCACAAACTCCCACGTACTAACTGCTATAAAAGCAGATCTATGACTGCTTCCTGACTGTCTAATATTACCTGGGGAGAAGAATGCACTTTACAGTTGGACATAATAAAATAGGGATAGAACAGGTACAACAGGAGAAGTGGAGTGAGACTACCCAGAGACTCATATTGCAGACAGAAAGTTATAATCAAACATATTTATTATGGGTAAATACAAGATTTGTCAGAAGTATATTATTTTCCTAGCCTGTTTATTTTCTCGAAGGTTATGTAGCTCCCATCAAAGATTAATTTGGAGAATTATCTCTGATGCAATTATGCCTTCCCACGGAGAAGATTATCCTTTTGTCTGATAAGGAATTATCTTGCTGGGAAAAAAAACCCCTCAAAACTCAACCAAACAAAACCCCAGATCACTCTGAACTGCTATCCCAAAACAGCAGTAAAAAATACGTTAGCCACAGAAATCATAATATGCCCTAAACACTAATTAGTGTCTTTTCTTCCTATTGCTTTCAGTGATTTTTTGGCTCCTCCTGTATTACTTCCCCTTAAAACTTAAATTTTACATGAATATGTCCTCCAGTCTTCCATTCTTGTTAGTCTGATCTGCCCCAACTGCCAACCTGCTGTAATCTTAAAGCTTTAGTAACAAGTTTTGCTTTAATAGGAGCTACAGATTATTACTGGAATTGTTGATTTTTGACCAACCTTTATATACTTTTGGATATTTAATATTAAGCAGAGTTGGGGAAACTGTCCCGGTTTGAGTTAGAGTGGAACTAATTCAGTTCAATGGTTTTACTTTTCAGATGCTCTGCTTTTTCAGCTCAATCTTCTAAGTGACTGCACTTTCTGCAGTTAACATCATATTTGTGCAGACAGTGGCTGCTTCTACAGGTGATAACACTTGGTGTTTACAGATAGCACCAAGGACTGTTTTGTAGAAAGGCTCTTGCTTAGACTTGCTCCTATGAACACCAAGGTCACTGATAGTCTTCTGTGTCACGCTGAGGGTGCAGTAAGTAAGAGGCTGCACCTGCGGGGGATGAGGGGACAGGAGAGGTGACCCTAAACTGACCAACAAATTGCTCCATCTCATAGACATCATATTGGATATAAAGTTGAGGAATCACAAGGGTTAGGATCTGTTTTTCAAAGTCTGGCATCCAAGGAAGATTCTGTTTGTTCTGTCTTTGATTCTAGTTCTTGCATTCCTGAATACAGTTCCAGAATCCAGCTCCTGAAGCCAGTTCCCATCTGCTGCTAAGTGCAGTACGGGACTTCATCATATACCCATAATATCAGCAGTGATGTTGATGTAATTGCCATAAGTAGGGCAGAGTTTTGTATATAGTTTTGTATATATTTTTGTATGTATCTTGATGAATGGACTGTTTAGTGGATAACAAATTGGATGGATGTTCACATCTAGATAGTCAATGGCTTGACACCCATTCTAAGGGACTCAGTGGTCGCCAGGATTCAGTACTGGGGCCAGTCTTGTTTAACATCTCTATCAATGACCTGGATAAAGGGATTGGGTGCACCCTCAGCAAGTTGACAGCTGACACCAAATTGAGTAGATATGTTGATCTGATGGAGGGTAGGAAAGCTCTGCAGAGGAACCCGGACAGGCTAGATTGATGAGCCAAGGTCAGTTTTAACAAGGCTGACTATCGGATCACAACAACCCCATACAAGCCTACAGGCTTGAAGAAGAGTGGCTGGACATCTCCTAAGTGGAAAAGGACCTGGGGGTGTTGATTGACAGCTGGCTGACCATGAGCCAGCAGTGTGTCCAGGTGACCAAAAGGCCAATGGCATCTTGGCCTGCATCAGAAATACTGTCTTCTAGCAGGATAAAGAAGTGATCAGTACTCCTGTGCTCAGTACCAAAGAGGCCTCATGTCAAACACTGTGTTCAGTTTTGGGCACCTCAGTTCAAGAAGGACCTTGAGATGATGGACCATGTCCAAAGAAGGGCAATGAAAATTGTCAAGGGCCTGGAGGCCAGGTCTTATGAGAGGCAGCTTACGGAGCTGGGACTATTTAGTCTGAAGAGGAAAAAGCTGAGGGGAGTCATAGCTGCTCTTTAAAACTACCTGAAAGGAGGTTGTAGAGAGGTGGGGGTTGGTCTCTTCTCCCGAGCCTCTTAGTGGTAAGACAAAAGGAAATAACCTCAAGTTGTTCTAGGGGAGGTTTAGGTGGGACATCAGGAACATTATGAGTAGCTTGTCCTTGAACATACCAGCTTTCCTGAACTACTTTGTCCTCCAAAGCTGCCTCCTATGACGTTTCACCTACTGGTTCCCTGAATAAGCCAAAATTTGCTTTCTCAATTCCCAAGGTCTGCATTGTGCTTTCCTCAGCCATTAGAATCATGGAATCATAGAATGGCTTATGGTTGGAAGGAATCTCAAAGTCCTTTCTATGATTCTGACTCTTTGATTCTTTCATGGAGTTCACTGAGCACCTACAGACTCTCTATACAGAAAACCTGTGATTTTACTTCATTTACCCTGTGCAGATGTTTCCAAGGAAAAGCAATATTTTGAAGTAAAACAGAGTATTACCTCTATAGAAGCAACAGCAGGGCATGAACTAATAGATAACTGGGAGTTGGGGAACATGAAGAGGAAGCAATGTAGTGCTGAGTCTGAGGGATTCAAAACAAAAGAAAACATTTTTGATTCGTCAGCATGCATGAGATAGTTTGGCAAAAAAATTCAAGGCAGAGCTTAGGCTGTTTTTATGTTGATACCTTGAAGCAAAAGACTTTAAGTTGCACTTAAAATGTCATTTACATATCAGCACATAAATATTCTTGTGTAGTGCAAAGTCAATTTAGTAAGCTTTGCTCTATGTAGTCCTAGAACTGAATTCGTTAGCAGTATGAAATGAAATTAAAAATTTTAACCTGCACCATGCTGTGACCTTCTACCATGATTTTGCTGCGTATCACTTCACTTAACATTATTTGTATAGTGTAAAATGCTACTGTATTAAAAACAAAAAAATTAAACACTGCATTTAAATTGTGCACTAGCCACACTTATACAGGTATCACCACACCGAGCCTTTAGTGACCTTCAAAGTATGTGAATTCAGCCAGTTTCTACGAAGAGACCCACCAGGTGCTCTACGTATGTCACTGCCTGGAAACAGCAAGTAAAATGCGTTCTTTTTCAAGTGTTCTAGTCCATATTAAGAATGGGCTATCAAGCCATAAATAGTGTTGCGTTCTTAGTTGCCAGTGTCAAAATGTTCATCTTATGCCAGGTTGCCTCCTATGTCTTAAAATGGCTTTCTCAGTAAATAGTTATTGAAATAGCTTTTTCAAAGTATACATTTGGGTTGTTGATTAAAAAAAGGCAAGGAACAAATGTCTAACCAGAACAGAAAGTACAGAACATAGCACTTCAACCAAAGCAATACATTATATTCCTGCTTTTAATTGTGTTAAGAGCACCAGCGTAGCTCATGAAAAGGTTTAATCTGCTACAAGTGCTCTGAAACTCTTACCCGTTCAGCCACACTAAAAGCACTTAGCAAGGCCATGTGCTAAGCCTGGCCTGTAGATCTGGTATAGTGTGTTTGGAAAGAATTTTGCAAGTTCAACTCTAAAGAGCAAGCTCATGATAAAAATGAAGACTCAACAAACTTGTACCATAAACAGTCCCCACTTGATACAGTTTGGTATTTTGTTCTGGAACCGTACTGAGACAACACAAACAACTGGCAAGTCCTTCAGTATCAAGGCAAAGGGACAGATGAGTTTTTATTATTCTTCCAAAGGCAGTAAGATACAGCTTACCAGGCCAAGGTCAAATTTTTTTCCAAGTTATCCCAAGAATGCTGTAAAGCAAAAGTAATGCCCAGAACTTTCCATATTATAAAACTCTCATGTTCTGAAGTAGTTGAGCTGGTTTGGTGTCCAGCAAACAACAGAGTGACTCTAAAAGAGACAGAGCTTTTGCATGCCCTGAAGCTTGGGATTTGGAAGAGAGAGAGCACATCCTTAATTCACAGTATCTGTATGATTCCTCCTTATCTACAAGGAAGAAGACATTTTCACAGATTCTGACTGTATTACCCATGCCTACTGTGTTTTATTCCAGGTCAGACCAAAGAGTATGTCCATTTCTAAGCAGTGTCACACCATCATTGCTAGTAGAGAGGGCATTTCTAGGATAAGCTGTTCTGATGACTTCTTAATCTACACCAATTTGCTTGGAGTAACAATAATACCCTACTCCCCTAAGACTGTGGTCATGGGACACTCTGAAGTACATTCAGAAGCTATCAAAACCTCCAAGAGTTCTCAATTGCACTTACTATTTTGGGATAGATTTACATGTAAAACCAACCACCATCTTTTAATCTCTCATAGTGAATACATTACATTGTTTGTAGTGGAAACATCTACTTCATCTACATCCAAGTATTTCACCACAAGGGAATATCTAATGCCTTACATAAAGCTATTTCATTCTGGTTCCAGCATGACCTAACCAGGTCAGCTTACCATCATCAGGTATTTCTTGATATAATTTCTGTCCAAAAGCAAATAAATCAAGTTGTAATGTCTTTCACAAATAACCTGATTACTACTAGACTCTGAATCAGACACATCACAGGCTTTACTCACACATGCAGAAAAGACCACTAGCAGTCACACTCTCCCTGACCTCAGAGCAGAGCTGTGTTCTTTCATCCCACTATGGTATAAAATTCAGTTCTCCCCTTGCCCCACTACATTTTTCACAACTGATGTAACTCCCCTTTTTATGCATTTTTAAAAGCTGCAGGTTTCTAACAAAGGACAAGTCTACAAATATAGTACAAACCAGATGTGGTCAGCTGTTTGTCGTGTTCAAGAGTGTTTACTGTGATGACTACTGTTGTTGCGAAAAATTAAAAACACTACACAGGGATAGCTCCTATAGACCATCTTAAAATATTTCATATGCAATCATGAAAGGGCTTTTGTGTAACTGTCCTCAAGAACTATTTATTTACTTGTTACCTTAAGCACTTGTGCTATAACTAGAGTTGTTAGGCATCTGGGGTAAAGAGGCCAAACACTGTTTTACCATTTACTGTTTAGCCTATAGCATCCTACAAATGCCCGCCTGAATGTTTCCTCAACTCTATCATACTACACCATAGAGAAGCAGACCATGAAGTGAGCTTCCACTGCAATTTCATCACAATTTCTCTCCAAGTGAAAACCTTCCAGTCGTTTGGATTTAAAAAAAAAATACAGGTTTATTGTACTCAAAACTTGTGATTGAATCTGCGAAACATGTAATCCAGCACAGAGGGATAATTATGTTTACCAACCTTGCAAAACGTGGATTTTCTTTAAACAGTACAGCGTGGTCCAGTATTTTATCGTACCATCTTTCATTACGCTATCTTCCTCCTTGTTAGCTGCATTGCCACGGCCACCTCCAGAGTTCAGACACTACAAAACACACCATGTGCCTGCTGCTGCTTTGAAAACGAGAGAATGCCATCTACTGGCAGCTTGATTAATTGAAGTTCTTCTCTCACAAACATTTTGCATCTACCTGTATTCAATTTAAACGCAAAACTAAAGGGATGAAGCCCAGACAGGTCCTCCAGATCACATTTAGCCCGTAAACAAGTTACAGGTCATAAGATACCTAACATCTAATCCTCACGTTATAAGAAGGGTCATTCTGTCAGCTCTGCTTTGCATAAATTCACGAACCTTAGCCTGGCTGGTTTGATTTCTCCTTCTCTGCAGCAAGAGGGGGGATAATGAATGCGCTATACCCCATTTAGCCTGAGCCTTCTACTTCTGTGGTGCAGCTGTGTGGTGCCTTCCTCGAAACACACAGTAACTGAACCTAAAGAGCTGTGGAAAGAGTCGTGCACTGGAAGAGATTCATGACTCATGTACCCCAAGAGAACCAGTACTCACATTTCAGTGTCCACACCGTTCCCGATTCAGTTTAACGCATGCACGTTCCTGGGGCACTCCAGTTGTGCTTCGGGACACTGTTCAGGGTCAGTTTCCAAAACTGTGTTTTAAGGTCTGGCAAACAAAAGGAGTGTTCCACCTCTACCCCTTAATACAAATGTTCCACTAAGCGGTTAGATGGAGAGCAGGTGCTTTGCACATCTGAGCCTGCTGTGCAGGGTGTGTCCTCTGTGTGTGTGCATCCATGTGTGTGCGGATGTCATGTGCTCCCATGTGAGTGCCCATGTGTGTCACCATGTGTGTCCCTGTGTATGTGCATCCGTGTGTGTGCAGATGTCATGTGCTCCCATGTGAGTGCCCATGTGTGTCACCATGTGTGTCCCTGTGTATGTGCATCCGTGTGTGTGCGGATGTCATGTGCTCCCATGTGAGTGCCCATGTGCGTCACCATGTGTGTCCCCCACGTGCATCCGTGTCCCTATCCATGTGAGCGTCCATGTGCCCCACATGTCCCCATGTGAGTGTCCCTCTGTGTGTGTGCGTCCACGAGCCCTTGTGTGTGTGTGTCAGTGTGTCCCTGTGTCCCTGTGTGAGTGTCCCTGTACCCTTGTGTGTCCCTGTGTATGTGTGTCCATGTGTGCCCATGTGTACATCCATGTGTGCCCATGTGTGTCCCCATGTGTGTCCCTGTGTGAGTGTGCCCTCTCGCCCTGGGCCAGGGCAGTCAGGGGCCGCCTTCCCAGGGCTCCCTGCAGCCTTGTGCTTATGGGCACCAGCTCCCGCTGCTTCCTCAGGCTGCCAATCTCTGACTCAACCAGTCCCTGTTGCCCAGTGTAGCGGAAGAGACAGCTCAGGGAACAGATCGCCCTGGACCTTGCCCATAGGAGGAGCCCAGTGCAGTGGTGTGGACTGTGGGGGGTGCGATCCCGCCTTCCTTGTGCTCAGGGTCTCTGCAGGAATGGGCCGGTTGCACCTGCAGCCTGCTGTCACGTGCTAATCGATCAGAGAAAGGAAAAGGAGTCACCAGGTTCATGGATTCACTTGTGTTGAATCAGGCAGACTTCCCCACAGGTCTGCACAAATGTAAAGTTCACTGAAGTTACTAGATGCCTCCTCAAGCAGTAGAGAAGAGAAAAGGGAGAAAATAAGACCACGGGGTAGATCATCGTCTGGCCTGCAGCTCTGTCTGGCAGGACCTGGCCTCCCCCTCACTTCTCAGCTGTGCAACTCTGGAAAACTCCTCAGTTTCTTTATCTGTCTTCTTAGCTTCTCAGTGTAGCTGGCTCCGTGGATGTGGGTGCTGGAGATCAGTTCTCCTCTGTTTCCTCAGCTTCACTGAATTTCAGTGCTTCAGCATTCCTTTTGTCAATGTCTTGGCAAGGTTGCAGGCTAGGGGGTGACTGATGACCATCCAGTGCTTTTCTTATCCCCTATTGCAAGAATTTTTAACTCACCCCCAGTGACACTGGGGACTTTGTCCTCCGGGACTTGGACAAAGCACTGATGAGTAAATTCTTGAGAGACAGCAACTCATCACGTTCCCACTGCACAGGCATACTCCTGCAGATAAAACAGCAGTGTCTCAGGGGCTGCTTGTTCTGTTCTCACAGCAGAGCACATGTCCGTCTGCCAGGCACAATCCCTTTCATGCTACCCTGTCCACAAGTTGTCCTACAATCATTTGAGCAATCTCTCCTGCTGTGAAACAGTCTGACACCAGCTTACGCTGTCCTTTATAAAATTTACATTTTTTGAAAGAATTTCAAGTGAAAACCCCAAATTCAACAGCAGTCTGGAGAAGAATGCAGTTCTGTTCAAGTCAGACTGGTACCATTTGCATTTTTAGCCAAGGACTGTAATGGCACCAAAATGACTTTGCAGGTTTCATTGAATAGAATAGAATACAATTTAGGTTCTCATCAAAAAAGCTCATTAAGGCCTGCCATCACCCTAACTCTACCAAGCCTACTGCTAAACCATGTCATTAAACTCCACATGCAGGTGACATTTTACATGAACACATCCAGGGATGATGATTCAACCAACTCCCTGGGCAGCCTATTCCAATGCCTGATGACCTTTTCAATGAAGTTTTTCCTAATATCTAACCTAAACTTCCCACGGCACAACTAGAGGCCATTTCTTCTTGTCTTATTGCTTGTTACTTGAGAGTCAGCTTCCACAGCTGCTCCTCCTAAGCCTGTTCTCCAGACCTTTCACCAACCTTGTTGCCCTACTTTGGACCTTCAGCGTCTGTCTTGTAGTGAGGTGCCCAAAACTGAACACAGTACTCGAGGTGTGAACATCTGGGGACTGTCACCTCCCTACTCCTGCTGGTTACACTGTTCCTATTATAATCCACACTTGTTGTGTCTGGAATCTTTGGTTGACTTGTGATTCATGGCTAAAATGTTATTTATTTCAGCTTGGTTCAAACAACTGTGGAAGGTACAGATGTGAAGAAGCAAAGAATTTTATTGGGGAGGTGGAGAGTTTGTCATTTGTGTTTCTTTTTGTTTATAGAAACTGTCCCAAGATATTTCTAGGAAGAAGTCTCCACATTAAATATATACACATCCTCTGTCAGGTTCAAATCCCAGGCATGAAGCAACCAGACACTAAATATAAACTAGCAAATAAATTAATTAAGTGCCTGTAACACTTGGGCTTTGTGTCTTACTCTGTCTTTGATCATGTGTCATAATGTTTCCATGGCATCATCACCCTTAATTGAAGGCTGGCTGTGAAGCATAAGAACACTAAATTTTCATAATTAAAGAAGTGTTCAGACAAAATTTAAGCTCTTGTTTGGCTTTTTAAACAGTGATAAATCTTCGGATAGAATTCACAGGCATTTTTTGGCTTTGAAGAGCATCTTGTAAAATTTTCCAACACCAGTCTGCAAGAACACACAGCACCTCAAGTACCACCACATAGTGGAAAATTCTGATGCAGTGTCATTTTCAGATACTCATGTCTTGACCCACAAGTGATTCTTGTTGTTAGTATTAATTAATTTTCTAAATACAAATGTTTTCTGGAAAGGATTTTTTTGTTTTGTTTTTGAAAAAAATTAACGAACAAAACAGCTGTCTTCCCACTTTTCCTCCTTCTCCATTTTTCTTTTCTAAAAGCACATTAAAGATAGGAGAAAAGAAATGAAAACCCATCATTTTCTTCTATTGTAAAAAAATCCTCAACACCTTAACTTCAGGTCTGTCCAGGAACCTGAATATTTTGAAAATGCCTGTCAGTTTTAAAACTACTAATGTCTTTACCACACGTACTTTCAGTTTGCCAGGAGGTGCAAACTTTAAAAACATGATGGTAGGACGTATATTCAGCTACAGCAATTTGACAGACTGGCCCATTTCAAATATTCACTGTCCATTTGCAAGATAAAGTCTTGGTTTATGTGCTTACAGATGTCAGCACTTGCAAGAGGTAGGGTGTCTGGCCCAAGCTTCTGCATATGCCTTTGAAATAGGGTATGAATATCACACTGTCCATTGGAATAAAAATCCTTCCATAAGTCTTTGTTTATCTACAATAGCCAGTTGCTGCCCATAGGAGAGGAACACCGAAAACTCCTTTTCATCAAAAGTCTCTGTGCATAAGGTTGTACCTGGAATCAAAACCTTGCCATAAAGATACAGGATAAAGTGAGTGACAGCAGCAACCACTAAGTGAAGGGGCAGCAGGGAAGCGGACTCACAAAATGACAAAGTACTGGCAGATGCATTGGAGTTCTAAATTCTCATTGCTTACAATCCAAGAATGTAAAGTTTTAGGGAAGAGTATGTGGAAGTCTGTTAGATACATGAGTGGTAATGGGTGGTTGTGTAAAATGTTATGAAAAATAAATATTAGCATAACTATGGGAAGGATCTGGAAAAAGGAATACGTGGTGGCACGGTGAGAAGGATGGATAGAGAAATGGTCTAAGAAAGGCTGAGAATGAGGAGTATGGCAGAAAAGATTAAAACTAATAGATGAAATTACACGCTTCTAGTGCCAGATGGGTTCACCCGTGAGCAAAAGAATCCATCGTCCAAATGCATTGGGGTAGAAGCTTGTGCAATGAACACGAAAGTGTCACCTGACTGCAGATGCTGCATCGGGGATTCGAGGACTAAATTTCCTGCTATACTCCATCTCCACGCAAGATGGCAGAACCGCACCTACAGCCACTGACAAGTCCTTAATTTGGCATCCTTCGAGAAAATCGTGAATGATGGGTCGTTCATGGGCAAATTTGAGAGACTGTCGTTTTCCTTCAAAGCAGGTTACCAGAGGTGTCATTCACCCAGCCCACCGAGCCCCTTGCAGTCAAGAAAACTATTTTGGTCTATCCAAACATATTTTCTTGAGCAGAAACATATCGTGGGACAGTAGACCTCTGTATTGCAGAGGTTAGGTTTCTAGGAAGGACTTAATATCATGGGTTGGCAGATTTCTGTAATACAAGAATCAGTGGGAGATATTGTGGCCAGTGGCAAGGGAAATGGGACAAGGATTATAAACATAGCAGAGGAAAGGGAGGATAGTTTTTCCACAATGTATGAGGAGCTACCGTGATTTATGCATGTGGAGGAGAGACAGGTTTGAGCTACACTAGGACTGCAGACTCCACAACAGGGATTGCATCTTCTGCCTCTCCTTGCTGATACCTGCTTGCTGCTCCATATGAGCTGAGCTGTATGATTTCACTGATATTATGGATATCTATGGTACCATACTGGGGCACATTACCTATCCCATCCTGATTCCCACACACTCAGGAACTGCTCTTCACTTCAGTGGCTGTCACAGGAAATCAGAAGCATTTGTAATCTACTTGGAATTGTGCAAGGCATTTGACAGTGTCCCAAATGACATGCTTCTCTCTAACACAGGGATACATGAATTTCACAGATGGACTGCTCAGTGGATAAGGAATTGGTTTGACAGCCACATTCAAATAGCTGTGATCAATGCCTAATGTCCAAGTGGAGGTCAGCTATGAGTGGTGCTCCTCAGAGCTCAGTTTTGGGCATGGTGCTGTTTAATATCTTTATGAGCAATGGGAACTGTGGCATTGAGTGTACTCTCAGCAAATTTGCTGATGACACCAAGCTGTGTGGTGTAGTTGACAAAGTGGAGGGAAGGGAGGCCATCTAGCGGGACCTGGTCAGGCTCATGAACTTGGCCTGCACAAACTGCATGAGGTTCAATAATTCAAGTGCAGGGTCCTACAACTAGATTAGGGTAATCCTAAGTACAAATACATGGCAGATGGTGAATGGATTTGCAGCAGTCCCAAGGAGAAGGACTTGGGAGTGTTGGTAGACAAGAAGCTTGACATGAGCCAATAATGTGTAAGTGTAGCACAGAAGGCCAACAGCATCCTGGCCTGAATTAAAAAAAGCATCACCAGCAGCTCTTGCAAGACATCACTTGAAGTACTGCCTCCAGTTCTGGTTTCCCCAATATAAAAAGGACATGAAACTGTTGGCATGAGTGCAGAGGAGGGCCACAAAAATGATCAGAGGGCTGGAGAACCTCTCCTATGGAGAGAGGTTGAGGGAATTTGGGGTCTTCAGCCTGGAGAAGAGAAGGTTCTGGGGGAACCTAATAGCAGCCTTCCAATATCTGAAGGGGTCTGGCAGAGAAACTGGAGAGGGACTTTTTTTGAGGTTCTGTGTTGATTGCACAAGGGGGAAAGTTTCAACCTAAAAGAGATTAGACTTTGATTAGATTATTACATCTTAAGAAGAAATTCCTCACTTATGAGGGTGCTGAGGCACTGGAACAGGTTGCCCGGACAAGTTGTGGATGTCCTTTCCCTGGAAGTGTTTAAGGCCAGGTTGGATTGGGGTCTTGACCACCTGATCTAGTAAGAGGTGCTCCTGCCCATGGCAGGAGTCTTTGAACTACATGATCACTGAGGTCCTTGCCAAACCTGAGCTGTTCTATGTTTCTCTGAAGAGCCACAATCACATACAACGTAACTGACCTGTTTGGGGCATTGATAGCTGTCTTAGTCATCCACGGGCATCTGGCTACCACTGTTTTTCAGAAGTATAATGAAGAAGAAGTGAGTTAAGCAGTGATGCAAAGTCTCCTTCAGTATCGTGTCTTGTTTGTGTTGTGCTGATCTATCATTAGCTGGAAACCACCATTCTGTGCAGTGTAGCACTACAAAATCTGGGCAGCACAGCCTTTTGTTCCAGTATTCCAGGTCATGGCCTGTTGACCAACAATCTGTCAGGTCATGATATGGAGTCCACAGGAAAAAAATCAGACAAGATCACACATTTCCTGGTGCTCTTGGATTTTTAGTGTTTCTGAAAGTGGGCAGTGTTCTATTATGGCAGAAAGCTACAAGGATTACGCCACTGATGAAGACCCCTGTGTACTCATAAAGACACTTTGCAGTAAAGTAAAGCTGGCAGTCATTACCCAGGAAGTTATATGTACTTCGTTCTTGCGATCTTTAAAGAAAAGATTTAAATTACAAGATGTGTTTTCTCCACAAAGGGTTGGTCCAATAAAAATTGAAATTTTTGTTCTGGTACTTCACAAAAAAAACCTGAGTAACCCAAAAATGGCAGTAACTATAACCCATGTCAGTGCAGGTGTTTATTGGGTAAGCTACATGGTATTTTTAACACAATGAGAAAGAACAAGAAACAGAGAAGAACAACCAGAAAAAATGTTTGAAAGACAGCAAATGTCTCATGTTTGTATGTTGTGCACCTGGGTGAACCAGCTTGAACTCTACCGTAAAGATTGGGATGTAAAACTATTAATTACCCACTTCACTTTTGCAACCCGGATTAAGAAGGAAGCCAATCAAGCTAGAAAGAGCATGTAGGATAAGTATTTGGAAAGGAGGTTAGATCTGTATAGGTCTGCCTAAATATTAAACTCAGAACAGCAATTTTTTATTTAATATCTTACATATCTTATAACTCTAAGGCTGCTGGATCAAGATACTTAGCCTGAAAGAGAAAACAATCGACTCCCTAAGCTCCTAGTGTTTAACAAACCCTGTTTTGCCATACGATGTTTGTCTGTATAGATTGGACAGATGATGACTGTAAACATGAACGACTGTAAGACATTTTTAACCCTGTGACAATAAATTCTTTAACTTGTGACAATTGCTTTTTCTTTTGGGAATGACCATTCAGCAAAACCTCAAGATTTCAACCCTTTTATGCTAACAAGAAAAAATTACATTTTTGTAATAATTAGATTTTTGGGCTTTGTTTTACTATTTGATGTGAATCACAGAATCACTTGGAAAAGATCCCTGGGATCATCAAGTCTAACCATCTACCATACCTCACAAGTTCACCCCTAAACCATATTCCTCAACAACTCACCCAAACAATCATTAAATACCTCCAGGAATGGCGACTCAACCACCTCACTGGGAAGCCCATTCCAGCATCTGACCACACTTTCTGTGAAAAATTCTTCCTAATATCAAGCCTAAACCTACCCTATTGTAACTTGAACCCAGCCCCTCTTGTTCTGTCACTAACTGCTTGTGAGAAGAGGCCAGAACCAACCTCTCTACAACATCCTTTAAGGTAGTTATAGAGAGTGATGAGGCCTTCTCTCAGCCCCCTCTTCTTCAAACTAAAGAGCCCCAACTCTTTCAGTCTTTCCTCAGAAGATCTATTCTCCAGGCACTTCACCAGCTTAGTTGCCCTCCTCTGCCCTCCAGCACCTCCACATCTCTCTTGTATTGAGGTGCCCAAAACTGGGCACAATACTCAAGATGTGGCCTCACCAGTGCCAAATACAGGTAGATGATAACCTCCCTGCTCCTGCTGGACACACTGTTTCTAATACCAACCAAGATGCCATTGGCCTTGGCCACCTGAGCACACTGCTGGCTCATGTTCATCTTCCTGTCAATTAGAACCCCCAGGTCTCTCTCTGCCAGACGGCTCTCCAGCCACACCTCCCCAAGCCTGTAGCACTGCATGGGGTTGTCGTGGCCCAAGTGCAGGACCTGGCACTTGGCCTTATTGAAGCTCCTGGCATTAACATTGGCCCACTGCTCCAGTCTATCCAAGTCTCTCTGAAGAGCCTCCCTACCCTCTTGGTGTCTCCCACCTACCTTGGTGTCATCTGCAAACTTACTAATGATACACTCTGTGTCCTTACTGAGATCATGAATAAGGATGTTAAACAGAGATGGTCCCAACACCAAGCCCTGAGGCACAGCACTTGTGACAGGCCACCAGCTGGATTTAAAAAAGGAAGTACATGAATATATATATATATGTATGTATGTGTATGTATACACGTACATACATGAACTTTGAAAAGTTCAAGCACATGTACAGAACAAATATAAACCTTGAGCTTTGTCACAGCATATCTTATTTGCAATAAGGGAAATCCCAATGCCTCCTAATCCTCTTAGTCACCTAAAGCATCTATCAGTTTAGTAATGTTTCTCTTAAACCAGAAGCTTCCTCTTCCTTCTGAGAATGTTATTTAGTCATTTTTTTGTTCTTAGTGAATGGAGACTTCTGCTCTACGCTGGACACCCTCCAGCAGCTCTGTGTCCTTCTTGAACGGAAGGGCCCAGAACTGGACACAATACTCCAGATGTGGTCTCACCATTGCAGAGTAGAGGAGGAAAAGAACCTCTCTCGATCTGCTAACCACCTCCCTTCTGATCCACCCCAGGATGCTGTTGGCCCTCATGGCCACAAAAGCATATTGCTGGCTCATGGTCATCCTGCTGTCTACTAGGACCCCCAAGTCCTACTACCCTGCTCTCCAACAGGTCAGTCCCCAGACTATACTGGTACCTGGGTTTGTTCTTGTCCAGTTGCAAGACTCCACACTTACCCTTGTTATAGTTCGTTAAATTTCATCGCCCGAAACCTGCAGATAGGGGGAAGCAGGGCTTGGTGGCGGCTGGTGGGTCTCTGCCCACGAGGGGTGAGGGTGGCTGCCCGAGCTTTGCTCAGGCTGTGCTCAGGAGTGTTCAGTGACAGGCAAGAGTCAGATGCTTGGCTGGAAAATAAGGCGCAGAGCAGAGGCAAAAAAAACCCAGAAAAACATCAACCGCAGGAGGCAACTGTGCTGTGAGCACGTGTATGCGTGTACAGCTGTGGAGAGGTTTCTATAGCCTAACCTGCATATACAGGTTAAAAGAAAAACCAAAGTCAGCAATCTCAAAACAAAAGATCCCCTCCAAACTGCCCTGCTCTTCTATTTGCTACCCACCAATTACATGGAAAAAGCAAGCCTGCAACCTCAAGGCAAGCAGTGAAAAAGAGGAAACTAAATTCGTGACACTAAGGGTGGCTGGCTACGTCAATGGCTTGTGTGGTCTCACAGTATTTTATCGTTTTGTTTCAGTTTCTTTTTGTTGCTCTTTTTTTTCCTGAGAAAATGTAATTAACCTTGCTCTTAATCACAGAAGGAATCAGTGAAAAGTAATCTTCAGCGGTCTCACCTGGCGGAAACTCACCGCCCTCAGCCTCCTACGGTATTTTCAGGTTGCTAGAATCTAAATGTTACGTTCAGCTCTTTCATATACCCCTGTCTGCATGTTCCTCCCACATGCCAAGTGAAAAGGTTTGCTTTTACTGGTTTTTATGTGTTTTTGCCTCCATGACAGAAAATGTAAGTGCACTGTCAAGTGGAAAGAAGAGAATAATTTCTGAAAGCTTTTATGTGATCATTTCAGAGTGTTTTAGCTCTTCCAAGAAGCTCATTTTTTTTTTAAGATATGACAAAGACAATGTCAGTGCATGAATGCACACTGTAATGTATGTTTAAATACATTGTGGTTGGTCCACAACGGTCTACAAGTTAAGGTAAGTACCTCCTCTGGCTTCTAATGCTTGGTTATTTTGTCTGTATTCTTGAATGACTCCTAAAATCAAGGAAAAGGAAAATCAAGTGCTCTTTAGTCTTGGCTGAGCTAATGCATAGCCTTAACAACTCTTCTACCACTACACAATACCAAAGCAAGAGGGATTTCACTGTGCACAAATCTTGGAGAGACAAGACCTGTTCTTACCAGACAAGGGCAGGAGATGCTTCTCCTATTATTCCTGCTTATGACCTTTACAGACATGAGTAAGTTGTGTAGTAATTTCCTGCCATTGTTAGCAGCTCTTCAGCACAGTTTGGGATTAATGCTGCAGGGTGCCTCAGTTTGTGTAGATGTTTGTAGTTTCCTAGTGGTGGTGTTCCAAGGACTGTTGCGTGCATAGAGTTTTGGTCTGATGAGTCGTATTTTATTTACTGTTTTACCCAACGCATCTGTCTTTGTTATAGTGAACCACTATTAGCAATAGAGTATTTTCCCTAGTGGGGAATTTTAGAGTAATGAGGAAGTTTTCTGAAAAATAGGTGGAGTCAGGGCAACATTTAAGGACTATCACAAGAAGCCTTTGAGTAGATAGTTCTGGTTTTTTTGTCTTCTTTATGTGATTGTTAGGGAAGTACACAGCAGCAACTCTGAGGAGTGTTTTGCACAGTTAATATCTTTTGCTTTTATAAAACTTAGACATCAGAAGACAGCAGGAGAAAGGCCATGTTGACATGTTCTGTAAGGAGTATAGTGAGAAGACTGAAGCTTTTGTGAAGATATTTGACTGACACCTAGCTCTTGGGCTGCTTCAGTCAATCCAGCCAGGGGATCCTTCTGTTCAGGGTGGAACAGGGGAAAGGTCTTTATTGGTTACAGCAGCATAATTTTTCTATGCACATCTGGATCTATTTCTGTCTCTCTGAAGCTGAAAAATTGAGTACAGCAGCAGTCTGTCTCAGTCTTGAGGAATTTTGTAAGTAACAGTCATACTTATTTTGTGGGAGAAAGTGGGAGAAAGCATGTACATTAAATGTTAGCAACTGTAGAATGCAAGCATGGGTCTTAGAACTGTAAAAGCTCACTTGTTGTCATTTATCTTCCAGGAGTTAATCTGAACAATTCTCTGGGAAGTTGATACCAGCATTCAGACTTCCTGAAAAAAAAGTGGGTATGGGTTGCATGCACTGGGTGTGGGCATCCTTCCGTGGCTGTTGTGCACATGCCGTTTGTTTGCAGCAGTCTGTCAGATATATGTCAACTTAAAAAAAAAAAGTCGAAAGTATGTTAGAGCAGAATGTGTCACAGTTCTTGTCGTTGTGGCATGGGGAGCGGAGAGAGGTGCACATCTGTCTCAGTGGCTTGCTCTTCTGCCAACTTGCCCCTAGAGTAAGCATGGCCAGAGTGTACTTGTGAGGTCGGTATGCCTCTGTCCTGTTCGAGAGGCTTTGCTCAGAAACTTATTTATCAGTCTGGACTGCTTATTACTGAGGCAGTGGCATAGTGATGGAGGCACTCTCATGCATATGTATTATCAGAAACCCTTAGGTACCCACAGGATGTGGTAGCAGTTTTCTTCTGCTTTTGAGAACATCGTTTGTGGCCAAGGAATGAATTTGGTACCTTACTAGAATAAGAAGCTTGGAATCCATCTATCAGCGAAATGGATCATTCCTTCCGAGCGTTGTGATTTGTATTTTCCTGACTACATTATCAGTACTTAGTAATTACTCATGCCTGCCTAACAGTGCATAAGATTGACTCAGTTTCTAAGCTCCATCTGTGTAGCCTTTTGCAAACCTGGTGATTGGATCAGGCAGCAGCAGACTGAACTAAGAAAGTAGGTTGAATCAAATCCTTAAGAGCGTAGATCCCGTAGGTGGTAACGCTGTGAAGGCTCATGTGTCTTATGTCTTTGGACAATACTGTTATTATCATTTTATAGTTGACAACAGACAAAGAAAGATGACGTGTCTTACCAAATATGACAAGTGTCACAGAACAGATAAAACTTTGTCAGTTAGGAAGAGAACTTTGTCAGTTAGGGTACGTGAGGGTTACTGCAGTTGCTTAATTTCTTACACAAACGCTGAAACTACCACTAGAAAACAGCTTAAGGAGACCTTTCCTTCTTCTGTGATTGTGAGCGTATCCAAATTAGGGCTTTATATGGATAAAATTCCACAGTTCACTGTAGTCACAAAAGGCTTCCATTCCAGTGAGTTTAAATTTTTCTTGGCAGAAAAGGCAGCGTTTGGTGCTAGTATTGCTCTGACTTAAAATAGCCACTTAGCAAGTGCAGTGGGTATGTGAAGGGCAAGCACGTGAACAAAATCAGTTCTATAATGTTGTGCGGGAGTATAAAAGCTAGGTCAATAAATGAACTCGAGGGACCAGAAACTTGAAACAGTTTCCCTGTCAGAGCTTAACCCGCAGACTTTCAAGACAACAGATTGTGTTTGTAGGCTGATTTTGTCATTGTTTAACCGAAGCACTGTTGGGGAAATACTCCTAAAGTGATTAATAACTACACGAATCCTGCTCACAATAGGTGTGACTTCATAAGCACTGTGATAAGTACTGTGAGACCAGGTGTTACAAACACATGGTGTTTTCACAGCATGTTCAGGTAAGGTAGACAGGAGGGGAAGAACAAAGGTCTTTTACTTCCACGGAGTGCATTTAAAAAGCACCCTCTGTTCTCCTCCTCGCAGAGGCAGCAGCCTCTGTTATGCTTTAAGGGAACAACCGGGTATTTTACTAATTGACAGATGAAGCATATATTTTGCCATAATCAAGAACAAATGTCTAAAGCAAGTCAGATTAGATACTCTCCCTGGACCCACTCAGGAAGCTTTCTTCCTGATCTTCTGAAGGTGTAGTTTTGTCATGTTCTCAGCTGCAGTGGGATTCAGTACCTTCTGTCCAGGTCTGTGTTTGGACTGACTATGAAGAGTATTTTACAGCTGAAAAATTAGTGGATAATTTATGTTTGTCTATTGTTTTGCCATTCTAGGTTCTGTCTACGTCATGAAACAGCCTTTGCTTTTCTATACATTTTCATTCCTCTGGCATTTCCTAAATGGTAAGAAGCAGTAAGAACTCGTAAGAAGCAGTATGACTGTTTACTTCCTTTTCTTTTGCTCCAGGTGCTAGCGTTTGAGGGGTTAAGTTTTAATATGCTTTTAAATTAAACTAGATGTGTATGCCTAATATGTGTGCCGTGACATGCGGCCCAGCTGAAACCCGTGTGGTGTTTCAGCACAGACAACCTGTTTCAGCAAGTTACTGCATTGCTCTTCGCGTTACACAAGCAGTGGGTTTGGCAGTGTCACACCTGGGAATTGTTATGCGTTCTTTAACACTGTGTGCAACAATTTACATTTATATTAAGAGAACATTCCCATACTGCCTGGTACCACAGCACTGTTACGGAAGTACCAGCCGAGGGGCTGTGCACACACGATTCACTTGTTTTCAGAACAGCTTCACACTGTATGTCTGCACAAAGCAGGTGTCTGCAGGTATGAATAACCCAGTTTGTCCCACACTTGGGCAAGGGCGTGTGAAAATGTTTAACTTTTCTGAACAAGGCAGATTGTTTTGTCCTTTGAATGTCCTCTCTTTGTGGTAAGACATGACTTTGAGAATTAGATTCATAATTTGGAAGATTAAATTTTGATCCAAATTTTGTTTTCCAGCTTTATTCACAGTTGAAGCTCCCCAGACACTCTATACTGTGGAACATGGGAATAATGTGACCATGGAATGCACATTTCCAGTGAAAGGGGAATTACTGTTTAGAGATTTAAGCGTCACCTGGGAAAAGAACGATGAGTCAAAGAAGCAGGCTTATGCCCTTCTCAAAGGCAAGGAAGACTTCCATAGTCAGCACAGTGACTTTACGGGAAGAATAAAGTTATTGAAAGAGTATTTGAGCTCGGGCCAGTCTCTCCTTCAGATCACTGATGTGAAGCTCAGAGATGCAGGCCTTTATCGCTGTATTATTGGCTACGGGGGAGCTGACTACAAGACAATAAATCTGAAAGTTAATGGTGAGTGTGCTACTACAGGAGGTTCAGTGCTGTCTGATAGGGTTAAAACATGTTAGAGTCCCTGGTGTAAGACAGATACAGGCTGTTGTTTTAAGCAGCCTCCTCAGGGATGGGAACTGCTTCACAGCCCTTACACATCTGTATAGCTTCATGCTTCCCTCCAGGCTGAATGGATGTTCTGTCCTTTATTTCCCATAATGACATGAGGACTGGTGTTTTAAAACCATTTTGACAGGACAAAGACCAGAAAGCTAATGCAATTTTCTAAGCATTGTCAGTACTGGAGTAAGTCCTGTACCTGCAGTTACTGTGGAGAGACCCAACAGCGATGTTTATTTTCCCTGTCAAGGGTATGATTTACAAAATCCAAGCTGATGTACACAAGCTTGACCCAGGGGCTGGGAGTAAAGAAAAGGTGTCCTACTTGATACTGATCTTCCAGCTTCCTGCTAGTAATAATTTTCTTCCACTTGTTTAGCTCCGTACAGAACAATAACCCAACGAGTGGTGAACATAGGGGATGGTGAATGGAATTTGACTTGTCAGTCAGAAGGACATCCACAAGCTGAAGTGATGTGGCAGAACAAAGAACATGAAGATTTGACAGACAAGGCAAACACCAGTTACGAAGGTGGCAGTGACCAGCTGTATCGTGTGACAAGTACCCTTACAATCAAAAGCAGAATCGGTGAGATTTTTCACTGTATATTCTGGAATAGAGAGCTGGGAGAAAATACATCTGCCATTTTACACATAGCAGGTAACATTTCCAAGTTTCATTTGTGGTAATACACCTCAGGTTACTATGTCATTTTGTCCTAGATGAATCAGCCATGACTTTCTTATCTAACTTTGAAAAGACTAAAAAGAAATTCCTGTGTTGTAAAGTTTTGTTATTAGAGCACACTCTCACTGTACTAAGATGTTCATAATGCCTTTATGGGTAGAATTCAAAGACAGGAAATTTACACAACCTACAGTTATGTGAAAATAGACTGTTAAAAAAAGTTCCATTATTTGAAAAGCTTACAGCTCAGAGCCTTAAATTTAAACCCTCGCACATAAATTAAACATATCTTCCAAGAATGTTCCATTTTGCTGATGATAACTGTCAAATAAGCTTGAACTTTGTGGTCTTTTCCTGCCACTACAACGTTTAATTTGGGCATGTTTAAATTCAACAAATTGTGCATAGATTAATTTTTCTTTCTCATGCAGCCTGGACTGGAAATAAATGCCTGAATGGAAAAGAGAAATAAATTTCTCATTAGACCTTTTAACTGGGTGCCAGCTTTATCGCTTTTTCTTTCAGTTACCTTTTTAATTTCTGCTTTGTACCCTGATTTGACTGCACAAGATTTGAACTCAAAAGTAATACCCAGCTCCAAAAGAATATTTCTGTTTATCAGACTGCTCTGGCATTTTGAAGTCTTAAAAACTGCTGTGCTGACACTGATTTGGGGATGATAAGGAGTGAAAACAGGCAGCTGAGAGTGAGAAAGCCAAGTCATATTTTAAACAGGTGTTGGGCAGGCATGTTTGGTTTTAACAAGAAATGCCTCTGGAACTTGAGGACACCACTGATCCTGTGCATTCATAGCTTTTACCAGATGAAAGGGCCTCTCTGATCTCATTCTCAGTCAGCTCTTTCCTGTAGTCCTGATGAGAAACTAAGCAGGATGTAACACGCTTTATCTTGGTGAGAAGCAGAATGTGTGACGTAGATCAAAGTCACTGTCACATGGAAGGTAGCAAGCAAAGATAAATGTGAATATGTCCTGTCTTTTTTTCCCATTATTGGTGTGAGATAATCGTGAACCACCAGCACCTGATCTTAGACACAATCTAAAATGCCATCGTCACGTCTGAACTGCTCATAGCAGAAGTAATATGGTTAAAATGAAAGGAAAAGGGAGAAGCTTATGCAATTATGTAATGTCTTCCCCATCTTATTTTTCTTGAAGATTCAGCTAATGGTGTTTGGTGGGCTGAGAGCAGACGCTTTATTGGAACAACTCTCATGGTGACTGCTTTCTTCGGATCAGCGCTTCTGTTTATGCTCTGCATAAGAAAAGGTATCAAAATATAATTCATTTAGTCTCTCTGAGTTACTGTGACTCTATTTTGTCAGTTCATTCTCGCAAAGGTAGAATGAGATAATAAAAGTCTGACTTAGATCTTCCAACCTGAAATCACTATAATTTGTTACCATATTGCGTATTTCTTTATCTTAGTTAAATACTGGCATGTTAGCAGAGACTGTGGGCCATGAACCACTTAGCCATCCATCTTTATTAATTTTTCCTATAGGTAATGATGTAAAGCAGCAAGCTCAGTGCCTAATCTACTCAAACGTCAAAGCACATCAAAGCACTACTGGAAATAGTATTATTTATTATTCTATATCCTCACTTTTGGGTTGGGACCAGAATGCTGGGAGCAGGGTTTTTCTTCTGGCATTTGCTGAAAAACTTCACTGAGCTGCAAGCTTACGGTATTTTTAAGCTTTCACACTAGGGAAGATGTCCTTTCTGGGGGAGTATAGCGGAACTGTTGGTTTTCCTGTCTGACAGCTGTTTTCCAACACTGAAAACCAGAAACAGGCCTAATATGTGTTTGGAAATTACAAAAACCCATCTATAAGCAAGCTCTCCACTGAGCTTTCACATAACAAGTTTCATAAAATATTGCAAATCAGAACTAAATGTGGACATTCAGATTTCTGATCACAAACTCATCTTCTGCATTAGTGCTATGAACACATGTCCAGGCACGGTGTTCGTAAGCTTAACAGGCTTGCAGGTGATGCTAAAATACTGCAAAAGTCCTGTAGATAATCTCGCAGGTGTAAGAATATACTT
The DNA here is from genome assembly GCA_028565055.1 of Phoeniculus purpureus. Lineage (NCBI taxonomy): Eukaryota > Metazoa > Chordata > Aves > Bucerotiformes > Phoeniculidae > Phoeniculus > Phoeniculus purpureus. The sequence continues at coordinate 18,216,086 of JAOXOE010000874.1, forward strand.
ATTCTGAGAACATAATAGGAATAGGAGCAGAACATGAAAGTGGAAGAAAGGACAGCAAAATCCTTGACTTCTCAGAAGATTCCCAGCTGGGGATTTCAGTGAAGGTCAGAAATTTCCTAGGTTGTTCCTTATGCATGTTTTAATGACAATGTATGTGATTATGGTATGTGTGTGTGTGTGTGTGTGTGAGAGAGAGAGATAAACTACAAGTGATTCAGAAATTAAGGGGGACAGACCAGGGGACAGATTTTTCTTTCAAAACCCAAGTTGTCCTAGACGACTGGACAAGCTGTTATTTAAAAACAGAACCTCCTACGGCTTTCCCCAACCTCCCCACAAGAAGCACTGAAAAAGGTGAACCTCTTCTTCTCTGTTGCCCAATATGTTTGAATTCTTGGTGAAAAATACATGATGGAAACCCATTTGAATAAGTATTTTACAGTAATGTTAGTGTATAGTATCAATGGAGTTTTGGCTTAGGAATGAGGAAAGGAAATTGAAAAATAAACTGACTGACTGGGGTCACTGAAGAAAATATTTTAAGTCTTTGAAGCAGTGGACTCTTCTGAGATCCAATGATTACACTGTGCTAAGTCTGCCCTTCTCAACAGTCTGCTTAAGCCCCCATTAGATCTGATGTAAATATTTTTGTTTTGATTTTTCTCTCTTATTTTCTTTCAGCTAGAGCAAATAAGGACAACAGAATACCTGTGGCTAGTTCACCAATAACAAGTATGTATATGAGGCATAAATATAGCTCCATGTGATCATTGTGAAAATAAATGTTTTAGCATTTACTTTGTAATTGTGACTATGAAATGCAGGTTTACATTCTGCTTTCAGTTTGCTTTCCACTTTTTATCATAGAATCATTTAGGCTGTAGAAGACCTTTAACCGTTAATTAACCTAACACTGCCAGTTCCATCACTAAACCATGTCCCTAAGTGCCACATGTACACATATTTTAAATGCCTCCAGGGAGGCATGTAACACTCATTATATAACAACTATAAATTACGAAAGACTGACTTTTAATTACTGTGTCAACTTCCTGAAAGAAAATGTGAATTTAGGGCACACTTGTTTCAGGAGGTCTTGCAGTCTTGACATGCACAAGAAAAGGGCAGAAGGGTGTGCTGTGTTCTGGGAAGTTTTAGGGTGCAGAATGCTCCCTGGAACGTGTACCTCATGATGGCAGCACATCCTGGTGTGCAGAATTTATGTTGCTATTTGAGCTGTGGCGTGATCCTGTATTAGAGTGTGCGTCTAAGGATCTTTGTCACAACACTGAGGACAGAGTTTTTGGCCCTGTTGAGAGTGAAGGACAAATGCATTTTATCCTCTCTGACAGCTGCTTTTTCTTCCTCTTGAAAGACTATGAGCAAAGCTCTGTGAATGTCCAGCAGCGCTATGACAATGAGAAATGGAGAACAGAGTTAATGTTTACAGTGGGAGAGAAGATATTAAAATCCTTTAGCCTCATCTCATGATGGCTTCTGTTTTGGGGTTAATTTTTTGTCATTGTTGTTTTGGTTGTTGTTTGTTTTGTTTTGTTTTCTAATCTGTTGTATTATTCTATTTGGAGACCACTCCAAATTAAGCTGTGGTGTCACAGTTCAATCATACTGGGAGTTGAGTTATTTCCTAAGAAAAACCTCCCTTGAGAATGCTTAGCCAAACAGACACGACGTTTGATACTAATCTCTTCTCCTGAACTGCATTTAAAGTCACATTTTCTGCATGGTCCTGGATAGTAGCTTTTAACAAAAATCAAAGATTTTAAACAAAGTTTAAGCTTTGCTGACTGTTATCTGTATGTATGCCATTCGTTTAAAGAGTCATCAAACGACAAGGATACACATGAGTGCAGAGATACTTATCCTGAAGAAAAAGAGCTGAAATGTAAGTGTAAATGATAAAGGGGAAAACAGTAGCAAATTGCACACAGCAGAAATCATACAAGGTCATCAGAACCTTAATGTGTGGTTTGTTTAATTAGTCCTTTGTTTCAACAGACAGAGCAGAAGTACAACATCCCATTGTCTCTCTTACAAACTCTTTATTGTAACATTGTGTATGGGGAGTTACATAAAAAAATAATCTGGTTATAACAATCAAACCTCTGCAGAGGAAAATGTGATGTGGATATATATAACAATCTGAATCAGCCATTTAGCCAGCTCACACCTTTGCTACTGAAACCGCTGTGCAAGCACAGCTGAAGGAGTGGTGACGACAATGAGGAGGAGAACTTGACCCTTCCTGGCCACTAAAACAAGTCTCAAGACATGAGATTCTGTCTCAGCAAAGCAAGAAAATAATTGACAAAGTTTCTGAAACAAAATTTCTCATATGGAACAGAAGGGTGAAGTTAGTGAGGTTTTTCTTTCAGATTCTTGCTGACTTCTAAAATACTTAAATTAATGATGTTCTGAATCCCTCCCTGCTACACTTTTAGTACAGAAAATACAAATGGAGGTTTATACCTGCTGTTCCTGCAGGTATAGATCTCCAAGTCAACAACTTAGGGCCTGGGCATACCAGTAGTTAGAGCACTGAATGTATTTGCAGTAAGAACTTAAAGGGGAACCTAAGCGCTGGCCCTTTCACTGTATTTGCTAAAGAGCACTTCCCACCAGTGTATTTGAACTATACCACTTCAATTCCTCCCTTGATCACAATTTTTATTGTTTGACCTTTTAATTAATTTCATTTTAGGTTTTTAGTTTTGACAATGAAAGAGTTTTTTCTGTGCCTCCAAGCTTTAGAAAAGAGTCCCCAAAGCCAGGCAATGCTCTGTGACTTCATAATTTTGTAACTTGATAGATACTGTCTTCATACAATTCTTCCTTTTACAGATATGCAGATTGAGAACACCTAGAGAAAGCAGGCAGAACGTTTTCCTCTGTGTTGAAGGTTTGACAGATGTCTTGTGTTTCGTCTGTAAAGGGGGATAATGATTTTTTCTATTTTATTCTGTGGTGGCAATCTTCTTCCATATCGTTGTAACACAGGAAAAACAGCAGTGAAGTTATCAGAAGTATTATGGCATAGAAATTCCTTGGATTTGGGCTTCTGTGTATGTAACTAGATATAAAGGTATTTAAACGGGTGTCTTCTGTCTCAAATTTGTGCACTTTGAAAGACGCATTTAATCAAAAAATAAGGTTAAGCACTTTAGGTCTCTGACCATCATGACTTTCATAGCTAATTCTTGAATAGGCTTCTGGGCATTCAATTGGTTGTTTTATTTTCTGATTTCCTACATGAGCTGTCAGTTCCCTAAAGTGGTTTTATTTTACAGTTTTTGAGGTTTTTCATTCAGTACTTTAATCCTCATAAAAGATAAGGGTGCAACAAGAAAATATACTGTGCTAAATAGGGCGTTTGTTGTCCTTAGTGTAGACTTTACAATACCAGATACTCACAGTTAAGCCTGAAATAGATGGTGTAACCCTTTTGACAACTATGGTTTGGAAGTTATTAGATAATACTTGGCTTCTTTCTCTGAAAAGTGTTGTGGGGATTTAATTTTTTTGTGATATATCTTGGCACTACTTGGTTACTGCTCATTACTCTTCTAATTCATGGTTTGGAGACAATACAAGTCTTCAGACATTCAGCAAGAACAGCCCTTGATCTGGACTACCTTTCTGATCACCTTGGCTGGCAATAGAAGGAAGAGAACTTTTCCACTGCTAGCTCATGAAATACAGGCTTGTGATGAGAAAATCCCTGCTCCGTTTTCTAAGATACTGCTTTGTTTTATTTTGCTTGGTGTGTGGGATTTGGGGAGTCATACACAGATGAAAATTATTTATTACAATGTTATTCAAAATTATATTTTTTTAATAAAATATGATTTGTTTTTCCTGTGTTTTATCCTGGTCTCTTTGACTTGTAAACACAATGGCACTGCTTGTGCTGTATTTCTGGAAAAGTCAAGTATCTAAGATTTGCTTGTAGAGTAGTGTCTATACCAATGTCATCCCTCATATAGATCACCCAGAGAAGAGATGCTGGAGACCTGGAATGTCACTGGATTCAAGTTTTGGTTTTCAGCTTAAAATAAATAAATATGTGGTGCAGCCCTCAGACTAGGGCAGTGTTCAGTTTAGCTGATGCCACGTTGTGTTCAATATATCCAGCAAGGACCCCTGTGTAACAGGATAGAGAAACATGTCTCACAACCATAAGGGAGTCGGTAGTTAAGTGGAATAGTTACTATCAAGTGATTTTCCTAATTCATTGCAGAGTTTGCATATTCAGGTACTGATTCTTGCCTTTTGATTCTTCAAAGATGCTCAGTGAACTTGAACATTTCCTCTAGCTTCCTCATGTGCTTTTTGAGATAACAGTCTGTGTGCCACTGAAGGAGGTAGCTAATTTTTAATTATCCACAGAGTGCAAGAATGGCTTTGGAAATATTAGGGCCCTTTATAGAGAAAATACCGACTCACCTCAAAACACAAATGCAATTTCATATCAGCACACACGTAATTCCTCTTTCCTCTTTATTTTCTACTTTATTTCTCTCTTCATTTTATACTTCCTCTTTGACACTGCAACAAAGGTTTTCATATCTAAGCGAGAAGTCTACTCCTTTCAGTTATTTTATCAACCTGAATATCCATGACTCCAGTGCTTGAATTCCAGAGTGTTGATAGGTGGCTTGAAATTTGTCTGCTTCATTAGAAAAGAAGGATGCCTGGTGGATAGCAGATGATTTGGAAAGACCTCTCCTCTCTAAATAAGGTCAACTTTGTATTTATTTGGTGTCCAAACAAGAACTTGTCTAATTTTAGTGATTTTAGACTAAAATTAGACTTCTCCTATAAGCTAAATCTCTTGGCCTCATTTTTACAAATACAGGCAGATGGGCCCCCATACTCATCCTTCAATGCCATGAATTGTTTCAACACAATTACTTTCCACTTGTGAAAGAGGGAGAATAACCTTGCTGCTGGAAAAGTAAACTTATGAGCTGTAGGCAATCAAGGAGACTCCTGAAGTGCCGTAATGGGAACTTATTAAGCCAGGAAATAGACGCTCCTGCCCAAGGGGATTCAATACTGGACCTGATGGTCATTCACACAGGTTTGCTCATCAGGGATATTGAGACTGGAGACAACCTGAGCTGTAGTGATCCTGCTTGTTGGAGTTCATGGTACTAAGGGGCATATGGAAGCATAGTCAGGACTCTGAATTTTAGGAAAGCAAACTTCCAGCTCTTTGAGGAGTTAGTAAGAACTCCTGGAGATGATCCTCAGTGACAAGAACAAGGGACAAGAGCAGAGCTGGCAAATGTTTAAGGGCATTTTCCACAGAGTGCAAGAGCTTTCCATTTACCATGTGTAAGAAACACAACAAGAGCAAGTGTAGTCTTGCATCTGGGCAAGAACAACCCCAGGTACTAGTATAGGCTGGGGACTGAACCATCGGAGAGCAGTGTAAGAGAAAGGGACCTGGAGGTCCTAGTGGACAGCAGGATGACCATGAGCCGCCAATGTGGCCTTGTGGCCAAGAGGGCCAAAGGCATCCTGGGGTGGATCAGAAATGGTGTGATTAGCAGATCAAGAAAGGTTCTCTCCTCTCTACTCTCTGTGGTGATAACACACACATCTGGAGTATTTTGTCTAGTTCTGGGCTCCTCAGTTTAAGAATGACATGGAGCTGCTGGAGAGAGTCCAGCGCAGAGCAGTAAGGATGATGAAGGAAGTGGAACAGCCTCCCTTATGAGGAGAGGCTGAAGGAGCTGGGTCTCTTTAGCTCAGAGAAACTTAAAACTCAGGGGTGAGCTCGTTAATGTCTATAAATGTGTGAAGGGTGAGTGTCAGGAGGATGGAGCCATCATCTAGTGATAGAACAAGGGGCAATGGGAGACAAAGCTGGAACATAGGAGGTTCCATATGAATGTGAGAAGGAACTTTTTCTCAGTGAGGGTGACAGAGCACGGAACAGGCTGGTTTGTGGAGTCTCCTTCTCTGGAGATGTTTGAAACCCACCTGGATATGTTCCTGTGCGACTTGGTCTAGGCAATCCTGCTGCTGTGGCAGGAGGATGGACTAGATGATCTTTTGAGGTCCCTTCCAATCCCTGATGTTCTGTGATTCTGTGAAATCAAGTAAGGAAGGGAAAAGACCAGTATGGCTGGGTTGAGATCTTCTGGACAAAGTAAAGCACAAGAAGGAACTGCACAGGCAGTGGAAGCAGGGACTGGTATCCTGAGAAGAGTATAGGGATGCTGCCCCTGTGGGTAAGGATGATGTCAGGAAGGCCAAGGAATGGCTGGAGTTAAATCTAGCAAGGGCTGCAAAGAATATGGAGAAGGGCTCCTACTTGTATTTTAACCTGAAAAGGAAGGTTAAACAAAGTGTACCCCCATGGCAAGCACAGATGGCAAGCCAGAAAGAACCAATAAGGAAAAGGCTGAGGTTCCAAATATCTTTTTTGTCTCGGTCTTCACTGACAACCCATCTCCTCACAGCTTCCAATCTGAAGGACCACTAAATGGGAATTAAGAAGAAAAAGTCCCTTCCGTTGTATGTGAAGATCAGATTTGCAACCACCTGAGGAACCTCAGCCTGTGGAACCTGATGAGATGCATCCCATAATCCTGAGGGAATTGGTTGGTGAAGTTGCCAAGTAACTCTCCTTTGTATTTGATACATGGCAGTCAAGTGAAGTCCCTGGTGACTGTACGAAGGGAAGAACCTTGGGAACTACTGACCTGTCAACCTTACCTCTGTACAAAAAATGTTCTTTACAATGAGTGTGGTGAAACACTGGAACAGGTTGCCCAGACAAGTGGTAGAAGTTCCATCCCTTGAGTCATTCAAGGTCAGACATGATGGGACTCTGACCGGTCTGATCTAGTTTAAGACATTCCTGCTCACTGAATGAGTGTTGGACTAGACGACCTTTTAAGGTCCCTTCCAGCCCAACACATTAAATGAATCTGAGAATACAACACATTTAGGTTGTGAGAACTAGGTAAAAGGAAATCCTTCCTATCCTAACATTAAAAGTGTATTAAAACACCGTACTTATAAGAATACATTTTCCTTCAGTGTTTTTGGATAGTTAGAAAATTCAATCCAACTTCATAAGCTGCACTTTAGTTACACATCTTTAGACTCCGCAGAGAGAGCAGAAAACCTGGTTCATGTGCACAGTCTTAACTGGCTTCCTGGTATTTGAATTCAGGACTCATTCATTTGAAAAATGTAATTATAAAGCAGTCTTGTAGTCTGTTGTGTCATGTGGTGTTTAACTAGTCATTACTAGTAACAGTTGTGTTAAAAAAATAACTAACGGTAAAAGAAATCATCTTTTATTGACGGGGGGATTGGACTGGATGGTCCTTCGAGGTCCCTTCCAATCCCTAATGATTCTATGATTCTGTGATGTCTCCTTTGCACTGAGGTGCCCAAAACTGGACACATGCAAGAGTGCAGCTGGAGCTACTGGAACTCTCTTTAGCCGAACCGTGAAGCTTATGCACATTGGGTGCCTCACTCCCTCTTCCACAGCCCAGCACTACCACTTCTGATGATGCACTCTTTGATTAGGATCCTGAAGGGGGCTTTGCTCTTGTCAAACCTTCACTCTGTGGAAGTACAAACAGGCACAGGTCAGAGTTCCGGATGCTTTGGAAAATTCCACTTGTACTGACAGCAGTCGGTGAGTGCCGCAAAAATTGCCTTGCCAAACGCTTAAAAAAACATTTCCTAACTCGATCTGAAGTCACACTTTCAGTCAGTGTATCAACAAGGACTCCCGCAAAACAGAGTTTCTAGGCCAAGTCCTTTCTGAGACAGAAAGCCTGAGAAAGAAACACTTGTGGAAAGCAAGCAGCACAGTTGATGTGGGACCCTCACTCCAACAAAACAGCTTTTCATTGCAAGAAGTAGGGCTTCTCGGCTACACATCACACAAGGAAACAACAAAGGGAACAGACTTTGTTACCACGGGGATTTAGAAGGCTTCAAAATTGGATGCAGATCTCAGTAAAATCGTTCCCGCATAGACATTTCCAGTTGTCAGCACTGTACGCACACGGACCCGAGCTGTGCTGTCAGAGTCTGATTCGCTGAGGGAAGGTGTAAGAAAATATCCCGCTTCTGCAGACACATTTCCTTCAGTGGCACAATATGTTCTCCTGACAAGCAGGGGTAGGGTAGACAGAATTGGGCATCTTTCATTATAGCAGCTTTTGTTCAAATGGGTGCCTGACAGCACCCAGGTGATTTAATAGCCCTTGGCATATTAGCAGCACATACAGCATTAGCAGGAGTGCAACTTGGTCTAGGTGATCTTGCTCTGGCAGGGCGATTGGAGAAAATGATCTTTCGAGGTCCCTTCCAATTCCTGATGATTCTATGATTCTGTGATTCTGTGAAATAGAATCATTGTCATTGACACACAGGACTTTTCATGGGGCAGCATGCAGGGTGTGTGTGATTCTTCCCCTTTGTCCAAAAAACTAATGTCCTTGAGTGACATGTACCGATGGTGCATCACCCAAGCAGGGGGTAACCAGCAAAGCAGCAGTCAGTGGAATAAACAGTTGAATTTCTGCTTTTGCAGATTTTAATGGTGGGATGATGTAACAGTGGTAATGCAGCATCTTCTCCCTGTCTCTGTATCTCCTTCTATGTATTCTTCTGAGCCTGCAGTCCATATGATTGTCCTAGTGAAGTTGCTAATAGGTACTGCTGAGTTCATGAGGTGTCCAAGGCTGATCACTGACTCCAAAGTGTCCAAGGCTGGTCACTGGGCAATTGCACTGAGATATCTTTCTCCCCGTCCCAAAACAGGAGGACACGAAGAAAACCTACGGTAGCAAGAAGAGAAAGAAGTGGAGATTCCTTAAATCAGTGAGGAAGTTGTGAATGGTGTAGGCAGGAAAAGGGCTAATCAGGAAAAAACAGGACTTGATGCAGGTGGACACTCTCCCTTGGTAGCAGACAAGAAATGATACGCATTTCCCAAATAAATATGAATAATCTCACGTTGCTCTGTAACACTCTGAGTGCAACCTTCTGGCCAGCTCCTTATGCACCAAGTGGTCCATCCATCAAGTCTATGTCTCTCCATCTTAGAGACAAAGATATTATACCTCTAAAAAGAACATTTATCTCATTTTGCTGCTGTCTTTTCCTCTTTGCTTTTACCAAAGGTGTTAGGACATCAGGGAAACTTGATTTCAACTGTGAATCAAGTAGATCAAGACTAACTCTGGCCCTGTGGATTTTTATTTCAAGTGCTGTGCTGGTTTAAAGGTTAAGCACAGAACCCTCCGGAACAGATTGTTAGATTCCCCTCTCACCAATACAGGAAGGGAATATAAACGAATTTGAAAGCTAGAATAAATTGTAAAATTTATTCAAAATGAAATAAAATTAAAATAAAGAAAACAACAAAAAACCCCCCTTCACAATAAAGAAAAGGGAAATTTAGGGAGCTGGTGTAAGGAAAGAACTATGTACAGAAGGCAGTTGGATGTAGTTCTGGCCTCCACTTGGTAGGGAGCGCTTGAGACAGGGCAGCAGCGATGGGCAGCTGCACTCAGCTGCTTCCATGCACATGCCATGCCAGAAGAAGGAGAAGGAAGGAAAAATGGAGTGGACTAGTTGCATGCCTTTGCCCTGCGTGTGTCCGGTGTTTGGTGATTGGGACCATGCTGGCGCTCTGCTCTGCTGGAGTTTACCCGCCAGCCATGTAACCAACCCCTTGTAGCCCTCTTCCCTCTCATGAAAGGTGGAGCTGCACTTGGAACTGGTTTAAGGCAAAAATGCAAGTGCAAAATCCCCTCTCCATCCAACACCAACAGCTGATAAAAGCTTAACTATCTCTACAGAGAGAGTAAAGCATATGTCGCTGGAGAAGTGCAGCAGTGCATCTTCTCTGCTCCACAGCTGGCTAGGAACTGCCCGTAGCCACTCCTCCGGCTTCGAGATTGTCTCTCCGGTACTACAGTCCCCCTGGTACTCTACCCCACATTTCTGTTCCTATAGAAGGGCACAGAAGAGAATGGTTTGGGAGATACATCAGTTTTTCTGGATCCTGAAACCTAACCCATTGCAAGTGCCCAGTCATCCAAAGCATTGACTTCTGACAGCTGCCATAGTGCTAACTGGAATTTCTTTGGGAAAAGGTCAGGTTGCTTAAGGTTTGTGTGTATGTGATAGCACTACAAAGGTGTCAGGGGTTACAAAACCCAATGACAATATTAACCAACTAATTTAGCTGAAGTGCTAATGGGCAAAAATAAAACCAATAGAGGGAAAGTTTGAAAAGAAACCGTTTTCAAATTGCAGGCAAAACCGAAAACTTACTTGATTTGGGGGAAAAGCAACATAACGTTTAATTCACTTTACATAAAATGACATACAAAGGCATATGGAGATTCATCACAAAGTTCTTACATAACCAAGCCAAAGCCTCAATGTCTAAACGCCAAAAAGAGAAATCCAGATGAAACCTTTTTTCTGCTGATCTCTGAGGTTCCACACTGCCTAGAGACATATCATTTTTCCAGAGTAAGATGGCTGCCATATCCAGCTCAGGGCCACGTGCATCCTCTCCACAAGAAAGAAGAGAAGAAGTGAAGTCTAAAGGAAGAAGGGGGAGGAGCGGGCAGAAACCCAAAACTCTGAAGTGCACAGAGACATCCGTTCATAAGGTTGTAGAATAGAACAGAACAGGGTAAGTTGGAAATAAACTCTGTCAGTCACCTTCCACTCAAGTCTGGGCCAGCTTAAATCCAATTGCCCAGGCTTTGATCTGTCAGGTTTGGTATATTTACAAGTGTGGACATCCATAGCCTTGCTGGCCAACAGTGTCTGACTGCTCTTATTCTGACTTTCATTTTAATAATATGAATAGAGATGAAAATGAACCGGAAATGTGTTCTGTAAATGGGGGGTAATCTCTCAAATTCTTCTAAATTCAATCTGATGAAAATTAAGAAAATATAACTTGGTTGTTCAACCTGGAGAAAAGGAGTTTTAGGTGACACCTTATAACTCTTTACCACTAACTTAAAGGAGGTTGTAGAGAATAGGAATGAATCTGTTCAATGAAGTGGTGAGTGATAGGACAAGAGGAAATGGCCTCAATTTGTACCAAAGGAATTTTAGCTTGGATTTTAGGAAGAATTTCGTTACTAAAAGTGTTGTCAGACATTGGAATGGGTTACTTAGGGCAATGGTGGAGTCCTTCTCCTTGGAGATATTTAAGAGGCAAGTAAACATAGTGCTTTTGTTTAGCTGAGGTATATCAGTGTCAGACTGATGGTTGGACTCAGTGACCTTGAAGTTCTTTTCCAATCTAGGTGATTCAGTGATTCTGTGAATGTGTAACAGTCCTAGTAAATGCTAGTTCAGATACCAAGACTGTAATTGCTCTAAATAGGTGTATATTCAATGAAAAATTATAATTATGATTAAAAGCAGAATTTAAGCAGCTACATTTTGCAGAATTCTTTCGATAAGCTAGTTTGCATGATGATCTCGACGGAGCAAGTTCATTCAACTCAGAGGGTGTTGAGTAATACATGAAAATGAAACTGCTCCCTGTTCCAAGTAAACCTTGCTGGTTCCTGTTAACACAGTCCCTTGCTTAGTGACAAAACGCCTGAATAAGACCAGCCTACAAACTGTGCTGCTGATGCATGTTATAAACTGATCATGAGAGGTGGATAGTTTCTGCTGTCATGCGAGTAGGAGAGCTATTGTTTAAGACTTTGAAAATCTTACATATGAACCGGATTCTTCCCATGACTGCATAAAGATCTGATGTGAGTATAATGTTACTAAAATGCAAATTGGTGTTTGCTACATTTCTGACGGATGAATTGCAGGTTTTGTTTCCTGTATTCTTAAGATTTGCTCCACTTAAGTTTATTTTTAAATCGTTTGTAGGGAGTGGACTGTGGTTCTGAACTAGAGATTGAATAAGCTCCAGATGTTAAAGCACAGATCCATATAACATCAAATCCTGGGGAACAGAAATTCAGAAGCTGGACTCTTAACTCATTTAGAATCTCTGAAGTAACTCAGTCTTCTGTCACAGGCAAAGGCAAAAGATTGGTTCTAGCAAGCCTCCGAAGATTACTGTTTGTAAATCTTTCATGCTGAATTTAGAAGAATAGTACTATGGAGGAAAAAAATGCCTGTATATATTGGTATCTGTGTGTTCCTGCTTACTTCCTTTTGGTTGTTGTTGAATACCTACCTGCAGATAGAGGGAAGGTTGTTTTGATTGTACAGCAAGTCTGGACATTGTCGTCTTCTGCACTGCCAGAAGAAACACAGACCAAGAAGAGGGAAATTTCTCTGGCTTCTCTGAAAATTCTTCCATTCTGTAGAAGTGAGAAATGCATAAGAAAATTTGCAATGTGTTGTGCTGAAGTGTTGCCCCGTGTTGTTCAGTGCTGCTGTCAGAGCTGAAAGGTGTGTCTTCTCTAGAATATATAGCTGTGTTTCAAAAGAAATTACCCTTTCTGAAACAAAACTCCAACTCAGTCTCATCCTATCATCTACAGCAAAGCCAAATATGTATTTGAGGTTGTTTTATAATTACTGTATTTGATATTGAACAAAAAGAGTGTCAGTGAAAAGATGCAACAGGTGACAGTTGAGGGAAAACGAAGAGTCACAACAAAGGTGACCAAAGGAGGAAATGAGAAGTTATATCGCTTAACTTGAAAGCCGAAGTGAGACAGAGACCACAGTGAAATGATTGGTGCACACAGGTATCACCACAGATATCATCAGATCTAAAGCAATAGACTGAACAGCAGATTGAGTTCATAGTGAGGTGGACAGAAGGGGACTTCAGTAAGGGTGCAGCAGCAGACTAATATCTGCAGGTCAAAGAGTGAGCAAGTGAGGTGGGATGGAGAAAAGTAGAGGACTATGTCCACAGAACGTAGGGAGACAGGCATGAGAAATGGAATTTGAGCAAATGTTAATATGCATTGATTTTTATTTCATGAAATCCCTGAAATGAAAAGAAATCTTTCCGATGCTGAGGCACAGAACAAATGTTGTTTATATGAGGATTGCTGAAGCTTTTTTTCTTACTTGTATTATGATCTTGGATTTTTTTAACACTTTTATTTTGTTTGTGTTAGAAGCCTCAAAACAATTAAAACGGACTTCTGGGCCCTGGGGAGATCACTTGAGGGCTCAGGAGCCCAAGTGGTGTTCTCCACCATTCCTTTAGTAGTAGGGGGGAATATTGAAAGAGGCAGGAAGACCCACCTGATTAACACGTGGCTGAGAGGCTGGTGCCACCGACAGCATTTTGGGTTTTTTGAACATGGGGATCTTTATGTTGCAAGGGGTCTGCAGGAAACGGATGGAACTCATCTGTCTCAGAGAGGGAACAGAATCCTTGCATATCAGCTGGCTGGGCTTATTGATAGGGCTTTAAACTAGGTCTGATCGGGGAAGGGGATAAAAATGAACCTGTCAAAGTTGACCAAAAAGGTGGCAGGCCATTACTGGGCACAAAGTCATTAGCCGGGCTCAAGTGCGTCTACACTAATGCATGTAGCATTGGCAACAAACAGGAGGAGCTCGAAACCATTGTGTGAAGCACGACTGCTACGATGTAGTTGCCATCACGGAAACATGGTGGGATGACTCTCAGGAGTGGAGTGCTGCAATGGATGGGTATAAGCTCTACAAGCGGAACAGGCAGGATAGAAAGGGTGGCGGGGTGGGTCTCTATGTTGGAGAGTGTTTTGAATGCATAGAAGTTAATAAGTGTGATGGGTCAGTTGAATGTTTATGGGTTAACTTGAGGAGGGCC
>JAOXOE010000874.1:18231647-18245239 GCA_028565055.1 Phoeniculus purpureus
ACCAATTCAGGGTTAGCTATCTTGAGAACTACATCAGGTGATAGTGCAGCAAGTTAAAAATGTCTGCTTGTGCATGTCTTGATGTTAGTGAATTCAGACAATAAGTGTCCTCATGAAACTATGCAAAGCAGAGCTGAAACCAATTCAGGGTTAGCTATCTTGAGAACTACATCAGGTGATAGTGCAGCAAGTTAAAAATGTCTGCTTGTGCATGTTAGTGTCGCTCTCTCAACTGCAATTGATTCCTATTTCTCATGGGTAGACTGTCTGTAAACTACAGATCCCTAAAGCCTCGCAGGTGAAGTTGTGGGAATGTTTTATTACCCTTTCATGCCACAGGACAGTGGTCAACATTCCATGTGCATGGACACTCTGTTTTAATCAGGATTTTACTTGTTTTTAGGGGTAGCCTAGTGTTTGGTTTTATTTTTGCTGACTTTTAGTTGCGGTAGGTTTTGAAAGCTAGCATGGCTCTAATCCATCTCAGCAAGAAAATGTAGTTGTTGTAAGTTCTAGTGCAATCCCACTTTTTTTTTTCAGATCCACGTGGGGAAATGTTCCAGATACTTACAATGGTGTTGCTGGAAACACAGCTTTCCACAGCTTCAGGTGAGAGACAAACTGCCTTTCAATTCCACCAGCAGAACCAATGCAGCAAGTATGCTCTTCGCATCCACATGTATTTCAGAACCTCTAACGACATTTGCATGAATAGCCAGGGAAGCCTGGAGGCTGTTCTTTGCAGCATCTGAGAGAAGGCACTGTGTACTAATTAAGCAGCTTAGGTCAGATGTCCAGCGCTTTCTACAACCAGGCTTCTTTAAAGTATAATGACAGTACATTAACAGCTGAGGTGTCCAGTGTTAATAAGCAGGCATGGCTATGAGAAGAAGGACGATGAAAATGACCTAAACCAATTGTAAAGCAGAGCAACCTCTGTGCGAGGCAGAATGAAGCAAAGCCAGATGAATTCTCCTCTCCATGCATGTAGGAGCAGCTTGGCTAAAAACCCAGAAGGGTTTTTGTATTATTTTCTTTCCACATTATGGTTGTATTAAATTGAAAAAACAAGTATTGCTAAGAGAAATCAGAGCTTTCCTTGGAAGTATTTCACAAACACAAGAAATAAAAGGCATAAATAAACAATTGTATTAACTTATCTTTTGAATGTCATTGTCAAAACTTCCAAGCGCTGCTGAGTTAAATATATGTGATACATCCAATACAGGAAGTATTATCAATGTGTATTGAATGCCGTAACACAAATAACTCTCTTTGTCAAGTACTCTTTAAAATGGTGAGATTTGGTGAATGGCTACGCTGGACTGGTGAATTTTTATATACTTTCTGTAGTACCATTGCATATATCTGAGACACGTGGGATCAGGTGATACTAACACAGTCGCAGTAACACAGGCTTGTGGAAGTGGGTAATTGCTGAACAGCAATACTTCCAAGTAACACTGGATTTTCTCTTTGTAAAGGATAATGAAATTATCCTCACTCATTCCATAATTAACTTGTCACCTACACTAGAATGTTAGGACACATAAGGTAGAACTATAGTTTCACAGAAATGTTCCCTGAGTAATCACTAACTCAGCCTTTTTTCTGAAATGTGAAAAAACCCAACCCTTTCTCACTTTGTCCTTGTCTTTCAGACACTGTAATCAGTATAGAATATAGATGGTTTGGTATAAACACTGCTGACATGGTAAAAGTGTTAGTCTGAGCAAGAACAAAAAATACTTACTACATTTAGTCAAAACAGTAAGTATATGCCTGACTACATGGCTTTTTTTGCCCAAATTTAAAGCAAACGAGAACACACTTGAATGCAAGGAATTAAACCCTTTTATTTTCCTGTAATAGCTTTATTTACAGTTGAGGTTCCTCAACCGCTGTACATTGTGGAGTATGGGAGCAACATGACCATGGAATGCAGGTTCCCTGTGAATGGCACATTAAACCTAGGACTCCTGACTGTCATTTGGGAACAAAAAAGGCAGGGTCAGTCAAAATCAAAAGAGGTGTACATACTCCGCAATGGGAAGGCATTGTCTCCATCGCAGCACAATGATTTCATAGGAAGAGCAACACTTCTGCACGCTGAGCTGAAATTAGGACGAGCTATCCTTCAAATTACTAATGTGAAGATCACGGATGCGGGATCATACCTTTGTCTCATTAACTACCAGGGTGTGGACTACAAGTACATTACTTTGAAAGTAAAAGGTTAGTGGCTGAATTGAATGTAAGTATGTATTCACTGAGATGTCTCTACTAAATTCCTTTAAGCTTATAGAAATTGACTAATTTGGAGGAATTTTTTGCTAGTTCTCTTGCCAAAACCCTGTGCTCAGCCCCTAGCTGAACCCAATCAGTTGTCTTAGTGCTGGATAGCCTCGGTTCAATGGCCAGCTGACTTTCTCTAGGAGCAATCTGTGCCAAAGAGGGAGCCTGCTCCACCTCCATCCTTCATCCCCCTTCCTTCTTCCCGCATGCTTTTCTCAGGTGCCCACTCTCATTCAACTCCCTGTTGAGCCACCACTGGCTGTTCCCAAAACCTTTTCAGAGGTGCTTTGATTTAATTATGAGCCCTGCTGCCAAGTAGGGCTGAGGATTCCCTGAGTGACTGCAGATTCCAGATCAAGGACATGTGACTTTCTGTGTTCATCAAAGCAAAATGACGTTACTAATAAGGGAATGCGTTACTGAATAGTGTGATGGAAAAGTCCTTTGAAAGGCCTGTAGTGTTTCCTAATAACTGCAGTATAACCATGTGATACAGGGCAGCATGAACACCCACATTTGTTTCTGTAAAATGTCACAGAAATCCCAAGTTCATTTTGCTCTGGTATGATGAAAATATCACTTTTTCTTATAAGCTACGGCAAAATAAATATTAAAACCAGCTTTTTTTTTTTTTTTGGTAGTGCAATATTAGTCCCATGAGACTTCATTTGTTTCTTCTGTATTGATAAATTACAAATCCAATGTCAACAGCTGTCCTTATAGAATAGTGCAGTAAGTTCTGTTATTGTAGGCTTGAGAAGGATTGAATAATGGATACCGAATTGCTTTACAAAACGTGCTCCATAATTTCAAACCAGTATACCTTATTTGAAAGACAGAGCCATAGACAAAATTATAGCACTAAAGGGATGTAGAGAAAAATTACTATTTTACTCAACTTCTTATGCAGCATCGTACAAGACAATAAATGCTCAAGTACTGCGAAAACCAGGAGAAGACAAGTTTGTTTTCAAGTGCCAGTCAGAGGGATTTCCTCCGGCACAGGTTTTCTGGCAAAATGAGAAAACCATCGATCTCAATGAATCTGCAAATACCACCTACACACTGACTGCAGACGGCCTCTACAATGTCACCAGCATTCTGACGTTCAAACCAAATACGAGTGATAACTACAGTTGTGTATTCTGGAATAAACAACTGAATGGAGAAACTTCAGCTCATATTTTCACTTCAGGTTTGTATCACCTTGACTTCATACAAGTCAGGGAGGGTTTCTACACACATCATGTCACATGATCTATCACTGGAATTTGGTTCTAGAAAACAGTCTTGCATGCATGTTCTGGCAAACAAACAAGTCAGTACTATTTATGCCTTGAAGCCTCAGGTAGCTCGTACTCTAACAAGCCAGCGTGTCAGTTTTGTGTGTACTTTAATTTTAGGTAGCTCCTATTAATTTGGCTAAGGAAATTCTTTAATCTACATGGGTGTCTTTGATCTTGACTACTAATTTATTGTTCTTCAAATGAGATAGAGACAAATTGGAGTACAACTCACTCAAATGCCATACCAATGTGAGAGATGAAGTGTTTTCTGTACGGCTTCTTACAGTAATATTGCAGAGTTAAGTATTCCTAAAGTGAGTGTAAAGCACTACATTAATAAAATTTCAGTCTTTTGTTCAGTCAAGTAAGACTTCAGAGAATCAGAACCGATAACTTCATAAACGATGCCTGTTTTTTAAGTTGTAAATTTACTTCCTTTTCATGTTTTTGACAGCTTTAATGAGTACACAATACAGTGGACAAAAATCCCTGATCTTCCTTATTATCCCCATGTGTATGGTGGTAACTGTCCTTCCCTCTGCACTAGTAATACTTCAAAAGAGAAAATCATTCAAGAATAGGCAACACAAAAAAGGTACATTTTACTTTAGATAGTGGATCTTTTCAGTTTAAGCTAAACATTTGTTGAATTGTATTGTTTATTTCAAATCTAGAAATGTTTAAACTAAACTGAATGTGTTTACTTTAACAGACAGGAAAAGAAAACTGCAAGATGTGAACAGTAAGTCATGGCATTTTCTATATTTGTGCTAATGGCTTTTTCTTTCTTACAGTTAAAGTCTTTGTAAATCTGTGTTTGCCAACTTAAATAATACTATGACAAAATAGTGGCTAGTTTTGAATTTAAATTCAGCTTTTCTTCAAGTTTATAAATACACTGTATCTACCATAACAACTTTCTCACAGGCTATGTAAAAAGTTATGCTTGTTCCCTCTTACTGAGATAGAGGTAGCTTGTATATATAGCTTGGTGAACACTTCTGTGTGATAACTAGCTATGGTAGCCTTGGCTGAGTAGGGCATACAGAAAGATGGTTGGTTTTGAAGGCATCGAGATTTCTGTGGTAACAGTCTGCTATAATTTTGGCTCAGACCACAGATTTTACTACAAATAAAATATTACCTCATTTTTCTGGAATATTGGATTATCCATTCAGCCAATTCTCATCTTATAAATTTGCCAAGACATCCAGGATCTTTTACATTGCAGAGGGGTGATGATGCCCAAAAGAGTATCAGGATGCATGTAGTTGTCCTGTACTGAGAACTGAACTGAAAAAGAAACAAGCATAGAAAATGATACAGCAGTATGATAAGAAAGCCTGTAAATTCCTGACTTATATAAATCAGTTTTGTGCCTATAAATAGAAGTCTGATAGGTTAATGTGTTGTCAGGAGAGATACTGTGGCCCATGTTGGGTTCAGTGGTATTTGGTTCAGCTGTAATTCCTTTGTGTCCAAGTAGACCCTAATGCAGCTGGTTGAGACCAGCCTCGAAGCTGCCTAATATGCTGCAGGAATGTTAATGATTCTCTCGAAAGGAGCAAAACAGGGGCAAAACTGTGACGCAGCTGACCAAGTGGCTTGAAAACACAATATATAGCAGTTTCTGGACACATAGGCAGCTTGGAGCTTTTCCAAAAACAGGCTTTACTCAAAAAGCCATCTGGATTCCTCAGTGCTAAAAAAACATACAAGAGGTCACCAGCTTAAAAAAATAATACACGTAGGTGAAATGAAAACTAGAGATTGTCAGAGAGGGCATGAATTTACTGATTCCTGTTACCACCTCAGATTGTAGTCACTGCGTTTTAACCATAGCTGTCCAATCCACAACAACTGGTAGACCTTACAGTCACAATGACAGTTTAGAAAAACTCTTTCACCTTTCAGAAATTCAGTGAAATGACACCACATGCAAATGAAGAAAAGCTCAAGGCAAACAGCAATCTGGAGGACAGCGTTGGTGCGTGTCCAGACATAACTGTAGTGCACACTGTCTGAGCATGATGTGGCTTCCCAAGGCTTTTAGCATTGTTGGTTTAGATTTTTTTTTTTGTTTTCACTTACTAGGTCCTCTGTGCACTTACTGAAATGAAGAAATTAAATAGGAGGTAGTTGCTTTGTGGGTTTGTTGAACTTCTTCATTTTACTGACCAAAAATCTTTGTGCAAAGTGCAGGAAGTCATATGACAAATGTTTATGCCTCTCAGCATCATATATTTTTAAGAAACACTGGAAAGAACCTTTTATCCATTATGAGTAGGTTTGTGAAGCTTAAAAGCCACAGAGAGCCTTGGAAATGACCCACATGGCCCTGGTTACAGGAACAAAGGCTGTTCATATTGTCATATAGCTCAGCTTATATTAGCAAGTCCCAGTTATGAAAACTTTAATTCACATGCACAGGTTTTACTGGCCAGCATTCCTGTTACTTCTTTTATGTGCCTCATAGTCAGTGATAGCTTATATGTAATGGGAAATGCAGAATTTAGACTACAGGTGTGAGAGATTCTTCTCTATGAAAGTATTGCAACAGGGTGCTTTTGTAATTGATGGCAGCTTTAGGAAGCCATTGTAACTTCAGCAAGCCCCAGAAAAGCTTGCACAGGGTGAACATAGGACTTTAACTCTTTATTACTTTGTTAAAATCAGGCTATTTACTAGCTATATTTTTTGTAGATTATAAAAATAATACTATTTCATTTTCTGTCTTTAAGGAGACGATTTGAACTCTCAAACTGAGGCTTTATACTTGTCAGCTGTCGCATCCACAAGAGACTGTGAGAGTATGAGTCCATGAAAACCCTTCACTTCATATGCTGCAATTTGCACTTTTTGTATGTGTGTTTGGGAACCTCGAAGGAAAGTTACAGCACTTTAGCTTTGGGATTAACTCATGGGGATTTATTGGAATTGCAGCAAGGAAAAGCTATGCCTCTTCAGATACTGTGTCGTGAAGTTCCTGAGAACTGTCATGAAATGTGGTTTACCTCTCTGAAGAGGTTATCTGACTGCCTTTGATATACTCCACTTTTGGATTTACTGTTGCTACAGGAATTAATGTTTAATAGTGCTGTTCCAGTTTCAAGAATGGTGCTTGGATTCAATCATTGTGAGAACTTTTGTACATGCTTTTGTAAGTTTAAGTAGTCATCTTTCAAGCGGCATGCCTGTATCACTTTTCCAAACTTTCCAACACATTAAACTGGAATTACTACAAGTAGCCACCAGCGTGGCAAACTGTAGAAGATATTTAATTTCACAAAAGCAGTAAGAGGTTGAAGTCAAATTAAAGGACAGAAAAAAATAAATCCCAGCACCAACAGTGTAACTTAAAAGAATTATGTCAAGAGAATTTGAACGCACTGTCTACATAAAACTCTGTAAGCGAGGCAAAAAAACCCATCAGTTGTGATGCTATGCCTCATGACAGTAAGAATTTCTTACACCTCAAGTAATTACTCAACAGAATTTTCTTTAGGAGGAATTTGGAAGCAAAAGTGAAAATGAAGCTTAGTGATATTTCCCCAATGATTATTTTTAAACAACAACTTGAACTTCTCTCAGAGGAAAATGCAGCTCTTTTCCATTCCAAGTACTTGTCTGTTTTGCTTCCTATTACTGGAATGTCTAAAAGATGCCTTGTTCATTTCTGAATACGATGTATACTGGGTATGGCTTTTAGAGTGCCAGCTTTGAGAAAACTCAACAGGTTAAAATCTTGCATGTTAGGTAGTCATCAGATAATGTAAGCAAGGGAACCGGGTTGAAATTTTCATATTATTTTCAGAGAGCTGGCTCTGACAAGCTGCATTTTTTCCTACAACAGGTGTAATAATGTTGAAGAAAGGTGTTCACATGGAAACTACCTTTGTTATTATCCCGCTCTTGGAAGGCTGCTCTGTTTCACAAAACTGTTGTATCAGTAATGTTAAGGTTTTCTTCATACCAGTTGCTTTGTTTCTTCAGTGTCACATTGCAGCAATTTACTCCAGCACAAAGTAGACAGACAGTGCTACTAGGAGACCAAAAAGACAGCATTAACATTCGCTTCTGTTTCACCAAGACAGCTGAATAAAATCATCAAAATAGCAGGGCTGCTGTTGGTTTTACTTATGGAAGAGGAAAAGAAATCCCCTCTCATCACCTCTACTTTAACATCTATGTATTCTGCCTTTAAATACTCATTTGTATTTGTTGGATTCAGCTGAGACAAATCCACACAAAGCTTGCAATATCCTTGCTGACATGGCAAATCCGGTAGATGTAAGAGAATCAGAAGCAGCTTCTTGAAGCATTGTTTAGCTTCAGATGCAATAGCAGCTTGGGGACTGCCCTGACTTGCACCATCTATCAATACATGAGGGTCAGTTGCGTAAGGTCAAAATTTGTTCTCCACTGAGAACAATGAGCCCCTCTGTCAGCTGTGGTGACACTGAGCTCCTGGAAGGACTTAATTTCACATTTTTCTATTTCTTTTTCTTAATAATCATAAAATGGAGATAACTAAAGTGGAATTGATGTGGATGAACAAAAAAAAAAGTACATTAGAGCCTTTGTAATTAGATTATGGTAATTATCGTTGTTCCTTACTGAAATTAAAGCCATCCTTTAAATTAAAGCCATTACTTTAAATGTTTCCTTGGTATGGGCAGCACTTCCTGCCCATTTCACAGGCATCTCAAACTCCACCCTGCTCTGTGTCTTAACAGGATCACAGAATCACAGAATCAGAGAACATTAGGGATTGGAAGGGACCTCAAAAGATCATCCAGTCCAATCACCCCTCCATAGCAGGGTTCCCTAGACTGAGTTGCACAGGAGCATGTCTAGGTGGGTTTTGAACATCTCCAGAGAAGAAGACTCCACAACCCCTCCTTGGCAAGCCTGTTCCAGTGCTCTGTGACCCTCACTGTGAAGAAGTTCCTTCTCATATTTATATGGAACCTCCTTTGTTCCAGCTTACACCCATTGCCCCTTGTCCTATCATTAGGTGACACTGACCAGAGCCTCGCTCCATCCTCCTGACACCCACCCTTCACATATTTATAAACATTAATGAAGTCAGCCCTCAGTCTCCTTTTCTCTAAGCTAAAGAGACCCAGTTGCCACCACCTTTCCTCATCACGGACATGCTCCACTCCCTTCATCATCTTTGTGGCTCTGTGCTGGACTCTCTCCAGCAGTTCTGTGTTCTTCTTGAACTGAGGAGCTCAGAACTGGACAGTATTGAAAGGTTTCACCTGGCATCTCTAGGTAGCTGAGGCAGCTCAGCTTGGCATCACAGTGCTATGCCCTACTAACACAACTTCTTACAAAGGGAGCAGTAGTACTATTTACTGTAATAAGATTGCCCAGAAATATGTCTTGTTTTATAAGTTTCTGTTTTTACGAGGTCTCACTGTATACTTAAGAACTGCAACAAAAACAAATTGGGGTGATTGTTAGTGTGAAAATTAGCTCGTCAGCAGATTGACCAGTCTACTTGTGCCTATCAATTCATGCATGAGTTGTTGTTTTTACTGTAAACCACTGAGCATATGATATGCATGTGATACACCGAGTCCCTCTGTTCTTTCTGCTTCAGCTACTGTTTTACATGCTGTTAGCTTGAAATAGCTGAAGTAAGAGTTCTCAGACACAGATAAACTGTCTGCAAAATGTTTGAAGGTTTTGGGGAAATTTTTTTCAGTTTTTAATTCTAGACTGAGTCAAGAGCTGATATTACTAGCGCATGAAATATTACAGAATCGTAGCTTCACAGAATGTTAGGGGTTGGAAGGGACCTCTGAATATCATCTAGTCTAACCTCCCAACAAAGCAGGATCACCTAGGACAGGCAACAAATGAATGCCCCCAGGTGGGCTTTGAATGTCTCTGGAGATGGAAACTCCACAACCTCACTGCGCAACATGTTCCAGTTGCTCTATCAACCTCACAGTGGAGACATTTTTACCCCATGAACTTCCTGTATTGCAGTTTGCACCTGATGCTCCTTGTCTTATCACTGAGCACTACTGAAAAGAGACTCATTGCATCTTCTTGACAGCCACTCTTCAAACAAACATTGATCAGATCTCCTCTTACCCTTCTCTTTCATAAGCTAAATTTTTATTTTAAAAATACATTAGATTTTAAATATATCAGATATTTGTAATGTAATATAAAGATTAGTGTGTAGATATTTACATTAAAACTGAGTGTCTCAACTACCATTTTAGCATAGTATAGCAGATTCCCTGCATAGGAGGCTTCAGTAATTTTTTATGGTATGTATCTCTTGTATCCATGTCCATATATTTGTCCCTACTGCGACAATGTCATAAGCAACAGCATGTTAGCATACTTTATAAAGGTATGGGTTGAGATAAAGTTGGTGGAATGTTTATATGAAAAAATGCGCACTAGCTTGTAGTCATCTACAACATAGATCATAGAATCATAGAATCATTATGGATTGGAAGGGACCTCAGAAGATCATCTAGTCCAATCCACCTGCAACAGCAGGATCGCCTAGACTAAGTCACACAGGAACTCATTCAGGTGGGTCTTGAATATCTCCAGTGAAGGAGACTCCACAACCACCCTGGGTAGCCTGTTCCAGTGCTCCATCACCCTCACTGTGAAGAAGTTCCTTCTTAGGTTGATGGGGAACCTTCTATGTTCCAGCTTACAATCATTGCCCCTCGTCCTATCACTACATGATACTGAGAACAGCCCAGTTCCATCCTCGCTACATCCACCCCTCTTTTCAAATGTCCCTGCAATTTCTCTAGAAACCTTCCATGTAACATGATCCTTCTTCCACAACTGTAGGTTTTTAATCACACCAAGACCTCTATTAACAATTTCATCATGTCCAGCTTGAATATTCGATAACTGATAATAACCAGTGGGTGGAACTAGAGCAGAAAGCCTCGTCCTAATGTCCCTTATTCTAGCCCCTGGAAGGTAGTAAACCTCCCTATGGTCCTGGTCAGGTCAACAAATAGGTCTGTTCCCCTGAGGTTTGTTTCTCTCAAAGTTGAATCTCCCATCACTATTACCCATCTTCTCCTCTTGCTTAAAGAGCTCCTAAGGAGCACATTTAAGGATGTGGGTGTAGGAGGAGATGGAGCTGAACAGTTAAGCGAGGATGCCTCCTTGGGTAAGTCATTTTTCTCATGCTGAGCCTCAAATTCCAAGGCCTCAAACAAATTATATAGAGACAACTGAGTAGGCTGAGGAAATTGAGTTAACGGAGATTTCCACATAGCCTCACAAGTAGAAACATCTTCCCATTCCCCCTTAGACCCTGTATTGCTTCCCTTTATCTCGTAATCACAGATGTGAAGGAGAGAAGTCTTCTCCCCTCTCCCCATCCACATCCCTCTAGTAATTGAGAAATAAAGCCTCAGTTTCTCCACCTCATTCCTCAGGTGTCTAATCGTATCATGTTCATGATCTGTGATCTTTCTTAGACTTTCCACTTCCTCCCTCATCTCGATCAGTTGTATAATCAGATCACAGAATCACAGAACATTAGGGATTGGAAGGGATCACATCTCACACAACCAGTGTCACTTAGTTGCTGGTTGAATGCCAATCTTAAACAATATCTACATATAGAAACTAATATAGCAATATCTTCATGAGGGAGTTGAGCCTGAATCGCTTCATTCGCAGTCTCAGCCACATTTCTGTGCCTGGTAACCATGTTTTCTTCACTCAGATCAGAAGGAAGAATGTAAAGAAAACGCCATGACAAAAGCCAGTGCAGTTGAAAAAACCCCTAAGTCCAATAAAACTCTCAGAGCTTGGTTCCTTGACTGTCAGGGAATTGTCCAACCATGTAGCAAAGGGGTTGGATAATCTGCAACAGTTCAGCAAAAACTCCCCAGTCTGGCACTGCGCCCACCCTTAAGTTCTGAGAGTCCAACAGTAAAGCAATAAAGCAATAGCATTAAAACAACAAAGCTATAAATCCCTCTTAAAGTGAACAGTCTATTAATAATTCTCTTTTGAAGTAAGCAGTTAGATCTGGTGGAGAACCATGACTCTAGTCACAGGGCCCAGCAGCCTGGCAGAGAACAACAAAGGTTTCAGCCGCTGAGTTCAAAATAAAACCTCTTGCACCAGAAAGCATCTCACTGTGGCTGGAAAGCATTTCTGCTAAATCAGAAGCAGCTAAACTCTCCTGCCCATGGACAATTTTCTTCAGAACGAGCAGATGACGCCTCTACAGTGAAAGGTCTTACAGACAGAGATCATAGGGTTCTATACACGGTACCATTTTATTTCTTTTGTGTGCAATTATTCTTAAAATTTCTGTAAGTAAACTGGTAAAGGTATCAGTGGCAGTCCTGACAAAGAACTACAAAAATCAATTAAATAAACCATGATATCTCATATTGAGAAACAGGTACTTTCCTGGTGTTCTTGATATCACTGGTTGATCCTGTTGAGTACATCTGAGACAAGATTAAACAATTATTTTAGTTAATACCCTAATGAGCCAAAAAATAAGAGCAAAAAAGGAGGATTCAAAGAAGCCATTGACAAAGACATATAAACACATAATATAAAAAACCCAACGTGAAAACTTACAGAGATTAATCATATGTTCTAACACAACTGGGAACCGTATTGAGTTTCTATCTCCACCCTGTCAGGGGGAAGAATCGTCCAGCAGTTCTTCTTGTGGAAACATGATGTTTGTTATTCAGTTCACAGGTACCACAGTGACACTGGTTCTTTTAAGGGCAAGTTCTTTGCTCCATGTGCTTCAATGCTACAGGTTGAGGGGGGTACACACACTCTCCATTTCAGCAAACAATGGATTGTGGGTGAAACATTTCCTCCCCTGATCTCTGAGGCACCAAACTCCCACTTTTTCTCCATTCAGCACACTCCAAAGGGCAAGATGGATTATAGCGGCATCTCAGTCCAGTGACACCGTGCTTGATCTCTAAATAAAGACAAGACTTTTTCCACAAGAAACAGGAAGCTCCAAACTACTTGTACGGTTTCTTTCTCTTTCCACCTAAGGGAGCACAGGGGTTTCCAGGTTGCTCATCAACAATCGCCATAGCAACTCCCAATCCCTAAGGCTTACGCTCATCAAATTTAAACCACACTTGACTTAAAAGATTCCTCTTGGTTCATCATTTCACAGTGATAGATAAGGAGCTCTTACTCAGGGTCTGGCCTGTGGGAAGTGACACATGCTCTTAAGTTCCATTCAAAGTTCTCATTTCTCTGTTTTTGAGACTATATTTAAGACTGCAGTTCTGATATTGCAGTATGAGAGGACACATAATGCACGAATATATTTTAGTATAAAGCAGAATTAAATTCTAGAGAATGCTGTCATATCCACAGACAGATGTTACAAATGTGATACAAGGAAAAATTCCCCAAGTTAATCCCTTGTATGCAGTGTACTGTTCCATAGTACTAAAAAAAAGAAACACTCTAATTTTACCTGTAAAAGAACTTCCTTATGTCATCATTGTCTTTGAATGATCCATTAACTCTTGGAGGAATACTCATTTTAAGGCTATATCAATCAAAAACAAACTTTCTATCTTCTAAAGGAATGATAAAAACCTCTTCCAATTTGTCCCATCAAGAAAAAGAAAATGGACTATTCCTATGTTCCTGTAGTCCTTGAAGTCCGTCTTTATTATACATATTAACTGTCCTGCAGTAGAAACAACAGGTTTCTACTCTATAATATAGCTGCAATCCAAAGCTTCTGGAGTGCAAAAATTTCCTTTGAAATTGTTAGTTGTGAAGTACTTTGAAACAGAGATGTCATTCTTCAAGGAACAATTTGTGAGCAGTAAGGTATTATAACCGAACCCTCACCTTGGACTTCCGGAGGGCAAACTTCAATTTGCTCAAGAAACTTATTAGCAAAGTCCCCTGTGCAGCAATCCTTAAGAACAAAGGGGTCCAGGATGGTTGGACCTACTTTAAACAGGAGCTCTTGAAGGCGCAAGAACT
>JAOXOE010000874.1:18256576-18288525 GCA_028565055.1 Phoeniculus purpureus
TTTTGCCAACTTGATTTAACTCCATTCCCCATCACTCTTTGGGTCCACCCATACAGCCAATGTTTAACCCAGCAGAGTGTATGCCTGTCCGAGTCCTGAGAATCCAGCCAAATGCTGTCAGAAATGGTGTCAGGGGTTTTACTGCAGTCAAGAAACACAATATCTGCAACCTTTCCTTCATCCACTAGGTAGGCCATTGTGTCTTAGAAGGAGGTAAGGTTCATGAACCAGTGCTAACTGGGCTTGATTGTCCCCTAAATGATGCAGAGTGGCGCTCAAGCTGATCTGCTCTGTAGCTGCCCTGACACTGAAGCCAGACTCTCATGTCTGTAGTCCCTTGGACTGTCCCTTCTTGTATATGGGTGTCCGTTTGTTAGTCTGTAATCCTGTGGTTCCTCCTTGGTTAGCCTGGATTGCTGATAGATGATTAGTGGTTTAGTGAGCACTCCTTCAGAGGTGTAACCCATCTGGCCCTGTAGACTAGTGTAGCAGGTCACAAACCGTGTTATCTTAGGTTATGCAAGTCTTGTTGTGCTCTCCATTCCAGTCTCTCAGCTCAAGGGCTGGATACTAGTCCTACTGATAAAGATGGGGTCAAAGAAGACATTCATACCTCAGTCTTTTCCCCATCCTCTGTCACTATGTTGCTTCCTGCTCCCAATAAGGGGTGAAGATTCTCCCTAGTCCCCCTTTTGTTACTAATAGATTTATAGAAACATTTTGTTAGAAATGTTTGTATAGAAACAATGTTTGTTGTCTTTCACAGCAGTTGCCAGGTTGAGTTCTGTTTAGGCTCTGGCTCTTCTAATTTTCTCCCTGCATAACTTCACTGCATCTTTGTAGTCCTCATGAGGTGCCTGCTCCATCCTCCAAAGGACATAGGCTCTCCTTTTCTCCATGAATTCCAGCCAAAAATACTCTCAAGTAGAATCTACGTTTGTGGGTTGGGGTACTTAATGTGAATGTTATATAAGTTTAGAACAAGACTTTGCTGCTGTAGTCTTTTAAATAACTAAAAATGCTTCAAAAATTCAGGTTCTTTTCTGATTAATATTGGCATATGAACGAGCTAATTGTTGTACTCCGATTCGTATCTTGGTCATATTGTTGCTAATAAATATGATTGCTCTGTTCATGTCCTGCACTTTTTCTGGCACTTTTCAAAGCTCTTCACTTTTCCATAGCAAGATGGTTTATAGGTGCCATAAATTACTTCATCAGTGGGGATTTATTTCCTGAGTCAATGGACTTAAGATTAGTGTGTGCAAAGGTTTTGAACTTTAGACTCCACAGTAGTACGTGATGGGTGTGCAGTTGGTTAACTTACTAAATAATTTTTGTTCAGAATTAAGTTAGCGCTGAACTTTAACAGTATGATTTAGCATTAGTTGGAAAATGTATTTTAAAAGTCTACATTCTTTGTGGAATTTCTGTTAACCATTGAGGCAATTGCTAGCCATTGATGTGGTTCAGGAGGTTTGGAACATCATCGAGAAATCTTTGCAACTGGAATAATAATTTAGCTAACCTTTTTTACATGAATATTTGATTAATGTAATTTCTAATTATTTCTCTTGTCATACCACAGAAACCTCTCATTACTCAATTGGGTAGAAAAAGCTGTGCTATGGATTATTTTCCTAAACCCTTACTCATTTTTGTAGTTGTTTCTGTAGACTCTGAATTTTTTTTGTCCAACCCTTGACAATCAGGTTGCATATAGCTCTGCATCCAGCCAGACGTACTCATTTTCAGAGGGTAGCTGCCTGCAGGGATGCAAGATTAGGAGTGAGAAGACATTAGTCATACAGTAATCAAAGTTCATAGTGTAACTTGTTTTGCTTAGAAGAACCATTGTTTTGCTTTTAAGAACCATTTCTTAAAAACATGGTGGGCCATGAATTGTTAGTGAAGAATCATGTGTTAGAGGTGGTGATGCAGACTCTTTGAATTAGTTATTAAAAAAATTAGGTCCTCAGCTGCACAAGGAATTCACTAACTGCAGTCTAAACATCAACCATTTTAAAATAGTTGATAAGTATTAATTTTGCTAAAAGAACAATAATAGTTGCTACCATTTTTTTTAATCTTGAGCCTTCAAGAAGAATAACTCTGAGTGGTATAAATTCATTTAGAAACATAGCTGTCCTTGTTTTTTCTTATCTATGTAATGATCTCAGTGGTCAAAATATTAAAGTGTTAGGGCTTTGTTAGATTTTTTTTCCTGAAAAGTACTACTGAAGAAACTATTTTATCAGCAACAATAATTACCATTTCACCAAAGCAGTATAAAAGTATTTTGCCTTGTTTGTATAAATTATTTTTCTGAAGATGTTTACTGGTGAACAGGTGTGTAGTCTTTTAATACTTTTTTCAATAAAATGTCAATTTTATTGATATTTATTCAATTTATTCAATAAAATATCCTTTAATATTATTAAAGCATAATGTTTGTTGACTGTAAGAGCATCTGTGAACTTTTCTGAACTATTATCTGGCCATAACTGTGTTTATTAGTGATGTAGTTCTAATAATAAAGTAGTAAGACAAATTCTAATCTAATACTGTTTCATCCTCTGCAGCAGAATTCTCTATAGTAATGATAATAAGCAGAAAACAGTGAATGTTAATTTGAAAAAATTAGTGTTTTGAAATGCATAGGACAGACTGAAAAAGATAACCTGTTATCTTATACCTTAATTACATTCATTACAGTCCTTAAATACAGAGTTGGGTAAGGATATTTTTAAGTCAGTTTTGTCCGTGGATCATGCGGTGTGGCTTAACCACAGTGTGCGTAGTGGAGAATGTAATAGCAGTCCTGTGCTGCTAGAAGAATTGGCTGGCTGGGGTCCTGTTTCCTCCCTGAAACTCTAAGGAAACTCTTTCTCCCGCATCATAGGCTATGCTTTTGCATGGCCTTGCCTCTCTCTTCAATTAAGTATGCTAAAGATTTGATGTTCAGGGGTTTTTTTGGGTGGAGGTAATTCTGCGTACAGTTTTTCCTTCTAACAGGATCAAAGTGTTACTTCCACAGCCAGTTCTTCACATGTGAGAAGATCAGACAAATACAAAGAATTACAACCCCATGAATTTTAGCAGTTTGCAAAGAAATATGGTAGTATGGGCATAAGTAATATGGGCTTCTCTTTCGTTTTTGGAAAATCAGGTTATAACTGAAGAACAGGATGAGGTTGCTGTGGGAAAGCTGGGTGAAATCAAGTTTGGAGGAAGAGGGCAAGCCCTAAAGGCAGACTTGTATTTACCATTCCTCTTTACCCTTATTGAAAAGGTGATTCATAAGATACTTAGGTTTTCAACATCTGGAAGGCATTTGTTACACTGTATAGTGCTCTGTTTTCTGAGAATGAAGGTATCACTGGTGGCATGCCACATAGGGGACAGACAGTGAACCAGCTGACTTTAAAAGTACAGGTTTAGCTTCAATTCATAAATATTGTAATCCAAATTTAAAAATGAACAGCGTGGCATTCATAATCTTTCCATATTTAGTGTTTTCTTGGGTTGCAGATGTAGGACATTTTTCTCAGATGTGAGTGTTAAGGTATTTTATTCACAGGTTTAGTTACATTAACAGATGATGTGCAGATGGAAGTGATTATGTTTGTTTGAACATGCAGGTGGTCACTAGAACTTGCCTCTTCCTCTCAGTTCTTGTGCAAAAGTGAGTTACTTGAAGTTTTGCTACAAGGGTAGCAGATGCTGGTGTGGCAACCCAGACCAAACATTCTTTCCTGCTTCCATCATCAGTGCAGATTCTTTGTTTAAAGGTCAAAGTAACTTAGCTGCTAGTAAGGCTGACTCATGCAGATGTGGACTGTGTCAATGCAGTGTACTTCTGATTGTGCCCCATTTGCACCCTTGGTAAGGGCTTCTCTTTGAGTTGATAAAATTGATGTGGACACAGGCAGTGAATTAAGATACTGAAGTTGTGGAGTTTCTGTTGTGATGCTAATGCCTGTATGGAAAAAGATGTACTTCACAGAGGATTAAAATTAGCTCATGAAACAGAAAGTATTCAAATATTCTTGCAAACTGCTTTTGTCAAATGTGTTTAAAGAAAAGGAAGCTTGCTCCTTTTGCTGGAATTTCTCTTCCAGCAAGATACACCTTTTAAACCAGGTTGTTCCTGTTTTGGCAGATTATTTGTGCTGTACAGAAATGTTGTTTTTGTAATTGGCTATGTGTCTCTGTCAGTTACAGCAAGCATTAAATTATGAAAATGTTTGTCATATGTTGTGTTACACATAGTGCGACAGTAATGTTTGTACATTATACAACCTGTTTCCCCAGTTCTAGTCATTTGTGTACAACATTCAGTTGTAGCACCGATTCTTGTTAACCCAGAGTCGCTTCATCTTGCTTGCTATCTGGACCTGCGCGTCCACATGGATTGAAAGGCACGTCTCCAAACACCAAGAGTTTTACCTTTCTACAGCCCCCAGGATGCAGCATTGCAGATAGTGACAGAGATGTGGATGAATTAATCCAGTGTGATACCATTTTTTTAACCTGTGAAATTCCTGGCTCTGAACAGTACTAGACCAAATCAGGTGAATTTTACTTCATGTAGACTTCAAGAAATAGTCTCACTTAGTGTTTAAAAAGCACCACAACAACCTCACAATGTATTAGCTACTAACTAGTCACCTTTTTTTGGTGTTTTTTTTTGTTTTCATTTTTTGTTTTAGGCCTCCTGTCAGTCCGTGACAGCGAGCTTACGTGAAGCACTTTTCCTTCTCAAGATAGCTGTATTTTGTTATTGATTTTCTTTTGAAAAGGAAACCAAACATTTTCATAAGTTAATGCTGATACAAGTTACATCTGTGAGTGGCAGATTAACTATCCTTGCAGTAATTTTTCTTATTTTTTGCTGTAATTCTTCTTTGTCGCCATGGTTTTGTTTGGAAAGATGTTACTATCTGCTAACTTCAGAATGTCAAAGGTCGCCTTGGCCTCACCATTGCTAGTGTATGTCTTTTGCCTTTGCTGCGTAAGAAAAAGGTGTAGCATCCATCAAAGAGTAACAGATATGAATACTGTGTTTTGTAATTAAGGACTTTGATAACAACCAAGATAGCCAGGAAGGATACTGAGTTATCCTTGTGATGTCAAACTTAACAAATAATAACACAGATAAGTAAAAGAATACTTTAATGGTGCTAAATTGCTATAAGGAGTCAAATTATGATGTACTGCAAAGAATATCTACCTGTTGTGTTATGAGTATTGAGTTAATAGTATAAGCATTGATCTGGACAAGAGGAGCTGAACTTCAGCTTCTTGCAGTCTGTAATATCTGTAATGCATCTTGGTGAAGAATAAGTTCAGAATGAGTCTTTCAGAATACTGAAAGACTCAGCACTTTTAATGGAAATAACCGAATACCATTTTATTGGACCAGAATTTACATTTATTTATATAACTTAATTTAGAATTATTAAGGCATAGATATTGTAATGTTCATTGTCTTACTTGCTTACATACTTTTTATAGATGTATTGGGTGCCTACAGGCATAGGGTAGGATAAACTTCTGCAGTAAAAAAAAAGTATGTGAGTATCAGGCATATGTAGCTGAAGAGGGAAATGTACCATGGGAATGTAACTCGTATCTTTTGAAGGACATTTTTTTCCAATTTCAGTATTTCTGTTTTATTTTAGAGGAAGTCCGCATCTGAAGGGAACTCCACACTATAAGGAAGAACAATGTGCTCCTTCTTTAAATCTAGAGATGAAGAAAGTGCTGGACTTGCAAGCCTCTATCACAAGGTATGCTGGATAATAATGTTTTAAGAATTTTTCTGCATGTAGAAGCTACTCTTTAAAGAGACAAGGGGAAACTGGATGGAAAGAGACTTCTAGTAAGTTTTTAGGCTTGTTAATAGTAAAGAACTAACAGTTACTGAAAGTAAGTTTCTAAAGAGGTGGAAAATTACATTGCTGTTTGAGACTTGTTTATCTCTGTGCTTGGCTGTACTGATATATTTGGTATATGGAAGTATACAGCACAGGTATGTTCAGTAACATTTTATTTCTCCTGAGAAAACTTTTTGTCTACCTCTTCTTGTCTTTGTGGTGATTTCCATCTCTGTAAATAATCTTTCAACATGAATGTGGTGCAGCTGCAGAGCATTGGGGTCAAAAAGTAATAAAGTGCAGAGGCCCCAGGTGAGAAAATGGATATTGGAAGAAATATATACTGGAAAAAGTTGTCCTGTGAACTTGCAGGTTGTTACCTGCATGCAATGATATTAGCAAGAGTTTTTAGAGTTTTGGAGATACTCAGAGATGGATTTAGAAGTCTTAATTTCTGCTTCATCAGTGGTCTTAGGCCATGGGTTCATATTAGAACATATTGTGGATTATTTACAGCCTAGGCAATATTGGTAATTTTCTAGGACAGATGAGTAACTGTTTATTGGCAGCAATGTCTTATGTTTAGTCAAAAGTGTTAAAATTATCTTCAGCATTTTATACACCACTTAAGCAATTACTCTTAACAAAACTGACCTGTTCATGACCTCTGATTCCTGGAGAGAAATAGAGATATGTATCACTTTTTGTCAGCTTGGTACCTTTACTGTCTAGAGGACTTAGGCACTCACTTTGTGAATTTGTTTGATGTAGCATCTCAGCATAGTTGCTGATGCAGGAGGTTTTAAATCATAATAATCTAATGTTTGTAATAGTGATTTTTTTTCTTGACATTGACTTGAGATGCAGTTTTTTGGAGAATGACAAACACATTTCTTAGTTTGCAGTCCATGTTAGAGGATCTACTTGTTGCTACTGCTGATGGGTTTCTCCATCTCGTTCACTGGGATGGTATGACCAATGGAAGGAAGGCCATTAATCTATGTACAGTTCCATTTTCTGTGGATCTGCAGTCTTCTCGAGGTAAGTTTTGAGGACTTTGTATTGTTAATTATTTGTGACACTGTTAAAGTACTATCTAGTACTGTCTACTGTGAAATACTGTCTCTGTTTCTAAACAGAGATTGAGAAAACTGGGCCTATTGTAAATATGAACAACATAACCTGTTTATTTTTTTTGTGAAGTAATAAGTGAACAACTGAGAAGTCTTCTGCTCACATATTTTTAAATTGCTGATACTTTCTCAGCAGGTTCATTTTTGGGCTTTGAAGATGTTTACATCAGAGATATGGAGTACTGTGCCACACTTGATGGTTTTGCTGTTGTTTTTAATGATGGCAGAGTTGGTTTCATTACACCAATGTCAAGTAGATTCACTGCTGAGGTATATTTCCTTTAGTATTTCTAGCATGCACTCTACAACAAATGTTTTCTTTGGCCTTTGCATTTCAATTAGGTTTTTACTTCAAATTCTGTTCAGCTGCAAAGTAGTTAAAATGAGGCTGCTGTGTAAGAGAGAACACAAAAAAAGACTTTGTTTCATACCATAATTTGAATAGATGGTTTTAGGGCTATTTCCTGTCTGTGGCATAGCACAATTGGTAGCAGATTTAATTGTTACTACCTCAAAAAGTCATTGTAGTTCTGAGGTCATCTTAATATTTCTGTGACAGACTTACTGTTTTTAGTTATAAGTGGCGTGATAAGAAATGGTTTCACCTATGGCAAAATATCATAGGTACTGTTTCTAGCTTTTAACTGTGATCAAGTTTGACTCTTCTCATAGTAACAAGCATGCTTTGGAATTTGTTCTAAAGGAATCTTTTCCAAGTTAGGCGTTTTCTTACCTGTAATTTGGCCCACAAATGATACTTCATTTTGTCAGTAGATCTCTAATTTTAGAAAACCCAGAAAGATTTGTATAGTCTGTCCCAAACTCCTTCATACTCTTAAAGTATCTGTTTCAGATGAGAATTTATTTTCCAATTTATATCGTCATCCTAAATACCATCTATTGATTTTTTTTTTAATGCAGTATCAGTGATATTCTTACCATACAGGTATTTACTTCCTGTTGTTACTTACTGCTCAGATAAAGAGTTTCTTTATGTACTGGAATCTTTCTGAAGCGTAATACAAACAATGAAACCAGTTTTACATATACTGGATTTTATTTATCTGAGCTAAATGTCGGTTAATCTTGACATTTGCATCATAAATTTCCTGACATGATGGTCAACTGACAAATCTGTTATATTGTGTACATAGGTAGCACACAGGTAGAAGAAGCCAACTATCAGGAATATGAGCAACATTTAATCAAAATTGATGTGAATTCCTTCCTTTACAGCAGCTCCATGGTGTTTGGGCACAAGATGTGATTGATGGAACTTGTGTGGCAGTGAATAACAAATACAGGCTAATGGCATTTGGATGTGCCAAGTAAGTTTTCTAAGACTGGTTCAGTGTAGTGGAGAGATTATTTCATTGTAAAGCTTAAATGTTAGTTCTTTGTACCAAGATGTGTTGTAAGAGCTGTAAAGATGAAAATTATCAAGTCTTACTGTAGAGATTATATAATCTGCTCTAACAAGAAGGAGAAGGGGAGCAGAAAACAAATTATTGCCTGCTTGAACAGCAATTTCAATTGATGCTTGCTGTTCACCTCTGGACCACTAGCAAGGGTTGGAAAGTGCTGCTATGCAGGTTAATCTTGAAATAGGATTATAAAGTAAATTTTAAGAAGATAATTGTAATGATGTTGGACAAGAATCAGCACTTCACACCTAACAATAAGAGAATGCTCTGTGAAGTTTTGGTCAGGAAGACTATTGCCAGTTTGAGTAACTAACTATTTATAAGTTAAATGTTGCAAAAACGCTTTTCTTTGGGATGTTTTGCTTGCTCTTTCCAGTCAACCTCCTGTATGATACTACTTTAGCTGGTCTATTTTTTTGAAACAGCATATTGTGTTTGGTTTTAGAGTATTTCAAAAGGTCTGGGTATTGTACATTTCAGGTATTTTCGTGTTTGCCTCTGAAACATGAAGAGTTACTAAAATTCATTGATCTGGGTACAAATTAGTAAACTCTTGATAAATTTTCAGCAGTGAGTATATAGTGACCACCCTCATGGACTGTCTTGCAGGTGTAGGCCATAAATACTTACAACTAGTGGGTAGAGTGTGTCTTTCCAGAAAGTAATACAGTGCATTGGTGATTGCAGGGCTGGTGTTTTGAGTCCTCCATTGCCTTCTGGATAGTGTCTTCCAGATTTGTTTCATAAAGTTAATGTTACTTGACAAAGTGTTTCAGTTCTAGATAAATTTGGTATTGGTGAAGGAAATAAAGTAGCTTTTGTTAATTTCTATGAAACTGTTGAGAAACTTAAATGGCCTTTAGTCTAAAGTGTGTTTAATCTCTTCCAGCGGCTCTGTGCAGGTTTATACAATAGATACCACCACTGGCACCATGCAGTTTTCTCATAAACTGGAGCTGACACCGAAACAATATCCTGGTGAGCTAATTTTATTACTAGAATTTTCCAGTTGCTTTTAGGTTATTAAATAATGTTTTTATCCTTCATTAGTTAACTCTTAGTTGTTTGCCTTATTGCTGATGGGATTGATTTTACTCTTAGTTCATAGTAATTTACCCTTAAGCATTTGTTCTTTTAGCTACTTGCTTTTAACTGACTTGGGTGAGTTTGATATGTGAGCGTTTGGTGTCAGGTTTTTTTGTTGGTTGGTTGTTCTTTTTTATGGAATCCAAGCTGCGCTTCCTCTTTAAAGGCTGCAGATCTTATTAGTTCCCACATGTAGTCTTGGGATTACTTTTCCATTACTCATCTGAGAAAATGAGTTGATATTGTCAAAACTGATAATAAATGTATAACTTGAGTAACCCAGCACCCTGACTGAACACAGGAACAAAAACTGAGTTGAATTTTTCATGTAGGAGTGATTAAGTATGGTAGGCTTGAGAGTGAGGTGCATATAAAGAGGGCAGATTGCATTGTCAGTTGCATATATTCACAATGCAATCTTTTTTCAACAAAAAACCCCAAATCTGTAATAAAAGTTCTACAGCTGTGCTAAGTGCCAAAGGAATCTTGTTTGTCCTAAAAATGATTTTGTCAGAACTGCAGTTCTGTGGTTGTCATAGCACAGTATATTTCTAGCCTATTTTTAGGTGTTCTTAGTTTCACATGAAACCAAATGTGTATTGGAAAGAGCGCATGGAATGTTCATTTGCTGCTTATTCATTTTGAGATGGTTGGTTTCATGGATGTGGCAGAAGAGTTAATTGAAAAATTTTCTTTCTCCTCTTGCATTGAAAACATTTGAAAAATGTTAGATGTTTTTCACGAGATATTTTATTGTCTGTTTTTTAAATAGATATTTGGAATAAAACAGGACCTGTTAAGCTAATCAAGTGGTCACCTGATAGCTGTGTTGTGATGGTGACCTGGGATTGTGGAGGCTTGTCCTTGTGGAGTGTTTTTGGTGCTCAGCTTATCTGTACTTTAGGAGGTGATTTTGCGTGAGTATCCTTAATAAAATTGTAAAATGTTCTATTATAAACTTTTATGGTGAAACTAATTAACTGAATTAGCTTCTAAAAAGACTTTTCCACCATAATTCCTTAGATATTATAATATTTGAATAATATTTAGGAGAGAATCATAGGATTATTTTAGTTGGAAGAGACCTTTAAGATCAAGTCCAAACATTTACTCAGCACTGTCAGGTCACCCGTAGATCATGTCCCTCAGCAATCCCATCTTTAAGTCTCTTAAATACCTTTGTGATTGATGGTTCAACTGCCTCCGTGGGTAGCCTGATCCAGTGCTTGATAATCCTTTGTTGAAGAAATTCTTGCTAATTTCCAAAATGAACCTCCCTTGCACAACTTGAGTCTGTTTCTTCTTGTCCTGTTGCTTGCTACCTGGGAGATTAGACCAACAACCACCTTGCTGCAGCCTTCTTTAAGGTGGTTGTAAAGAGCAAGAAGGCCTCCCCTCAACCTCCAGTTCCCTCCGCTGCTTCTTACAGAACTTGTGCTCCAGAGTCTTTAGCAGCTTTGTTACCCTCTCAGCACACACTGAAGCACCTCAGTGTTCTTGTAGTGAGTGGTCCAAAACAAAACACAGTACTCAAGATGTGGCCTCACTTCCCTGCTCCTGGTGACCACACTATTTCTGGTACAAGCCAGGATGCTATTGGATTTCTTGGCCAGCTGAGCACACTACTGGCTCATAGTCAGTTGGATGTTGACCAGTTGCCCCAGGTCCTTTTCTGGCATGTAGTTTTTCAACCACCCATCTGCAGACCTGTAGCATTACATGGATTGTTGTGTCGCAAGTGCAGGCGGTGTCACTTGGCCTTCATACCACTGACCTTGGCACATGGTTCCATCCTGTCCACACCCCTCTATAGAGCCTAGCTATCCTCAAGCAAATTGACAGACTCAACCATCTTGTTTTTGACCTGCAAACTTTGAGTTTGCATTAAGGGATCATTTGAATGCAAATGAAAATGTAGTGTTTCTTTTCATGGTGGTCTTCATTCTTGTAAAGCTAATTGACATAGGGGCAGGCTTTGTGAGGAGAGTACTAACATTCCCTCAGTGTTAGAGTTTATTTGCTGAAAACATGCTAACATCCAGAAATCACAGTGCAAACAGTTATGCTAGATATCTGACAATTGCACTGTTTTTTATGCAGTGTCCAGCAGGCTTTGTAGTTTGAGATAAGGTTCAGTATGAAACCATATGTCGTAGGAAGATAGAAAGTTATCTCCAAACTCAAAACTTGTTCTGTTCTGTTTTTAAGGTATCAGTCAGATGGTGCCAAAAAGGACCCTCTGAAGATCAGTTCTATGGTAAATATCAATGTAGAAGTACTACAATAGGATGTTTGTTCTTTTTTTTAGTTAGTTCTAGTAAAACAGATTTTTAGAAAATCAGACTCACTTGTTCTGGCATCATTATTATTTTTGAAGAGTAAGATGCCTTTAGTACACTTTTTAACACTGGTGTTGAATTGAGCAATTGTAAAGTTGCATTATGTCCCTTTTCTTGCCTTTGCTTGTAATATTAAGAATGAGTACTTCTGTCTTTCCCTAACTTTCTTGTTTTTAAAGAAAATTCTGGTACTGTTCTTCAGAGTACAGTGAAACAGAGAACAGCACTACTTGCAAATGTACTTTTATTTTAAAAGAAATAAAATTTTAAAAGAAATAGCTTACCTTTGGCTGTTGAAGTAATTTAACTTAGGCTCAGATTAAAGTTACTTTAAAGCACACTAACTGACATGAAATCCTGCTAGTCTGTCAGGTCAGTTGATGCTGATAAATACCACACTGCAAAACCGTCTTTTACAAACGATGATGAATTTCATACAACACTTCTAACACATTTGATTTCATTTATGTATAGCCTAGTTGTTTATGAAGATTAACAATTGTAAACGTGCCTCTCAAGTGGATGTACGTATTTGCAATGAGGGTATAATATACCTTTTAAAACACCCCCAAGCTGAAAATTCTGATACCACTGAATTTGAAGGACAACAGTCAGTGTAGTATCAGGACTTTTTTTCATACCTAATTCTGTTTGTGGGGTTTTTTTGTTGGTTGGTATAATCTGCTCATGTCTGTTGTAAGATAAGTTACAGTAAGTTTCTGTGGTTCTTATTTTCTAAGAGTATTTAGTGTTGATTTGAGGTTTTTATTATTGTTATTCTTTCATATTCAGACTTGGGGATCAGAAGGGTATCATCTGTGGGTTATTGATGGAAATTCTTCAAACATGAAGCCTGAAAGTAATGAACCTTGGCGATTTGGTATTCTGCAGTTTCATTTCATTAAGAGTGCACTCACTGTTAATCCTTGTATGGTAAGTTTTTTGCTGGTAAATATGTACTTATTTTGGAGTATATTTCCAGTTTTCAGGTGCCCTCTGAGTTACTCTCTCATCAGGTGTTAAGTCTGTTTTGCAGCCATTAGACTGGTCTTTTTTATCATAGAGCTTTAAAATACTTGTGTTTTTTCTTTAAAAATACTCTATGCAATACTATAGCATAAAATCTGTTAGTGCACAGCATTACAAATCCTGAGAACTGCCTTAATGCTTATTTTTCATATTATGTAGAGCCTGTTAAGATACTGATCATGTGTTTTCCCTTGTTTTCTGTACATGGAGTTCAAGATTGCTTTTGTGGTTTTGTTTTGAGTTTTTTGTTTGTTTTGTTTTCAATGTAGAGTAACCAGGAACAAGTTCTTCTTCAAGGAGAAGATCGCTTGTATTTGAACTGTGGAGATGCAACACAGGCTCAGAGTCCCAGAAGTACTTCAGCACACTCTGACCATAAGCCTACCAGGGAAAGAGGCCCATTTTCAGATGGCAGTTTAGATTCTCAGGGTTTAAGCACTTTACTAGGACACAGGCATTGGCATGTTGTACAGGTAACTGCTGCTGGTTGCCCATATGTGCTCTGTGCTTGAGAGAGTTATAGGACTGGAATTTGTAGTTAAATTAATCATTCTCTGTCATACCCTTTTCCTCTAGTATGAGATCATTGTCTTTTTTATTGGCTTTTGGCTTTCTTCTTGTACAGAGTTCTGTTGTTGCCAAATGTTGAATGAGTGTTGGCTATCTCAGCCTCGTGGTATGAGTTTGTGTCCTAACTAATAAAAAAAGATAAATGTCTTTTTGACATTTGAGGAGTAATGAAGTTACATCTTTACACTGTGAAAGAAAAAAATAAGTGCAACATGCAAGAAACCCTTTAGGGTTTTGATCTGTTATTTAAGCAAATTGCTTGAAGCATATTCAAATGATCATCCAAAAGCCTTTTGATTTTAGCTGTTATTTCAAGCAGTCATACATTTGAGCAGGTATCTAATAGCAACTATGTAAGCATCTAATTAAAACTTCATAATATCAAGGTGGTGAAGAAGAAATTATTTCCAGGGTTACTAATAGGACTGATTCTGTTTTCTCTGGAAAATTAACTTTTAATCTGTAACTGTAGTGTTTGTTCTTCCAGTTGAATTGGTAGATATTTTTCTAAATAAATGGTTTTTTAGATGTCCCCCATATTTTGGTTTTCACATATCACATGAATTTGTATTATTAAAGGCATTTAACTCTAGGCATGTATGTCAGGTCCTGCTGAATTTCCACTTTATCTGTCTAGATAGCGCTTCAATCTTTGGAAACTGGTGTAGGATGGGGAAGTCCTCATTCTGTGTAGGCGTAAAACCAAGACAACTGAAATTACTATGAGGAGCAGCACATCAATGAGAACAGCCAGTGGCTGGGTAATGGGGCATCTACCTGACTTGTGTCAGACAAAGAACTGGAGTTTGAACCTGGATTTGTATCATCCCATGTGACATGAGGAACCCAGGATCAAGAATTAATTTTACATATTCCAGTCAAGTGCTCTCCTAACAAGGGTTTTATATGTGCTGTTTTGTATTTCTAATTGGATCAGGAATTTCATCCCAATGGTGAAAGTCTCTTCTGAATGCTTTGTTTATCAGACCTTGTTATGTTTCCATCAAAGGTTCTGGTGGTGATGTAGCTGGGGAGATGAGCAAATTTTTACTAATAATCTATAATAGAATTAGAGTATTAGCTGTTCTATATTAACAAATTTCTAGAATTGTTATACTAAAACAGGCTACATTGTGTCTTCAGTAACTTTCGCAGGCCGGAGGGGTAAGATGTGGCTGTATTTAAAAAAGGAATCTCAACATAAAAAAACCCAACAACCCACTAAACCAGTGTTTTGGAAAAACATGGACGTTGTAATAATTCCTTTTAGAGCATTAGTCACTACTTTAGTGATGCTTGGAATAGTTATGTGGTTTTGGTTTTCTCTTTTTTTTGTTTTTTAGATTCATAGTACATATCTAGAGAGCAACTGGCCTATACGGGTGAGTGATTTTTGGAATATATTCTTGCTTTAATAAATAACAGTGAGTTTTTGTAACTGTCCCTTAGGGTTTGTTTGAGCTTTCAGAGATGTAATCATTGTTCTAACTTACAGAAGGAAGAGTACATGTTGAGTAGTTTAGGTGGAAAAAATGAAGATACTTTAAAAGTTTTTACTTTAAAATGCCTTGTGTAGATGTACTTGAATAGGATATAATTTTTAAAAAAATACCTCCTAAGGTTCTGTTTTTTTCTTCTTTGAAGTTTTCAGCTATCGACAAGCTTGGACAGAATGTAGCTGTTGTTGGCAAGTTTGGTTTTGCACATTATTCTTTACTCACCAAAAAATGGAAGCTGTTTGGAAACATCACCCAGGTGAGAGGTTACAGTACTTTGTTCAGGTGCATTGGTGAGGTTCTGTTTTCTGGAATGTGGTTCTTGGAGAAAAGGAAAAAGATTTTTTCAGATAAACAACATGTAGACACACGTGGCATTAGTTATTCTGGTTTTGCATGTATTTTTCATAAAATGGCTGGAACACTTATCTTGTGTCTTTCGACACAACAATCTCTGTCTGATTATTGAAAGATTTCCAGATCTGAATGCACATAGTCAGACACTCCTTCCATATGTCTTATCTGAGAGTTTGTGTGAGACATAGATTTGGATGCTAAGCTTGTAAAGTCTGTCCAAAAGCAGAAAACTAGTTTGAGAGGAATGCCAGTAGCATAAGGAACTGTGAAGATCTTTTCTAAGATCATGTTTCTCCTCTGTGTGTTATTCTTCAGTACTTGTTGTTTTGTTAAAAAACCCAAAAAACTTAGTGCATGTAGGTGGTCTTGCCACTATCAGTAAGTCGTGTAGAGATCATGTGTGGCTTTTAGAACTTATCCCTGCAATGTACAAGTGCCTGTGTATCAGTATAGAGAAATGCATCTGTGCCATTTGCTTGCTTTTTTCTTTTCAGGAGCAAAATATGGTGGTAACAGGTGGCTTAGCATGGTGGAATGACTTCATTGTTCTTGCTTGTTATAATTTAAATGATCGTCAAGAAGAGGTGAGGTATTTTTCTAAGGAAATAAATCATGTATTGACTGATCTATTCTACAGTAGTATTATAAATATGGAAACCTTCATACATGGGTGGCTTTTGGTCCTGTTCAGAAGTTCTTTATTAATATGCAAGTAATTATATGCAACAAAGTTATTATTGCTATTAAACACTGTTTTCTGCTTCATAAAGCCTGTCTTGAGCTTCCTAGTTGCAGCATTCTGGGCCCCTCAGTTTAAGAGGTGCTGGAGAGAGTCCAGTGCAGAGCAACGAGGATGATGAAGAAAGTAGAACATTTCCCTTATGAGGAAAGGCTAAGGGAGCTGTGTCTCTTTAGCTTGGAGAAGACTGAGGGGTGACCTCATTAATGTTTATAAATGTGTGAAGGGTGGGTGTCAAGAGGATGGAGCCAGGCTCTTCTCAGTGTCATCTAGTGATAGGACAAGGAGCAATGGGTGTAAGCTGGAACATAGGTGGTTCCATACGAATATGAGAAGGAACTTCTTCCCAGTGAGGGTGACTGAGCACTGCAACAGGCTGCCCAGGGGATTTGTGGAGTCTTCTTCTCTGGAGACATTTAACACTTGCCTGGATATGTTCCTGCGTGACTTGGTCTAGGTGATCCTGCTGCGGCAGGGGGTTTGGACTAGATGATCTTTTGAGGTCCCTTCCAATCCCTAATGTTCTGTGATTCTGTGATTGTGGAACACTTTATGAGGTTTTGTATTTGGTAGATAGAAGAGCTTTACTTTCTCTTTGCTTTTTGAAATGAATAAAAATTGTTATGTTTGCTGTTCAGATTTGTCTGTACTTTAGTGACGTTGTATGCAATAGCACAATACATAAAAAACTTGATTAAACCAAAAGCCACATCATGTGTCTTGCTAGAACTCTTTGACAGCCATTTTTTTTAAAAAGAAAAGTAATTGAGCGTGGAATTACTATTAGTTTGGTAAACAGAACCTGTATTCAAACTACTTCTTTTTCTTGTAGCTGAGAATCTACTTGCGAACGTCAAACCTTGATAATGCATTTGCACACATCACCAAAGTGCAAGCAGACACGTTACTACTGAGTGTCTTCCGGGACATCGTAATATTATTTAGAGCAGATTGTTCCATTTGCCTTTACAGTATTGAGAAAAGGCCTGAAGGGTAAGTATCAGTATTTGAATGTTTTTGCAGTGGTGTCTTTGTAAGTGTGTTCTTGGCCTGAGTTGAGTAAATTCTTACAATACTATAAAGTTGTTTGATGACTTGCGGAGTTGCATGTTTAAAATTCATCAGTGTTATATGTATGCAAAAGTGATAGCTCGTGAGCGCTGTCGCTTGCTTGAATGCAGACACACACATGAACTGAGGAGGTTTGTGTGTTTCAGGCTCTCTGTACAAGCATGTTCTAGCTGATAGGGGCTTTGAAAACTGTATGTAAATGGAAGGAGAAGGTACTATAATACATATTTGTGTATTTCTAATAAAATGATTTCTAATATTTTTATTGAGAATTGGTGAAGGTGGCAATGTTTTGGATACTTTCAGACAGCTAAGATTAGTGACCTAAGGATATTTT
Source organism: Phoeniculus purpureus (assembly GCA_028565055.1). Taxonomy (NCBI): domain Eukaryota; kingdom Metazoa; phylum Chordata; class Aves; order Bucerotiformes; family Phoeniculidae; genus Phoeniculus; species Phoeniculus purpureus. The sequence goes on from JAOXOE010000874.1 coordinate 18,274,037, forward strand.
TTTTGAAGTGCCTAAACAAGTAAATTTTTTATGGGTAAAGCAAATGGGTTTCAGCAAAAGGGGACTTTATTTTCGCAGAACACTCCAACAAAATCCAGAGTCTGGATCTCTCTTACAGAAGGGTGAATAGAGTCTTATTCTAAAGTATCTGATGTTGTTTTCTATCTATGTATAACTGTATTTCCCCAAACTTAAAAAATTGCCCAGTTTAGGTTTTTTAACTTCATGTAGAGTATATTTGTGGGTCTGTGGGATTCCTAGTTAAAAGAAAAGTAATTTTGGTCTGTAAACTGCTTGCTGAGATCATGTAGCGTTAGTTTTAATTTAAGATGCTAACTTCATATTAATTAATATGTTACAATAGCTAAATGTACTCATCTTTCCTTTTAGTCTTAACCCTACTGCCAGTATCCAAGTTCTTCAAGAAGTGTCCATGTCTCGATACATTCCTCATCCGTTTCTTGTAGTGTCTGTTACATTGACATCAGTGAGGACAGAGACAGGCATCACCTTGAAGATGCCTCAGCAGGTAACAATTGTGTAGCGCTTAATATTTAAAAGAATGATTGCACAGATTTAATAGCTTAGTCTTCAAAGGTTACCTGGCTGATAAATTAATCCTAAATCAGTCTTCTATATGGTAAAATGCAGTGTGTGTTTTTAATGATGCTTGTGATGTAGATATTTTTTGAGTGAAGTAGGGGTGGGGGCTTGGAAACAAAATCCAAATACTTCTATTTAATGTCTTCTCTCATCATCTTGTAAAGTTTCCAGCCAAATCTTGGAAGACAAATGAAACTTAACTGTTTCAAGGGTATGTTTCTCCATTGTAAGTTAAAGAGTTGGAACTGCCTCTTCTATGACCTTAGGAATTGCCTGTCTTGCAGCAACAGACTCAAAGAATGAACAGGATCATAAATAGGAAAATGTGACATATGATCCTATAAAGTTACTGCTAATCAGTTTTCTACCACACTGTAAGATAACCTCTCCCACTAATTACATCAGGAGATAGGCATGGTATTAGCTCCATTCACTTGGTTTAAAATTAACGTGAAACAGTTCTTAAATAAATTCTTAGAAAGAATGCTTAGCTTTCTTGACATATCTAACTAGAAAGATTTTTCTCTAGCTGCAGCTTACAAAAGTTGAAGATGATGTGTAAGTATGGCTAATCTCTTTTGGCTCAACTTTTTCTGGCTTGTGTGCCAGTGCTAGTCGTTGCAGTCAGATGTTGGCAGTCATACAGTGGTGATACCAATAAGAATGCAGAGCTTTATTTTTCTTGAAATTCTGGTGGCTTTCCCATACCAGAAGGCATGATTGGAAAAAGCCCATATCAAATTAATATGTGAGATAAGTCTAGTGAACAAGAAACCTTTTAGTGTTAACTCTTTTGCACAAGAACTCTCTGTATGAATTAATCTCTCTGTAGTTACTTAAGTCTGATTGATTTTTCTAAGTCATTCAGCACTGAATTTGATTATTGGCCATTGCTGTACAGCGTTTAATTTAGTCTTCCTGTTGTTGGTTTGTATTGACGTTATAGGTAAAATGATGCATTCAGAAAGTGTGATTATTTGCGTAATTCTCTTTTGTCCTTAGGCTTGTGAAGCTGAAAGTATTATGCTAAACTTAGCAGGACAACTCATCATGTTGCAAAGAGATCGATCTGGACCCCAGATACGAGATAAGGATAATAATCCTAATCAAAGGAAGCATGTGAGTAAATATGAGTGGAATATCATACACAGCTTCAAAGATGTGAGTGACTAGAGAAGCTGTGGAGGATAGTGGTCCAGCCATAAAGAAAGGAGGTCTGTGATGCAGGGCTGTGTCGACATTTATAGGCTGAATTATTAGCTAGAAGTGAATCGCTACTCCTGTGGGTTAATTTTTTTTTCACAAGTCTGTGTAGTGTTACTGTTTAACTGTGTGAATGTCTAACTAAAGTATCTGCTACTTGTATTTGCTACTTGTACTGCAGTGAAAGATAGGACTTTTAAACATAAAGTTGTTGTGCACAATTTGGTAGGCACTAATGGCAGAAAATCTCCAGTCTATCTAAAACTGTGTGTTTATGGAACGATACCATATTTTGCAGGGTATGTTTACAGACTTGCTAAAAACAATGTAATACAAATCAGTGACTGAGTTTGAATTTTTTTTCTGTGCTGAAAACACTGCTAGATGAAAAACACTGGTAGACGAAACAAGCTTTTGGGGAGAACAAAACCTAATGTTTAGATTAAGAGTTGTTTATGGCTCAATGACTACCAAATTTGGGCTTTGCAGTAATTGTATTAGGTTGAGGTTGGACTCCTGGACTAACAGAAAAAGAAGAGAGCATGTTTGTATTTTCTTCCCATATCCTTACCCTCTGGCTTTTGGAGTAGGTTAAAACAAGAAAAGAAAATAGATGTCTTTTGACTTAATCTGAATGGTAAGTGGTGTTTTGCTGGATGCTATGGTTTGGTTATGGGTTAAACAGATTTGTTTCTTCTTTGTTGGAGGAATAACGTGTTTGAAGTGAGTAGCTTGCTGAAAATAGAGTTCTTGAGAAGATGATAAAAAAACAAATTCTGATTTTGTTTTGTTTCTTTTTCTTAAAACAGCTGCCTTTTTGTGCTCCAGTTGTCCTAGCCCAGTCTGTTGAAAATGTGTGGACTACTTGCAGGATGAACAAACAGAAACGCCATTTATTAGAGGCTCTGTGGCTCAGCTGTGGTGGGGCAGGTATGAAAGTCTGGCTTCCCCTGTTTCCCAGAGATCATCGAAAACCACATTCCTTTCTGTCAAGACGGATCATGCTGCCCTTCCACATCAACATATACCCATTGGCTGTTTTGTTTGAAGATGCCTTGGTTCTTGGTGCTGTTAATGACACTGTGCTCTTTGACTGTTTATACACTCAAACCAGTGCTAGAGAACACTTAGAGGTTCTCTTTCCTTTCTCCATTGTTGAGAGAACCTCTCAGATCTACCTCCATCACATTTTACGCCAGCTCTTGGTTAGGAATCTTGGTGAACAAGCCTTGCTTTTGGCCCACTCCTGTGCCACATTACCATACTTTCCTCACGTACTAGAACTGATGCTTCATGAAGTGCTGGAAGAAGAAGCTACCTCGCGGGAGCCCATTCCCGACCCTCTGCTTCCCACTGTGGCGAAGTTCATTACAGAGTTCCCCCTCTTCCTGCAGACAGTTGTTCATTGTGCTAGGAAGACAGAATATGCCCTGTGGAATTACCTTTTTGCTGCTGTTGGAAACCCAAAGGACTTATTTGAGGAGTGCTTAATGGCACAGGACTTGGACACAGCTGCCTCTTACCTTATTATCCTGCAGGTAATGGTACTTCATGTATTGCAAGAGAGGTGATATTTACTAATGTTGTGGTAGCAACAAATTTTTAATTCCACAGTTTTCTGTTAAGATTATGTCTGATTATGAAGGGGCGTGGAGTATCATGCAGTGTAAGTAGTTACTTTACTGTTACAGGAAGGAAAATATGCAATTTGTTTCTTTTGATCTGTGTTATACTTGACTTTGTAGGACTTTTGTTGCTGAATAGCAAAATCAAGTTACTTAGTTATGCTTTGTTACTTACAGAACATGGAAGTTCCAGCAGTTAGCAGACAACATGCTACTCTCCTATTTAATACTGCCTTAGAGCAGGGAAAGTGGGATCTTTGTCGTCATATGATCAGATTTCTTAAAGCCATTGGCTCTGGAGAAACAGAGACACCTCCAGCAACACCAACAACTCAGGTTTGTGATGAAAGTAGTAAATGCTGTGCGTTAAACAGTGTATGAATAATCTTGCTGTTATATAGCATGTTTGCTCCTTTGACTGTATGTTTGGGTTTTCTTGGTTTTAGGAACCTAGTTCAAGTAGTGGCTTTGAGTTCTTCCGACATCGCAGCATTAGTTTATCCCAATCAGCAGAGAATCTCCACAGCAAATTCAACCTGACAAAAACACTGAGTATGCCCTCTGGCCCATCTGGAAAAAGGTAATTGGTAGTAGTGTCCTCTCCACCACTTTTTTACATGCTATACTAATTATTTTAGCTATTTAAGTCAGAGAAATACATAATGTGAGTTAGATTTATGCTAATCTTCCTCCACATCCTTCTGCATTTGCCTTTTCCTGACTCTTGTAATGTCTCTGCCTCTCCTATGTTCTTGGGAGAGTATATTCTCCCATGTAAATGTGTGTTGCTGTGTGTGTACACACACATTTGTATGCATATTGCTGACCAAAAGTCTCAATCCACTGGATGCATATGTACTCACGTAAATTGCCAGTGAGACTGCATGCCTTATCTGAAGATCTGTTTTGATAAAAGGTGCATCTTGAACAGCTCACAGTACTGCACCATCACAGTATATGTTGCACTGTGACAGTGTGCCCACACTGATCTAGCAGTGTATTGCCAAGCCATAGAGGAATTTGCACCTTGGCTTGAATTCCTCTTAAACTGCTGTTTAAGCAGTATTACTGTTCCTGAAGAAGCACTGAGCTGGGATTCATTATTTTCTTGGGTTTGGCTTTTTACCGTCATGTAAGATTGTCAGAACAATGCTAGTACAAAACCAAATGTTTTTGTCATGTTCCATGGAGAGTCCTGTCTTAGTAGTCTTGACAGGAAGGGTTCTGGACTAATACTTGTCTTGTTCACTTGTTTCTCAGAAGCCACTTTGCAATGGCGTCTGTCTGTTACCTCTCCTTTACTTCTTTTCTGCATTACTGCTGTTGTAACTTCCTTTCCTTATTCACTTACCTGTTTGAGGCAATTAGAACATTAGAACAAGGGATGGTAGTAAACTGCTTTTGCTGGTAATATAGGAAGTTCCCACTTTTGTTAGGTGACTTTTATATATTGTGGTTGTGGCCAACAACGTTTACAGCTCTGTTCACTCAGTCTTAATGTCACTGTTGTGTGGTCTGTCTGTAGGTGGAGTAAAGACAGTGATTGTGCCGAGAACATGTACATTGATATGATGCTCTGGCGGCATGCTCGGCGTCTGCTAGAAGAAATCAAGCTGAAAGACCTTGGCTGCTTTGCTGCACAGTTAGGCTTTGAGCTGATCGGCTGGCTGTGCAAGGAGCGTGCCAGAGCAGCTCACGTGGAGGATTTTGTGTTCGCTTTGAAAAAGCTACATGAGGATTTCCTTTGGCCGTTTCCAGTCATACCTGCTTCCTCCATTAATTCACCTTTCAAGAATGGAAAGTTCAAAACAGGTGCTGTAAAATCTGAGTTGGTTTGGACTAGGTTTCCTTCTCACAGCCCTGAACACACCAGTCTGAGTCTGTCCTTCCTCAGTTCAGCCAAGAACAGAGACTTGTCACCTGCAGAGCTGTCTTGCTCTGTTTAGTACAGATGACATCTCTCATGTAGTCTGACCATACTACCTGTCTCTCTTGATGTTTCTTGGATTCTGTGGTGCACTGAACTGGGTGTTACTTTGTGCAGATACCAGACTGAATCTGGATACTGCTTTTTGATGTAAATTGTTTTACAGAAAGTTACTATAACAAACAGTCTTACAAAATGATCACATGAGGTGTTGGTAAACTTTTTTGTATTTTGTTCTGGTTTTTTTCAGCTGTGGGAGAGCAGCTGCTAAAATCTCAGTCTGCAGATACTTTTGTAAATATGGAAATGGACACAGGGGTTTCAAACACACCCCGGAGTCGCAGCTGGCTTGGCACTATAGGCTCCTCTCAGAGAGAGATGGACGCTGTTTCATCCCACGGACCACACATGCAAGACGCATTCCTTTCTCCTTTGCTAAGTAAAGGTTAGTCACTCTTCCTTCTGTCTTAAGTTCACCTGAAGTGCAGAGTTACGTTTTGGTATCTGCGTGCCACTCTGTATTAGTGCTTCTTAATTTCTGATAACATTAATTCAGGGGAGGGAAAAAAAGACAACTTGTTGAAAAGTAAGTATTTTACAACAGGAAGATATTCACCTTGTCATTCATTTCTAGTACTCATAGTACAGCATTAAATTTGTATTTGCTTGAGTTGCTGTCTCTAGTGATAACTTGAAATTTAGTATTTTTACATATCTTGCACAGAGCAGCCTTCTGAGCTCTCTGGCATTGTTCTAATGGTGTGAACTGTGTACCTTTGGATTTTGCGAAGATACTAGATACATTCTTTATTGAGGAAGTTGAGGAAATTACAGCCCTGCATAATTTTCTTTCTTCTGATAGCTTTGCTGAAATCACTTTTCTAAAAGCTCAAATGTACGATGAGTTTATGAAAATATGCAGTTTTGTTCTCTATGCACCTTCTCTAACCAAAGTCAGACAGAAAACGTTTATCTGACCATTCATTTCTCTTCTTACACCCTCTTGCCCTCAAGCATGGAGCAGCATTTTCAACACCGCCTTTGTCACGTGATTCACTTTATTAGGGAAAAGAACTAAATGCCTAAGTGTGAAATACAATCTCCCCAAGATGCTGGGGCCTCCTATGTGAGTCAGAGCACTTACAGCTCTTGACAAGTTGACAGGCTTTTAAAAATGAAGAAAGAGTGAGTTGCTTTGTCACTGCCTCATTCTGGTTTTGCTTTTAACTCTTGTTTATTACTTGTGGTGACTGGAAGGACACATTAGGTTTAAGAAAGTTCATCATAGAATTCTCCAAAAAGGCATAATGTAAATAGGGAAAAAATATTTCTTTATTGATTGCACCATCTTGGACTACTGTTTGCTGCTGCTACTTCTGTTAAATAGTATCTCATTTTTATCTGAGCTGGATGAAGACCTTTGAATCCAATGGACTTTGGTATTTGAAGCTGTTAATTTATAAAGTGAAACTATATTAATAATCTTTCAGAGATTAATAATAATAAAAAACCAATTTCACAAGAAACTAAACCAGCAGTGGTATTCATGGGCAGAAATCTAATACAATAACTTCTTGTCTTTCTAAACGTTTTTCACAGAAAAGATGCACCTACTTTCATACAGAAACTGGTCTGGGTCTTGGGTGCTTCCGGGCTTCACCACTGTAATGATTTTAGCTTTGCTCTTCCTGTTCTGTGACAATTCTGTGGCTATACATACTCTTCATGTCTTTATTAGAAACACTTCTTTCTGTAATTAGCACAGGTAAATGTTTTCATTACCAAGCGTTCAGAATCTTCAGGATTTTGCATGAAGAACTTGCTGTCTTTGTTTTTAATGAAGGTTAAGGAAGTGGTGTCTTCAGATAGACCGCAACTCCTCCTACAGACTTAACTCTAGAACTGTAGTCACTGTGGTCATGCCATGAGTGCCATTGCATCATTAGTATCCATTATGGATATTCTCCAGAATTATTTTTATTTGATAGGAAAACTACTGCAATAATACCTCTGCATTGTAGCATGGCAGGGAGAATGCTCAATCAAGACGGACAGTATGGGCAAACTGTCTTCTCAGAACCATAATACATAGCAGAACATTACTGTGCAATTTCTCAGCTTCTACAGGAAGCAGTTCAGAATTCAGATTTTTACTAAAGTAAGTAGTTTCTTTTTTCCTTATGTTTCTGAGTGTTTTTGATAGGTGATGAATGCAGCATTGGTTCAGCAACAGACCTCACTGAAACAAGCTCGATGGTGGATGGTGACTGGACCATGGTGGATGAAAACTTCTCTACTCTAAATTTAACTCAGTCAGAGCTTGAACATCTTTCTCTAGAACTGGCTAGTAAAGGGCCACACAAGTCACAGGTCCAGCTGCGGTAAGTAACGTAATCTTTGCATTTGAAAATTAAAATTTCTAACGTGCAGCATTAGGAGAAACACTTTCTCCAGAATCACAGTGGTATTTTGTCTTCAGAGTGGAAAAAAGAAATAAGCACACAGTTTTTTCCATTTAGGTACTTGCTACATATCTTCATGGAAGCAGGATGTCTGGATTGGTGTATTGTCATAGGGCTTATCCTGAGAGAATCTTCCGTCATCAACCAGGTTTTCACTATAATGCAGTCCTCTGATGTTGATGGGGAAATCTGTCAGAATATCAAGACTGGCCTATATGCTGTTGATAAATGGGCTTCTACAGATTGGTAAGTGTTACTTTCCTACTTTCGTTTTCATTCCACTTGTAGGTATTAGTTACCTAAACATTATCTCTGCCCTTGCTGAAACAAATACTGTAAAAGCACTTTTGCAGAAAATTTCAGGATGGTAACTTAATACTGAAAAAAAAAAAGACCCAAAGAACAAACCAAACTGCAAGGATCAACCCCCCAACACTTACCATTTGTTTTTTGGTTGCCTCTACCCCTCCTGTGCAGGAAGTGTTATAGAGGATCCTAACTTACATTAAACATATTCTGAGAAAAATTGCTTTTCAGGCATATGACAGAAGCAGTTTTTGAGTCACTCATGGTGTTCTGTACCATATTTTCCTAGCCCTGGGTACAAGCCATTTCTAAATATCATCAGACCACAGATCCAGAAACTAAGTGAAATAACAGAAGAGCAAGTACAGCCAGAGGCTTTTCAGCCGGTGAATCCTTCTAAGGTTACTGAACAAGCCAACCCCAGAGCTGAGGAGAGCAGGACTTCGTATAGCCATGGCACTAATCCTCAGAGCGATGCTGGCAACAGCAGTGCAAGCAGGCACGAAGAGGACAAGTCTAAGACAGAGGATGAGGATTCATGCCAAGGAGGCAGTTACGACTGTACTGTGTCTTAAGTGGAAGATTAACAACTTCCCAAGCATCAGGTGTGAAAGGAAGCAAACCAGCTCTTAGACACGCTTCCCTGTTTTGGATTTTAACTACTCTTTTTTTGTTGTTTAATATTTCAACCTTTGAAATCATTAGTGGGGATAACTAAACAGCAGTTTCATCTAGTAATTTCGAAAGGAGGCAAAGATTGTTTTTTATGCAATCTTCAGACCGCAGCTTTAGCTTTTGATACTTCAATAGCGTCGAGGGACAGTTGATACATGTGGGGACAGGTTCAGCTAATGCTCATCAGTACCTTTGATCAGTAACCTTGTTTAATACCAGACATGTTCTGAAGAAACTAATCTCTTGCTTGAGTTTAAAAGGCAAGAAGGGGATTTGAAAACTGTCGTGCTTTGCAGCTTGCCTGCCTAAGAAATGTCTGATCAATGCAGTTCAGATTGGTTTGATATTATTTTGTATTAAAGGCCTGTAAAATAGGTTGTATGTTTTTGTGAATACTCTTGTACAGACACTCAAGGTTGTACTGTATTTGAAGGTACCTGTACGTACTGTGCATGTTCCTAGATGACTAGTAAAGCGGAGTTGCACTTCTTCCTGGATGAGGCATACTTATTTACTGAGCATTGACATGAGGTGGCTTACCTGGGTTTTTTACTGCCACTTACAGATCTTGTGGTTGGGCTTAAAGGACTGCTGAAGCTTATTTATTTAATTGTAAATTCTTTTATGAAAAAATGGATTTTTAAAATGTAAATAATCATCGCGTATTCTTGCTATGGAAAATTAGTTTAACAGCTCATACTTAAAGCATTTTTCAGGCATTTTATAATACGCATACATGTAATTAAGATGTATTTAACTTTCGTACAATGTTATGGAAATCTGTCTGCAGAGGTCTGTTGCTTTGAGGTACTTCTTTCTTCCCGGCTGCTGTCCTTGTAATAACTACCTGTAACAGTATTAATTTAGATATTAGCTTGTTTGTACTGTGCAATCTGAACAAAAATGCAACATTACTCATTTTATACAAAATAAACAAGTTTATTTTTTATAACATCACTTGATTACTGACATGGACCAAACTAGGCATTGTAGGATAGTTACAGCATCTGTTGCTTTTCTAGTGGTTACTAAATGCACATCCATTTAAACTCCAAAAATTAAGAATATTCGCAATTAAGTTGAAATCCACTGTGGTTTTATCAATTTTTATTTCCTTTCTAGGTAAGATCAAGTGCTTTAAAAATGTACAAACTGTTGCTTTTGAAGGCTTTACTAAGCCAGTGCAACCAGTACAAGTGCAATAATTGCGAGTATTATTTAGAAAGCTGGAGAGTTTGGTGAATGCAGCTTGAATTTCCATTTAAGAGTTGAAACTAATACTGAAGTTACAGGAAAGGAATCTGACACAAGAGTCCCAGCATTATGCTTAGTCTACTTTAGAGCTACTGGTTACAGATAATGTCTGTCATACCTACAAGCCTGTTGTGATCTCATGAAAATCCATTATTGTTATAAGGGGATACTTAAAGCTTTTTTTATTATAAAAAAACTGCTTAATCTATGTTAGAAGAAATAAAACTGTGCTTCAAGTTAATGTTTTTTCTGTGGTAATGATGTAAACCGAGCCCATCCTCATCAGGTTTCTGCTGTTCAGATTTTGGATTTGTACAAGTGAAAACATACATTAAGCGACACACTAACATTTTTAGTATTAGCAGCTTACTACTGTGCTACTGTTGTTTAGCAGTTAAAACTTTTTAGTTGTGAAATTTTAGAAGTTTGTACTTCTTTGGTAGTAATTATCTCTATGCAAATCATATGTGCTAATTTTGTATTTCGATCTCACTGCTGTTATACCTGTAATTAAATGTTTTCAACTTTACTTGAAGTTACTCCTCTGGAAAGTAAGTTTCTGACTTCAAGCCATGGACAATAAACTACTGAAGTCAAGTAGGTTGTCTCAGAGAAACAAAGATCTAGAAGAAAGAAACTACCTGATGACCGTCCTTTTAGCGTGCTACATCATACCTCCATGACCCCTGTGGTCTTACAAGGATAGAAGGTATCAAGTGTCTCAGTTAAAATATCTTACTAATGTACCTTTGAAGTTTCATGGGTCCCCAGCTGTTCTGAAAAAAAAAAAAAAAAGGTGTATTTGGTTTAGCAGGCAAGAACGTGGTGGCAAGGCAGGAGGCTCCAGGGGTGGCCTTGGTGAATGTAGCCCAGGAGCTGTCCCAGTGTCACACAGCCAGTTCCAGCAGACCCACCACAGGATACAGCCCATCACCAAAGCTCCTATCTTCTCTATAATAAAAATACATTAACAAATTGCTGTGCAGCCACTGTGAAGGATAAATGAGGGCAAAAAAATGTGAGGAACAGCCTTGTGGGCAGCCAGACCTATATAGGAGACAAGGTGCTCCAGGCACTGGAGCAGAAAGCCCATGCAGCCTGTGGTTCTCTACAAGTAAACTCATTAACACTAATAATCTTAGTATCTCACTACAGTTAGCAGTTAAATCTTTTTAGAACATGGTGAAGCAGGCTGAACCCCTGCACCCACTGCGCTACACACCAGCAATCCCCACAGGGTACAGCGTGGCTGATACCCACACCAGAGAAGGTGGTTGGGCCCTGAAGGAAGATGCAGCCATGGAGAGCCTGTGCAGGTTTTCTGGCAGGAACTGTGTGCCATGAGGGAGTCCATGCTGCATCAGTCTCTTCCTGAGGAGGGACTACAATGTCAAGATGAAGATCCACACTGGAGCTGTTCAAGAAAAGGTATCCCATGGAAGACCCCACACTGGAGCTGTAGAACTGTGCAAGGAGGAAGGAGCAGCAGAGGAGGTTTTGCAGACTGACAGAGACCTAACCCTCAACTGATTGTCCGTGTTCCTTCTACACCATTGTGGAAGACTGAATTTGAGTCTGGGAAGAAAAGGGAGGTTGAGGGAAAGGTGGTTTTATTTTTGTTTGTTGCTACCTATCCTGCTTTATTTCTAATTAGCAATAAATTATTTTCCCCAAGGCTTGTTTGTTTACTAACAAGTTGCTCTAATAGGCATATCTCCCTCTCACAACCCCATGAGTTTTAAAAGTTATTTTTGCCTCCTGCTCTGCTGAAGAAAGGGCACGAGAGAGCAGCCTGGTTGGCACCTGGCAGCCAGCTCAGATTACTGTGCCACAAAACATTTATACACTAAAAATATACACTATTACCTCACCCTAAACAGAGGGAAAGTGGGCCATATAGTCAACTGGAGATCAACATTTTCTTTGGAATGCCACTCACTGGAATGAGTTTCTCCCTTTGCTAACCCAGCTCATGTAGACCTGGCTGTCCTGGTTCTTGCCAGCCTAGTCTTTCAGCTTTCATATACCACCATGAAAGAAAGATAACAACTTGTTCTGGCTGAGTTTTCTGTTTATCATTTACCACTTGAAATAGTTACACTTGAGAAGTTTCTATCAAAGAGCACTGAGAGGAGACTTCACAGACGCCCACATCTAGTGGCTGAGGCTAGCTACACAGTTCAGACAAGGCAACTAACTACGCTTTTGTGACTTGTTTTCAAATTAATGTTTTTTTATCAGAAAAGGAAACACATCACCACCACACACAGATAACCATGCATGGGCAGCTTTTTGAGACAGACTTCAGCTTCAAGGCCAGGTGAAGTTATTACATTCCAGAGTCTCAGACCAGTCAGAATTGTGCCTTTCTAGATGAGCTCCTGCTCACCTTCAAGGCTTACTCTTACAGCTTTCTGAAACTGAAAATGTTTTAAAAACTGTTTTGTAAAAGGCCAGTGATGTTTGACACTGTGTTTGAAATACAGATAGCAGTGACTGCACTTCCCTTCCAGATCATTCTCAAGAATCAGACTACGTTTAGCCCTCAAGGTAAAAAAAAGTACTAAACAAGCATTATCGTGCAGGCAAACTCTCCAGCAGCTATGTCCCATAAGCTACTATTAGCTCTGTACAGACTTGTTAGATCTTGTCTATTTAATTAGTGTTTTTCCAACAGGCTTCCAAACCAACCTAGATTGAACTGACATTGAAGTCAGGTCTTGTTCATACAGAACAGGCTGTCCCTTTGTGTACAACAGCTTCAGTTCTCCCATTCGTTCATCTGTCCCAGCACTTCTGAGAGGCAATGTGAATAGTGACACACTCCCATGCTGCATTAGACTTTATAACCACACATAAAACCCCATGCTTAAACTGGTAAAGTTTTTACCTATAGATACATAGACGTACTATGTATGTTAATAGCAAAATAGATTCCCAAGGCCATCAAGTCAGAGAGGAACTCCAGCATAAGGAAAAGCAATTTAGGAAAAGCTGTGCATGTAAACTGCTTTAGATTAGCATAAGAAAATTCCAATCAACTATCTGCTTCCTGCCCCCACTATAATACAGACTTCTACTCCCATGTCCTTCTAGCATAAGATTACAGCTGCTCACTTTTTGGGTATTTGACAGAGTAAACCAGTATTTTTTATGAGCCATAATAAACTGCAGTAGAAGACTAATCTGCTGGTACTAAATGGGGACACAGATGGATGTAAAACCACCAAAATTTTCCTGGTTTTCTGTCTGTGATCAACAAATTTGCTCTCAACTGTCAGTTTTGGAAATAATTAACATTGCTACCAGGGACTCCTCCATACCACATGTTGTTTCAAGAAGAACCTTTCTCTCTAGGCATTCAACCAGCTAGGAGACCCTCATTTTAACATTTCTCAGTTCATAATTTTTCATTCTTTTGCTGTGTGCATCTTCTGCAGAACTCCACCTCCAGCTGTCTAGCTCCAGCTCCACTTGGCAGTGTTTCTACCCCAAGCTTAAATAAGTGAGTGCAAGGAATAAAAACAAATATGCCTTGATGCTGAAAAATCAAGTTTCCCTGATCAATGTTCAGTTTTATTGACATAGACATTTACAACAAACATCATCCCTGACATTTAAATTATTTAAGAACTGTTAAATCCCAAGTTAGTAACAGTTACTGCTTCACTGAAGTTTCAGGAATTTCCAACAGGCTTTTTGACTCCCACTATGAATTCTTCACATAGCACTTTTTCAAAGCTTTAGATCAGAAGTGAAACACAAAATCTGGAACTGAGGAGGGTAGTAAATATCAGTGCAGCTTTAGTTAACTAGATGTGCATCAGCCAGAGTAAAGTATAAAATATTTGGTGAGATTCAGGACATGAGAACTATGAACAAAAACTCCAGTTTTTAAATCATTAATAGCACTTCTAAAAATTACATGCGTAATACAAGGATTCTAGTTTCAAATCAGATACGATCAAGTAAGTGATTATTAATGCACATGTTTGTATACAAAGATTTGCTGGTTTTAGTATACTGATGGCTAGTTCATCACCATAGTAATTAAACCTCTTATGTGAGTCAGCTGACAATCTTGGTGCACGTAGCTTGCCACAAGTGAAACTGGCTCTTGATGCTATCGCGTTCAGCTACACAACATCAAAAGGGAAAATACCTGCGTGGGGAGCTGCTGTCTGTCACAGCTCACACAGATTAAAGCATCACAGAAGTTTCTTTGACATGCCCTGCAGACTTCCCAGTACTAGCCTGTATTTAGTCAAAACAACAATGCATGCACAAAACCTGTTCTACGTGTGATATGGTAATGATCATGAGATGAACAAAATACTAATCTGTGTTATCTGTAGCATGGTACTGATGTCACAGAACGTATAGCTTGGATAAAAAGCATGAAGTAGTTTGTTCATGTATGCTGAGTTCCTTGAC
>JAOXOE010000874.1:18297836-18311157 GCA_028565055.1 Phoeniculus purpureus
TCTCCAGACTAAAAAGCCCCAAGTCCCTCAGCCTCTCTTCATAAGCCATGCCCTCCTGTCCCCTAATCATCCTCGTAAGATCAAGGCTTACTTAAAATAGACAAGGTTATCAGTCGCCCAAATAACAACTGCAACACAACACTCACTGCTTCTAGTGTTACAAAACTGAATTAATACATGCTAAACTCACAAAGCTCACTATCTTGGGAATGGCACCAGAACCTGCTGTACTCGAATCAAAACATGATTTATTAGAGGCATAAAAATAAACACAAACCACAATCCAGTATCTTGAGTCACTCACCGGATACTTCAAAGCTTAACCTCATGGAATTCCAGGGCATCAGCTCCTTGGACAGAACTTTAAAGTGAATGGGGCTTCTTGGAAAAATTTCTGGAGCAGGAAGATACCAGTTTTTCCTGGGAAAAAAAGAAGTAGTGTTTTAACTTAATACAGAGCTACTAAACACAGCAAAGAAGCAGCTTTTGTATAGTACAGCTGTCTGTTTTGTTACTAAATGAAATATTCAAAAGTTACTGATTCTAGCTCAAGGCAAAACTACTCTGAACTGCCTTTTAGAAGGTCCCTACTGCTTTACCATTTTTATCTATTGGTGCTGACACTGACTTTCCATGCATCAGCTTCTAAAGATCCTGCAGCACATCCAGAAATCTCTTGCAGAGATTCTGGCAGAAGACACTGCACCTAGACAAAATTTTCAGTGTCTCCTGAAATAGAAGGTTTTACTTTTTAGACTACTGTTAGCCTTCATTTTACTTCTCTTTATTAAGCGAGAGTGCATAAATGACAGATGTGCTTTGTCAGCAATTGCTCAAGTAAGGTTCACACAAACCGAAACATGAAATGCACTGGCAGAATCCAAGGAAGACCGCAGAAAGGAGCCTGCTCCTCGCATGGAGTTCTAATGGTGTCATTGATTTCAGGTATGTGGGGAGTTATGTGAGATATTCCATTATAATCAAATCCATTAATCCATATACCAGAGTCACTTTTAACCACATTTCCATCTAGATCATGAAATCTTCGGCTTGTGTGCTATAAAAGCAAAAACAAAAAATACAGAAACACATTGATCAAGAGATCAATGTTCACAAGAGATGAAAATGGAGTCTGGAACATCACCCATGTCAATTGCCATGGTC
Organism: Phoeniculus purpureus; assembly: GCA_028565055.1. Lineage (NCBI taxonomy): Eukaryota > Metazoa > Chordata > Aves > Bucerotiformes > Phoeniculidae > Phoeniculus > Phoeniculus purpureus. The sequence goes on from JAOXOE010000874.1 coordinate 18,299,001, forward strand.
TACTGCATTTTCAGTATGCATGGAGCACATATATACATACAGATACTCGCATATGCTTATACAATTACTTAAAGGGAATGCCATAAGAAGATGGCTGTGCCTGAAGCACTGCTTACCTCCCAGCACCTGTGCTTTTTAAATTGGTTACTAGAAACTCCCACTTAAATCCCTCTAAAAATCACCTGCTCTGTGGACACAGATAAACTGAGCACAGAGACGCAATAAGGGAAAGAATAAATCAGGGAACATTTGCAATTCTCTGAAATCTAGGAATAATTATTAGAGCTTTTAAGTCAGGAAAGAATGGGAAGGTTCCTTTGCAGGGGGCTTGTTAAGCTTTGTGGAAAAGCAAACACATCTGCAACCAACAATGTGCATAATGCAATATGCAAGACTTTTCTTACCTGGAGAAAGACTCGCTTAGGCTTTGGATTAGCCACATCAGAACTGTAAGGAAAGAAGATTCCACTACAAACGAGAAGCAGAGTGACTACAAACACAGTAGTTAAAGTTACTAGCGTCGTTTCTGTACTTTTGACAAAGTAAATGAAGTTAATCTAGAGAATAAAAAGACAGCCCAGTTATAAAACTGTCAGACATAAGAAACAAGACACTAATCATGTAACTGAAATCCAGTTATGGAACTGAATGTGCCTTTAAAAATGTATCTTTCTAAGTACTATCCAGTACAAGATAATTTTTTGTAACCTTAGAATTTTAAACCAAAAGGAATAAAGTGAGTTCTTCCTGGAGCTCTCAAAAGTTTCCTGTTTTTGAAATATATCTGCCAACAGAATCCTAGAGTCTTTGTAGCAAAGGCAGCAGAAAAAAAAAACCCTGAGAGTTTTTTTTGAAGCGCTTTGCATGTGGCACTAAATTGAGTATTTTACAACAATGTTTAATGTATCATCAAAGCAAATTTGTTTTTGTAACCTTGCCTCAAGGTCTTCTCTTTAACTAACACAAACCATGGAATCTTTGACATTTTCTAGAAACTTCCTGTAGCATGTATACTATAACCAACTTACACTATTATTAGTTAATAGTTTTATTAATAAACTAGTAATGATTTAGAAAACATTGATTCTGAACTCTAAATAAAGTTTTTAAAACTTTTAACCAACATTTGTAAATTCTACTTACAAAATAGGATGACAAAATCACAGTGATGACCACAATAAATCCTGCCAACACCACATCTGGTGGAATTTCTGAACCACTTCGTCCCATGATAGGAGTGAACATTTCAAACACAGTCCAACTAAGATACATCATGTACAAATAGGGAACAAACATTCCCAGCATGTACAGCATGACAAACTTCATCGTGGCACCTACAGGAGACAGGACAAAAAAACCCTGAACAGTAAAAGGCAAGAAACCAGATTATTAAAACGACAGGAACACACAGCTTTACTAATACACCATATGCTGCTGCAAGGCCTTACGAACAATACTAGTCCTCATCCGTGACACGGATGTATCTCAATAGTAGCAACACAGCCAATGCATATAAACTTTTTCTTGTATTTAAAAAAGCCCAAACATTTAAAGACGCCTTCTGTTCCAAACAATGTTTACATGTTACAGGTGTTTTTTTAACAACTCGTAACGTGCAAAGTGTTAGTAACACCAAACAGTACCATCTACCTTGAGACACGAGATGTTTTCTAGGTACTATTTTTAAAAGTGTTTCACCAGACTTTCAAACTGTCTTTAGTTTTGTTAGAAGAAAAAACAATCTAAGTAACCATGAGACACCTCAAGAATATTCAAATTCAAATTCTGGGATTTCTTTTGCTTAAGTAATATAGTTTGGAGGAAAACACTCAACATATGAGAGCAGAGGCAAAGTTTCTAACTACAACCTCCCCACGCTCCCAAAAGTCATACCTTTTTGGCTGAATTCTTTATGGATCATCAGTTTAGCCAGTAAAGGACATGCTACCCATAATGTACAAATGAATGCTGAACAAAGGCCCATCTGAGTGATCACAGCCAAGGTTACAGACCAAAACATCAATGAGGCATCAAAAAAGGTATCTCCCAGATGCTGCTCATTCATATTCTGTAACAAAAAAAGCAAAGGCACTTGTTACTCAACATGTCCTATGTACCAGATCTCAGGAGAACACACAGGAAAACCCATATTTTCTGTAAACAACTTTTACTTGAGTAGAACAATTTTGACAAGCATCCTCTTACTATTCTCTTACCATGTGGACTTACCAGTGACAGTGCATACTGTACATTTGTTCTTAATCTGCTTTGACATAGTTTGAAAAATGGATTACATGGCTGTGGCAGAGGGCAGAAGGGAACATACAAATGACAGTACCAAGAAGATGGAAGGTATTCAGGCAAATAGGGACTTTGTATAAAAAGCACTGATGAAACATAAAAAAATTCTGAAGTACCTGCGTGTGAAAAAATTATCTGCATGTCCTGAGATTCTAAATCTGTTTTTTTTTTCAAAAGCAGCTGTTAATACCCTTCTCACACAAGCACTGTTATCATACCAGCGCCTTATACGTCACTTCTAAAATTTGCTTTTAAAAATACATTGTTTGCCTTGAATAACAAAGACGAAGCATGAGTCAGATAATACAACACAAGATTTCAAAAACACAAGTAGGCTTAACCATGAAAATTGTGGTTTGTTTTTGCAGTTGGGCTTAAGTTATATGGGCAATGTTGTGGTGTTTGTAATGCAAGATTCTTAATTGTGAATCCCTCTAGTAGCAAGGACTGCCTCTGTGAACAATGGCTATCAGAAAGAACCTAGGGCTAAGATTTCAGAGCATCCATAACTTCTTGAGCCACTAACTGAAAACACTCAAGCAGTGGCGTAATAGCTAAGTAAGAGATTAGCTTCCAAATTTTTGATGCAACTCTAAATACAACGTAAGTTACAGAAGCAGCATGTACAAGATTCAGCATGCAAGAAAACTAAAACTCAGATCGCCTGATCTGGTTGATTTGCAGATCAGGCAATCAGCTGGCAAGAGGTAGATTGAAAGCCTGGAATTGCTTAAGAGTTAGGGAAAGCACACTCTCCCATCAGCTCTTCCGAAAGACAAAGAAAATGTTAACATGGCATACATTTTACAAATGGCTCATCTTCTTCACAAGAGGACACCAGCTGCACTGATTTTTTAACACAGATATACCAATAAAGACACTACGTTTCACTAACAGTTCAATAACCCACTTACGGGTAAAAGACATGATGGATCCACCCAGGAATTTCCATACAATCAGATTTTACTAAGTTCTTAAAATGTTTTCAAATACTTGGATGAGGGTGGATTTAGCTGTCAGTTTAAGTTTCCTGGATCATTTAGCACAAAGCTTGTACAAATGGCAGAGAAGGTATCATCAGGCTGAACAAGTGAATTTTACTGTGTCTGAAAACCTAAACCTAGCAGGCCAAGCAGTCAACCTCTGCCCTGGAAGCATGTCTTCTGCTAGACACCTCAAGGCCCTACTTCAAGGTCCTGTTTGGTTTCAGCACAAACACATGACACTAACATTTACAAGCTAAGATAACAGCATTATTATGCAAGTTATATAATGTTGGCTAATGCATAGAAAACAGCTCTAAGTAAAACAGGCAGACAGACAGTAATCAGAGCACATGAGAACGGTGGAAAGATAACACACACCAAGCTATCACCAAGCATTGCAGGGGCCTAAATGACCTTCATCTATTGCACAGAAGACCATGGACTACTTTGAGCTAGCTCTTTCTGCCTCTAGCTGTAGTCAAAATAACCAACAATCAGAACAATAATAAAGAAAAATTACTGTATTTCTTAGAAGTTCATGAATACAGATGGCATTGCCAAAACAACACACATAAGAGGACAGAATAAAATAGAGACCTAGAATTCCAACCTTCACAACAACATGTGAACAATACATTAGATTAAATAAAAACACTAAAAGCTACATAAGGAGGTCCTATATCAAAACAAACTATTAGGGGAACATGTGATACAAGTAAATTAAGAGGAAAGACTCTGTTAAGGTTCAGAGGACATTCAAGTATATGTTTTGTAAGTACTAAGAACACGGAAAGATATCAAAAAACCTAAATTCTTCAGCTGTTGCTCTGTTTTTTTAATCACTGAAGGAATGACAGGAAAGGAATGTGCAGACAGAGAATGAAACCATACCTTATGCTGTATTCTACGAGGCTGTTGCCATTTTTCTGAAGCAGTTCCTCAGATTATTAACACGAAGAAAGTTTTAAATTACAAAGCTCTTAACTCTGATTTAGTAGAACAATCCCCATCCTCAGATTAAGCAGTTTTTACTGCAACATTTTAAAGTTATGTCCAAAACAGAAAACATTTTGCATCTTTTTAACAGACCCCCAAAATTTTGTCTTTCACAGACTGAAGATTACACTACTCTTCAACATTAGCAACAAAGTCAAGCTTACCTTGTAGAAGAACTTCTTGGCTAGCGTATGCACAAGAATGAGCTTCGCTACAGCCGCAGTGCCATATAGAAACACAGAAACATAGAAATGGGTGTACCAAGACAGAGACTGTCCGATGACCGACACAAACACTGCTACCATAAGGACTGACACCAGTGTGCAGACCCAGCTTAGCAGTGTTAAGCCAAATGCAGTAAATAATTTCTTCAGATTAGGAACAGCTATGAAGAAATAAGAAGTTCCATTCAACAGTCATGCATTGTACTGCAGAGTATCATTAAGATCATTAATTCTCCCTCAGTATAATTGCTTTAATTACCAAAATAAAACCACATGAAGAGTCTGCTCTGCAGATTAAGTCTGCTTAACAGCATAGGCTTAATCACTTCACATATTCGTTTGTAAGTCTTTTTTTGCAGTATTGTGCACCACAAGATTTATTCCCAGAGTACTGGTCTATCTTGTACATCACCATGTTCCTGGCAGTAAACATTTCTCTAAGGAACTAATGGAGCCATTCTACCATCTATACAAAACAAAACAAACAAAACAAACAAACAAACAAAAAAAAAAATCAAATCATCCCAAACCAAAAACAAAAAAATTTGAGTTGCTTTTCTGGTAACTTTTCCTTACTCTAAAAATGTTTGTTGGATTTTGGGTGTTTGCTTTGGTTTGATTTTATCTTTTCTTTGAAACAGGTTATGTTCCTACACATTCCTGGTAAAGATTAACAAGAGATTTAAGCCCCTGTTAAGCTATCACTCTCCATTAAGCTTTGCTGTATTTTTCCCCTTTTGTTTCCTTATTTGCTTGTGCCTATGGATGGGTGTTAAAGGAATGTAATTCTAAAGCTCTATCTGACCTAACAGAATAAAGTGTTTGCATAGATACTGAAGTTGGGTATTTTTCTATTTTCACATGTTCAAAAGATTTCATTTTAATCTTCATGAAAGGATGTAATGATTCATAAATGCTAGACATCTGGGCCTATCATAATCTTTCTTCATTATAATTATCCACAGTTGAGATATTTAAACACAATTCAACTCTTATGGCATGCCACATACCTAAATTTATTTCTGAGGTTCATCTTCAAAAGATGCCTATACTGTGTGAACACTTCTTTATTCACAAATTGCTATTTGCTAAAGAAAAATGTGATTGACGCTTTCTAAGAACTAGACTTACCTCTGGTTTTGGGCTGTAATACCTTCTTGCTTAAATAAAGGAAAGCAATTGCTGCTGTAATGTAGTTCATGATAGTGCCAACACGAGCAGGATAAGCCAGGACAAATAAACCAAATACATCGAAGAACACAACATCTCCATGTCGATACTCGGATGATTTGGCCAACTTATCTGACGTTGCTAGGTATTTTAGGACAGCTAGAATATTGTCACCTATTAAAAAGGCAAATAAACAGCACAACTATGTCAGGGCTGATGAATTTGTACACAGCATTCTTTGACATATAAGTATTCTTAAAAGTAACACTGTACTGAAACACCTGAATACACAACTCATTTTTCCGAAACAAGTACTTGATGGCACGTATAGTATTTTCACGAGTTAACCTGTACAGCTATCGCTAACAAAAGTATACTTGGGAAGTTTCATGTACTTCAACACTGTTGTGAAGAAGTAAACAGTCAAGCTTTCAGCTCATAAGCCGTTCTTCAGGTCTGGTATTAAAGCACTGGACTTCAAGGCTAACACACACGAGTTTGCAATTTTGTAATCTCTCTCCTCCTTGCCACTGGTCACCATTACGTGTTTCTATAAATTACCTGCCTTTCTTTCCCTACAAGGACCATAAACGTAGAACAGGAAACCATTTTCCTTCATAGCCTTCAGGTACCAAACACATTTTCCTTTCCCATAGTACAGTCAAAACACATGCAAACCAAACAAGATGTCTCTCAGCTTTTACTTGACCTGTGTAAGTGCTTACTGTCTGGAAAGCATGGGGAGCTTTTAAATAAATAAAATAATCTTTCCAACAGGAACACAGAAGTCTTACAACTGCATTGGCACAAGGAAATGTTTACAATTGTTCCCCATGCTTGTCATCTAAGCTGGTTGCTATACAAACCTGAGGAGGCAAATGGTCAAAATCCTGAGGGCATTTAGGATTATGCTAGTTTTTCCTGGGCAACTACAAGTCTTAGTGTAATTTTCTTTACTGCAGTCTGTCAAACAGCCTGCTATGAGAATAACCTGCTAGTAGCAAACAAACCCTGTTTATCCAAAAGAGATTTAAATACTGTTAGAGTGCTACCAGTTTGACTGAGATCCAGTCTAAAAGAAAAAACTCTCTTGGCAGATCAGTCTCTATGCCATCAACTTAACCATAGCTTCTCATTATGAACATTAACCAATATGGGGACCTACTGACAGAAAAGAAATACAGAATGATGACCAATGGGAGACCAATGGCAATAGTAAAACCTTAATTAGATCTCAGTTACTTTCAAATAAGCATCACTGAATGCTATTAAAGTTTACATTCCCAAGTGGACCAAACACATTCCCTTTGTCTTTTAAAGGCAGGTATCCTGTTCTTTATTTTTTAGACTATGTCTACCATGATCAGAATGTGTTAATAAAATTAGTAGTTTCTTATGATGTCACTGTTACAGCAAATTGAAAAGCAGCTATAATAGAACTCTCTAGTAAATTACTGGATTCTTGAAATACCAACCTGCTCTCTGAATGGAATCTGTTAAAATTCTGTCTGATGTGTCATATTTTGTATGGTAAATGTATCCATTTTCAATAAAAGCCAAATCTATTCCTACAGAGAGAAGAAAAAGCATGTTTAAAGTTATGCAATCTTAAACCCCACAAAAAAAAGTCACACCAAACACTGCTTTACTCTGTAGCCCACTTGCTACTCTCAACAATGAAAACAACAGTCTGCTTTGTAAAAGGAAGACTACCTGGGACTCCATGTGTATTTAAAATCATGTACTAAAAATATATATCCTTCCTAATGTATTGATTTGTGTGACATCTGTACACAAAAGAGCTCTGCTGCAGAGGCACACAAAAATTATTAATCAACTTCAAAAAGATACACAAGGTACTTTCCAAATACTTACTAATAAAACATCAACAGAGAAACATGCTGAGAATAAAAAGCAGTTGTGCTCTTTCCACTTTTAACTTGTGAACAGCTTTTCAAAGAGCCAGCCTGAAATGATCTATTTAATTTATGTTTGTTTAGAAAAAATAATGGTCAGTGAGAATTAAATTACCATCTATGACGCAGGCATGATTCTGAGCAAAGATCACATTCTACCAAATCAGCTACTTTATTTTCAGGCTATAAAATTTTGGAAGAGTTTAGGACATGCCAACACATCTTGTTCTGAGAACCAATTCAGAAATACCACTTCTCTTGACAGTGATTCCAATTCACAGCCTGTGCCAGACAGCAAGGACTTTACATTCCTTCGAACTGTGTTTGCACTGCATGTTCAAAATACTTCCCCACTGGTCACTCTCTGCAGAATGGAAAGTAAACTGTAAACAGATTATCAAAAATAACTGCTCTGCTGTGCTTAATTATGAACAAAGTAATGAAAACACATTAACTACCAGGTCACCATCTTCAAAAATTAAGGTTTATCCATTAGACAGAGACTTTTAACTCCTGCAAGCAGGATATTAGCATCACTACCAAAATGTTTCAAAACAGAGTATTTAGTAGTGTACTGCTAATTCCTGGATTGTTTCCCTCATTTTCAAGAAACTTCTCTACCATGTAGTTTCTTTCTGAAAAAGATCAATCTCCAAACAAACATGCTTAACAACCTAAAAGACAAATCCAATCCAATGATTTTTGCGCTGGGGCAAAACAGAAAAGTACTCAGGAAAACTTGTTCCAAATCCACACAGTGCACCACACAATAGCTTCCCTTGTTATAAACTTAAGAGAAATTGTTGCATTAATACACATTGACATGTCTTCTGATAACATACCTGGAACATTGCCAAAGTCCCTATATATACGGAAGTCTGTATCTGCTGGGATAATACCACTCTGAAATATTTCCTGGGCCACCACAGAGGCAAAGGGATGTTTGGCTGCATTTACATATGCTTGTACCAGCCAAGGATTCTCAGGTCCTAACAAAAGATGAGCAGAAATCTGAAAACAAATAGTTTCTGAACTTCAGTTAAGATACGTATCTTTATTGTAACAGGTAAGTAATGCAAAAGAATTCACTAGTTCTATTGCTGTTGTCTCATAAGGTACACACCATTACTCTTCTGTTGGTTGAGTGACTCACACTTAATAATTAGTTACACTTGGGGTAAAAAAAAAAACAAACAAAACACACAACCACCTCACTGATGCCTTGAACCAGAACTAATGAAAAAGTCATAATCTTTAGCTGAGATGCCAATTTATCATTTATATATCACATATGATTACATTTTGCATATCAAAATTTTGTTTGGAGAAATGCCTCTTGACTAAAGCATTCCGTGCAAGTACACAATTAAGCAGCTCCAGCAACAGAATGAAGTCTGTAGTTCAAGTAGCTGAAGCAGAAGTTTAACTGTACCCTACAAAACACAGTTTTGCTGCTTCCTCAGCAGGCAATGGAGTTCTAATGCAAATATCTCCCTGCAAAGTTTTTGAAGGAATTGCTGTGAAAATTAAATACAGCATATGAAAGTATGAGTTTGGAAGACACAGAAGACATACTAATCTGGTTTTCTCATGATTACTTTGATGTTAAAGGGAAATACAACTCCTGCAAATCTGTTCTACACAGCCTTCCCACATATGAGGCAACTTCTGTGGCAGTGCTTTAACCTACACCTGTCTAAAACAGAGAGCAACTTTCTCGCTGTACAGGTCTAGAAGAGAGGCACAGAAGTCCTCCCTTTAGGTTATGAGTCACTTTCAGTACTCCTTCAAGTCTGCATTATTTATTATCAAATTATGCTTCTGCAAAAACTAGATACAATGCAAGCTCATACCTGTTTGAAAAACAAGTTCTTTTCCTCCTACACCTGCTGCCTCCAGGTTAATAAAAGCTCTAATTGACTTGGCCCACTCATGTTGTGTAATAAAGCCATGACTAGCCTTGATGGAGGAAAAAAAAATAAAATAGGTCAAGCATCTTCCAGAGAAGCCTAAATACTTTCCACTACATATGATCATAATTCAAGATCAGACAAGGCAGCTGGATCACTTACAACATAAACAGATGACAAAATCAAGTTGTTTAATGAAATTAATGTGGGCAATGCTTTAAATCTATTTCGCATTTGTAATCAAATACATTTTCTTCAGGATGTTAAGACTGGCATTTAACTAACATTTTCTCACACTAAATGCAAGCCATATCTGCAGATACTCTTTCCTTGGTCAGAATCCTAATCCCCAGATTTGACGTATATTTTATAATTATAGCATATTCTCACCTGCAAAATATTTTCTTCTGCACCATTAAATAAGAATATGACAGCATGCTGCAGGGGCTCTGATGATTTTGAAAATATGTTAAGTATTTCAAGCATCACTGCGCAGCTAACAGCATCGTCACTGGCACCTTGAAACAATCAGCAGAATAGTATGGTTTACAACAAGCATACAGAATTACAATGAAGACCACAGAGGCAAAAATCTTTATGCCATCTCAGTCACTTAATGTAACTCAGGTACAACTATGTAAAGCTTTAGTGCATCTTCTGCTGCTACTTGTATCCCGTGCCTATACTAGTTACAAGCAACAGTATAAAGAAAATTAAAGTATAAAAGTTGAGCAAGTAAAGCACAAGATAGCAGATCCAATACTACTGTTCAACAGAAGAAGATCAATCAGGTTACTAAGCAACCAAAGCAATCATTACCTATTTGTTGTTCTTGGAGAAATAGAGACATAGCTTTCACTTACCCCACAACCAAACTTAAAAAAAATAAACACTTCCACACAAGCCACCCTGGAGCATTCTACACTGTTGCAACACGCTCATGTAAGCGGACAAAACCTCAATGTAACATCAGGCCAAAATAGAGCAAAGGCAACACTAGAATTCACACTTTTAAATCATTCTTAAAAAGAAATTGTTATAATATAGTATTTTCATGATCAGATTATTTCCTCCATCCTGTCTTTGCAGAAAATCCATTTTGCTCTGACCTTAGTAGTCTGTTCTGAGTTCCCTTATCCAACCCTGGTCTATTCTCTCATACTTCCTCACATGTCCTGACTTTGTTTTATCTTTATTAAGTAAACCCCTCGAAGTCTTGTAGCCAAGGTTTCCCATTGCCCCACTTCCTTCACTTTGGTGAAGCTGTAGCACCTCCCCACCCCAGTTCAATTCTGGAGCAAACAGGGAAGTTTAACCCAAATTCCTTTAGGCCTGGGTTGCACAAACATGATGATGACAACAGAATGTGACCAGGGAAGACGCATTAGCTGGTAAAACTGCTTAATTGACACATTAAAACAAATTCCAACTTTTCCAGTTTTAACTTGGCAAAATTCAGGCATATCTGCCCCTTCCATGAAAGGGCGTATTCCTGCAACACAGACATCTCCATCTACATTTTAGCTTTATTTTATTGTATGGAAGTTAGAACAAATAAGTATTTCTCAGAAGTTAATGCTTCACTCTGCCAAAATCTTTCCAAAAGCAGCCCCTCAAAGTATCTGATTTAAAGCCATGATTTAAAAGCCCAAATCTACCAGTAATCTGCTCCTAGCCATATTTGGTTTTATCTTAATTATATTGGGCTGAAAACTCAGCAGAGGAGTGATCATTGTTCTCACCAAAAGTTTTATCTGGCTTGCTGTGAAGTCAATGAAAGCAACTTACTTGTTTCAACAGACATACAGACTTATATCTGATTGAAGCAAGTCTGTAGCCACAGACTTGGTCACAGAGGAAGTATTGTCTTCAAACACTTGACATACAGGAAAATTAACAGGAGGTTAGATTTTATTGCAAATACCAGTAACCCAAGAAAATGACATTACCAATTATGTCTGCAATTGTTATTTCAACTGCCTTCAAGTTTAAGAGAAAATAATCAATTAGGCCATATAAACTGAAAATCAGTCCTGTAAGAACAAGAAACATGTTTTAAGTGTACACAGATTATGTTTTTTCCTTCATGAGAAACTCCAGCTCTCTAACACTGAAGCTCCAATGAATTTACTGAATTTTGCTCTGCTCATTTTGGTTGCAGAAGCATCAAAAGCAGTTTTATGTCTTATTACCTGATTTCTGAAACTAACTGATCATGGAGTCCACATCCTGGAGTGGATCAGAAGGGGGCTTCTCCCCCTCTCCTCTGCACTAGTGAGACCAAATATGGAGTATTGTATCCAGTTCTGGGCCCCTCAGTTCAACAACACAGAGCTGCTGGAGGGAGTCCAGCGTACAGCAACGAGGATGATGAAGGAAGTGGAACACCTCCCTTATGAGGAAAGGCTGAGGAAGATGGGGCTCTTTAGCTTGGAGACTGAGGGGTGACCTCATTAATGTCTATAAATATGTGAGGGGTGGGTGTCAGGCGAATGAAGCCAGGCTCCTCTCAATGCCATCTAGTGATAGGACGATAGGACGAGGGGCAATGGGTGTAAGCTGGAACATAGGAGGTTCAATATAAATATCAGAAGGAACTTCTTCACAGTGAGGGTGACAGAGCACTGGAACAGGCTGCCCAGGGGAGTTGTGGA
>JAOXOE010000874.1:18311257-18384610 GCA_028565055.1 Phoeniculus purpureus
TCCAAGATGTGGTCCCTTCTCTGTGTTTGGTTCTCTCCCCTCTTTCTTGTGTCTCTATACCCCTCCCCCTTTTCTGCCTACTGCTGGTGCTATATATTAAAACATTGCTGTGGTTCTCGGGTGACTACCTACCTGTGCTGGTTTCGACTGGGATTGCTGGTTGGTGTTAAACGCCATAAACACTTCAGAAATTAAATTTGCAAGTTCTAAGAACAAGATTTACATTTTGGTAAATGGAATGAACTTCTGGCTTGTGAAAGAAAGCAAGATGATAAATTCACTTATAAAATAATGAAGTTTCACTGATTCTGTCAGAAATAATTTACGTATGTGAGTATCCGCCTCTCAGTGCTCGCTCTAATTGTAAATACTACCAGAGTCTGGAAGAGAAGTGTTTACTAAAGCAGGGAGGATGCGTGTATGAGAGAGGTGGGTAATTTCTCTGATCCCAGAGCACCTCTGGCTTATTGCGACTGTGAGGTTGTGGTTATAAGGAAAGCACTTGCGAGGTTAACAGTTGCGTATGTGCTCTGTTAACGCTCATTCCTTTGCTGGATGAGAGCTCTGCCAGGAATGTCTCAGTACCTTGGCTTATGGCCAGCAGTTATTGAAAGATTTAAAGAAATGTTGTATTTATTAAAGTAGGGTTCTAGAAAGGTAGGAAGTGGGTCTGGCATATGAAGATGCTTTTAAAACAGGTAATGCCACTTGTTAATGAAGAGCTCTTAATACACCTTAGTGTAGTATTTTCTCTCTGGGAATCCATCTGGTGACAGATGTGCCATATCACAACGTATTCTGGGGAAGTTGTGTGTTTTCATTAGTCCATGTATCATAGAATCATTAGGTAGGACAGCTATAAGCATTCTGGTTCATGTGTCTTAAGAATTATCTTCAAGATACAAGGAATGATTGTTAACCGCTTCCTTTTATCTTTTAATGGGTAGTAACGTTCATAGCAGTAGATTCTCAATTCCGTCACAGCTTTTTAGTTGTTCCGTCGACATATGTGCGGAACTAATCACGTGAAGTCTTACTTTCTCATATCTGAGGACACACAAAAACCGAGGCTAGTCGGGAGTAAAAAATAATTTGTTTTTATAAAAATAATTAGTTCTGCTGCAAACATACTACCCTGACTTCAGATCCCCTTATTCAGGGTCCACATAAGGAAAGAGATCATCAAACTCTGAAGTATTAAATAGCTGTATTCAACCAAAGCTGAAGTCTTCTAGTGCAACGTAAAGCCTACTGTTAGTAGTATTAGAAGTAACAGTGTGGCAGCAGGTGAACTTTGGAGTGACATCTGTTGTTAAATACTCTCTAATTCTGAAGGTGTTGATGTTTGAATCCTAATTCTTCTGCATTTTAAATTGTTTCCCTGTTCATGTGATAATCAGGCTGCTCACAGTGGCTAAGTACTGTTACAGAATGCAGAGAGCAAAAGCATGTCTGTGGCCAGATGCTTTCAGAAGTGTAGGCAGTAAGATGATAAAGCTTATAAAACTCACAGCCCATCATGTGCAGGATAATGATTAGAAAGCAGCTAAGCCTTTTCCTGTCAACCTTCTAGCTAAAAGGAGAAGTCTGTGTTTGTAAGCGACATGCTAACATTTAGCTGAGAGATGAATGTCAACATTTCCATAAATCTGCAACTCAGAAAGTGAAAATACTGTGGGGACTATAAAGGGCTGAACTTGATGTCTGGTTCCATTTCTGGGCTGGTTCGGAAGACAGTCTGTCAAAGACTTTGAGTTTAATTGCTCGGGGAAGGCAAGCACAAAATTAAAAGAGTGAGTAATGCAAGCAGTGAGGGTTTCATGTTCTATGTGGATTCAACTTGTGAAGTCCTTTTCTCTCTCTCTCTCTTCTTTCATCTTTCTACCTTTGCTTTAGGTCTTTCCATCTGCCTGTCTCCCTGTTTGCTTTTACCTACTCTTTCTCAGTTGCTGAGTCTAACCCCACTGCTGGTTGCTGTGGCAGCTTTAACAGGCAACGTATGCATTTCCCCTAGTAGATCTGGCTTCATTGGGGCTGCTTCCATTTGTGGCTTTTAACGAGCACTGGTCAGTTTGACATGTGTGGCGTCAGTTCAGTATGTTACCTCCGGGCAAGTGTCTGTTGTGCCTTTCACTTGTCATCTTCCTCGGTGCCAACTGATGCTTTGCAGCTGATGCTCCAGAGTAAACAGGCCACTGTTTTCTGGAAATTAAACACTGCGAACCGCCTGATTTTTGGGATGGACGTTAAGCAAGCGGAGTGTGGTGTGGTTTTTGTTTCTCCTATCAGCTTGGAAGAGCTGGCTGATGTTTTCCTTGCTCTTTTCGTTGGGCTCTGGTACGTGTCAGCGTTTCAGCCTGGGGGAAGCGTCGCTCCTGCAGAGCTGGGTAGGGCACCACCAGAGGAAACTGCTCATGAGACAAGATAAGGAATAGATCAGTTTGCACTGATTTGAGTTTGCCTGCTGCTGTCCACGAGAACAGAAACCCAGTGAAAAAAGGTTGGAGGAAAATGGAAATCACATGTCAGAAACAGGGCAGGTCCGGAGGCGATAAGAGGGAGGGTAATTACGTTGTTGCGGGTTCGAAAACATCATCTTCTGTTTCAGCCTTGCGCAGAGCCTCCAGCCGGTCGGTTCCCGCACACGAGGGCGCTCTTGGAGTTTCGAAGGAAGCGCTGAGCTCTCTCAGGGCCTTTTTTACATGACTGTGTATTTTAATGTGCCATTTTCAGAGCTGCTGTGATTTACTGAGGTTCTGCCTCAGAACCTGAGAAAGTAGTGGCTCCCTCCTGTATTTATCTGCACCATGATTAATACAAACAGCTATTCTTGCTGCAACTTCTAATCACTAAATCCACTTGGTGGGAGGGGGGATGATGGGCTGTGAGTCTGAACAGCTTGCCCGTGCGGGTTTTGATAGCAGCTATGGAAGCAGTGGGCGATCACTCTTGCGTAAGACATAAGATTTGAATAGTGTCAGTCAGAAGTATGACCCAGTTCTAGTTTACTGATAAAGGAAATCCTTCTGTTGGGAAAGTACTTGGACATTTCTAGCAGTGACAGAAAAGCATCTGGTTTACACTAATCATAGAATCATTAGGGATTGGAAGGGACCTCGAAAGATCATCCAGTCAAATCCCCCTGCCACAGCAGGATCACCTAGACCGAGTCGCACAGGAACATGTCCAGGTGGGTTTTAAACGTCTCCAGAGGAGATTCCACAACCCCCCTGGGCAGCCTGTTCCAGTGCTCTGTCACCCTCACTGTGAAGAAGTTCTGTCTGATATTTATACGGAACTTGTTCCACCTTGCACCCATTGTCCCTTGTCATCTGGTGATAGGACAATAAAAACAAGAGTGAGAAAACAGAGTCTCTGTGGGAGGTCTGTTCCCCAAGGAATTTTACTTATTTCTCACCAGAGAACTGTACTCATCTGACATCACTGACCTGTGTGCAGTCAACACAGGGTGGATCTGGCCTCTAGCTGCAGAACTTGCAGTGCAGTAGTGAAGTGTGGTGATACATTTGTGAAGGGAGGAAATTCCATTTCCTGCTGAGTTTATCTTATCTGTAGTCACTCAGCTGTGATGCTCGCTAGCCTGGTTATGATGACATGAAGCCGCCTGGGTCATTAGCTATCACCCTCTGTTTCCATGGTAAGGAATGTTAAATGTTGGTGAGAGAACACCAACTTTATTGGAAGATGAATGTGTTAATCAGGTTCTAGCTTCTGGGAACAGGTTCTTCCACTTCTCCAGAAATACATGCACTTTCCTATGAGTTTCTTACCTCGTATGGACACTGTTTTTTTAAGGGAGGACACTTGATAATCAGACTACAAACCCTGCTAAAAGACATGGGAATGCATTGGAGTAGAATGCAGTATTGTTCTGGGCTGGCAATATTTTTCTCCTAATACCTAGGCATGCAAACATGTGCCCTGTCCTTTAGGACAGGAAATTTTAGAGGGAATCATTCTCTTCCTCACTTCCAAATGGGTTACTCTTTGTACTGCAGAATATGGTGTAAACAGCCATAAATATTCACATCACTAGTGCTGTAGCTGCACAGTCCTGGTAAGTTTGAGGTTATTTTTCAGTGTCTATAAAAATGAATGATTGCTTTTTTAGTAAGGTATTTAACATTCAACCTCTACTTTCCCTGGTAATGAGTTTTGTAGCCTAGTAAGCTAATGTGTTAAAGAGTATTTGCTGTTAATTCACTTGTTTGTTGCTTATCCTCTGTCTTTCAGATTCAGTGACTGATCTTGTTCCTCCCTTGTTCATAGACTTACAAGTCTGGAAAGGAGCTCTGTCATCACCTTTATGGTCTTGGTCTATGGCAAGAGGAACTAACTATGTTGGTCCTCTTGGATAGATGATTGTCTAGTAAGTTCTTAACATCTTCAACAAGACAGACCTGGCAGGCTGAACTTCTGACTTTACCAGAATCACAGAGTAGTAGGGTTTGGAAGAGAGCCCTGGAGACCATGAGATCTAATCTAACTGCCAGAGCAGGTTCACCTAAAGCAGATTGCACAGGAATACAAGATAGGTTTTGAAGTTCTCCCAGAGACAAGAACTCCACAACCTCTCTAGACAGCTCAGGCACCCTCAAAGTTGTTCCTCATGCTTAGATGCAACTGCCTGTGTTCTGGTTTGTGCTCCTTGCCCTTTTGCTAGGAACCTCTGAAAAAAGACTGGCCCTATGCTCCTGACACCTACACTTCAAATACCGGTGTAAGCATTAAGATCCCCTTTCAGCCTTCAGGCTAAACAGACCCAGCCTTTGCTCACCAGAGAAATGCTTCAGTCACCTATTCATCTTTGTAGCCCTTCATTGGTCTCTCTCCTTGTCTCTCTTGAACTGGGGAGCCCAGAACCGGACACAGTATTTCAGATGTGGCCACACCAGAGCAGAGCAGGAGGAGAACCTTCCTTGATCTGTTGGTTAAATTTTTCTTGATGCTCCCCAGGATACCACCGGCTCTGTTGGTCACAAGGGTTCATTGCTGGCTCAGCAGGAGTCTCAGACCCTTCACTGCAGATCTGCTCTCCAGCAAGGCAACCCCTAACCTATACTGGTGCCTGGGGTTATTTCTTCCCAGGTGCAGGACCCTACACTTGCCATTGTTGAGTTTTGTGAGGTTTCTCCTCACTCAGCTCTCCAGCCTGTTCAGATCACGCTGGCCTTCTGGTGTTATCAGCTACCCCTCCAAGTTGTGTATCATCAACAAACTTGCTCAGGGTACACTCTGTCCCCTCGTCCAGGTCACTGATGAATGTGTTAAACAAAACTGCACCCAGTACTGACCTCCAAGGAACACCACTGCCTACAGGTGTCTAACTAGACTCTGATAAACTCTCAGGGCTCTATCATTCAGTTTTCAATCTACTTCACTGTCCTTTCATGTAGCTTACAATTCCTAAGCTTCCCTGTGAGTATGTGAGAAGGACTCAGTGACAAAAACCTTGCTGAAGTTCACACAGATGATGTCCACTGCTCTCCCCTCATCTACCCAGTCAGTCTTACCATTGTGCAAGGCTATCAGATTGGTCAAGCATGATTTCCTCTTGGTGGATCTGTGCTGACTGCTCACAATAGCCTTCTGTCTTTTCCTGCACATGCTTTCCCTCCACATTCTGGCATTCAGAATGAGCTGTTTTATTACTGTTTGAAAATGTCGTCCTTATTGGCCTCACTGAAGCTTAATGCCTCTACTACTTGTACTGTCCAACAGGCACGAAGAACAGTAGCCTCTTATGCGTTTGAAGCATATCACATTGTCATCTCTCCTTTGAATAAAAGTGTTTACCCTGGCCTCTCTGCATGTATTTTTTTCTTAAAAATCTCTGGTCTGATCATTGTCTGGGTTCCCCATTTCATTTCTGTTGTTTTTGAAGTATGATGCTCAGGATGATATTTTCACAGGTATTCTACAGTATTTCAGTAGAACAAAAGTACTTTGCAGCTTTGCAGATGCTGTACAATGTCTACTCTCCCCTTCCCTCACGGCAAACAGAGGCCTTTACATTCCAAAATGATCTTTGGATCTGTAATAGAAATATGTTTCAGTTCTGCTGTTTTCTTGCTCTTAATCGAACTGCCGGTCTGATGAGTCTGATCTTAGGCTTCCTTTATAAATCAGTTAATCCCAAAGGTATTGATCAGTTTTATGTGTTCCAGTCATAGAAATCCAATCCTTCCATTTGTTCTAAAATGAGGATGTCAGAAGTGACTCTGTGCTGCTGTCAGTTTAATAGCATCTTCGTACTTCCGATAGTTGCCACTCCTTGCACGATGTAAATCGATCACTTTATTCATCTGTAATCTACTGTGAACAGGAACTGTAAAATCCAGGATCTTGTTTGGTTTTTGCCCTCAGTCCTTGTAGTTAACCTGGAAATTAGCAATAAGAGTTACTCTTCTCTGCATATCTTGCACTCCTTAAAACTTGCCTTTGTCTCGGTGGGGAGTGTTGAGGTCGATTGACATTTTTGTAGCTCCCAGCCACCTTCTTTGCTTTCAATCTAAATAATTAGATGCTATATTCATGTGTTGCTGCTCTAATAGCTTCTTAAACTAGCATTCTCCACTCTTTAATGGAGTTTTACACATACTAATAACTATAAAACATAGATTTAAAAATAATTCTTTTTTTTAGGTGGAGACAGAAGATTTTTCAACTTCCTGATCTGTCAGATCAAAGTGCGTCTTGTTAAAAAGCAGCTTGGGTTTTCCTATTTGTTTTACATTACCTGCTTTTCGCTGTGAATTGCGCCCGTTTTCTCTCGTTTCGCATTTTCTAAATCTTTATTTCATGTTTTCTGATCTGAAGCCCAGGCAAGCACAACAGATGAGAAACAATCAAAATGTTAATGTAATTTTAAATTACTTTGAGTCCAGCTCTAGCGCTTTCTCTTTCTAGAGAATGACCTTCATTTTTGTCCCTGCTGGGAAGAAATCTTCCTTAGGCAACTGTAGGCCATAATATGCCACTGGTTTTTAAGCAGAATTCCCCATCGATCTCTTCAGGGAGTTTCACTTAAAATGCAGCATCACGTCAGAGCTCAGTCTGGTTGTATCTGTCAAATAAAAGAATGCAGTTCACATACATTTCTGAATCCGGTGTCTAAGCTCCAGTGGCCACTAGAGGGAATGAGAGATTCCAGACTATTTCCATTTCAAAAGAACCTTTTTTTTTCTTATTAGTTTTATATTCATCTCTGAGAAGTGACTGCTAATCCATATTAGCTCTCGTTCTTTTGTGGTAAGAACATTAAGCACGTGCACAGACGTTTGTAATTCCTAACTGTGCTGTGTCTTCTAGCTCTTCAGCAGAAATCGGGCTGGTCCCACGAACAGGCTTCCTAAGCATCAGCGTGAGAACGGAAACAGGAATTCTGATTAAAGAGGTGCAGTTGTTTTCCCCTTCCGAGAGCTCTAGAGCTACTGGCAAAATAGTGGGTTGGTGTTGTGAGCTGCTGGGGCCTTCGTTTATGATAGTATCAGAGTGTTTGTGCCAACCACTAATGACTACAGAAGAGGAGGCATTTTATGTTACTGAAAAATCTAAATTACATTCGAGACAGGTTGACACTGATGCTCCAAAGTGCAGGTTTGCAAGATGATAATTCCTAATCTCGGTAGAAAAGAGGTGTCAAATTCAATTTTACTGAGGGACTGATTGTAATTTGCCTTTTAACTCTGGGATGCTACAGAAACAATCCATTTGATTTGGCTCCTAGTGTGGTTCACTTTTTGTTCTCCCTGTATATAAGCTCATGTGTTCCTTTGAGCTTCTAGCTCTCCATTTGCTGTAAGTTGACTTAATCTCTATACAAGCTCAATATTTTCTTTTAGCTGTCATTAATCTTGAAGGTGCAGCAGGAGCTGAACATGGGGATGTTTGAAATAGATCGATGCACCAGGAAGTGAGGACTTCCTTTGGGGGGACAAAAATTAATTCGTGTGAAGAGGAATTCACAGGATCATAAAATCATTTAAGTTGGAGATAAGCTTCAAGACAAACTACTATCCCAGCACTGTTAAGACCATTTTAACCAGTAAACATAGCACCATGTGATAGACTCTTCATAGAGTGAAGATTTGTCCTTTATGTATCCAGAATCATATTATGCTAAATGCTCCAGGATTCTAAACAGTATAAAGAATAATCTGCTATATTCTACAGCATCCGAGTCCCAACGTGCTTCAAAGAATCAACACCCCGAGTGTGTAATACAGCTAACATGACAAATGAAAGGCTCATTTTAATGGCCCTTTTGAAGGGGGAGGAAGAATGATATCAGGAAGGAAAGTCCCAACAAGAAATCCCAATAATGAGAGGTTTAGGTGTGTTGTGATAGCAGCTAATATAATCATGAGAAGTGGTGAGCATGCTGTTGCAGCCTTTCCCAGATGAATAATGTTACGCTTTTAAAAGAGGCTTAGGATGAATTTACTGATAAAAGAAGCTTTTATATGGTCCTCAGTATACACTGTACTTACTGGCACTGGACCAAATAATGTAAAAGAAATATGAAAACCCGCCTGGATGTGTTCCTGTGTGGCTTGGTCTAGGTGGTCCTGCTGTGGCAGGGGGATTGGACTAGATGATCTTTCGAGGTCCCTATCCCTAGTGTTCTGTGATTCTATGTGCACACCCTAAACTAAGTAACGTTATGCTGTCTTATGATTCTCAAAATGCATGCTAACTTAAGAAGAATAGATCTAGATATCTTTTGTTCTGGAGAGAGTAAACTACCCCCAGTATTTGAACAATATGTATTTGGATCACTTGTGAATATTAATGTGATCTAAATTGCTATCCTGTGCAAACATTTACTAAGGCAGTGTGAGGTGCAGTCTGTAGTTTGATGGAACTTAAAATGCCAATTAAAAATGATGACTTATTCAATGCCAACAGGCCATACCCTGCAGTGCTTACTCAAGCAAAATTCTAATTGACTCCAGTGGGAGGTTTGCTGAAGTAACAACAGTGAAGAGAGAAAGAGGCATAAACAGAGGCACAACCTCAAATATTACTGCAGGCATCATAAGGGGAAGATGTTTTATATTTCCTGGTACCAACGAGGAGTCTGTCTTGGTTCTAGACAAAAACTGGAGAAGCAGGAATTTCTCTGCATGTCCAGAACTCTTGGCCATTACAGATCCATTTAGTGAATGTTTTTGCCAAAAGCTGCGTTGAAAGCTACAGGTTGACAGTGATGAAACTCATGATCTTGTATGTATTTTCCCAAATGGACGTGGGATGGAGAAATGGGGCATGGAAGGGTAGACAGCACTAAAATTCACCTGAAAAAAGTAGAATTTTAGAAGACTTAAAAAAAAAAATATTTCCTTAAATTTTTGAAATGTCCTAACTTAGCCTTTCTTTCCACTTTATAAAGTGGAAGACTGTCAATATTTGAGCTACAGGCAAGGCATCTAAAGAAAACAAAGCTGCAGGCAAACAAAACTGTTATTTCAATCTCGGTCAGGCAATTTCTGGGGGCTTGTTCTTCATGTGCTGTTTCCAGCAGTCAGAAAACCCTGTTCCTTTCATCATGAGCTAGTTAAGCTATAAGAAACATTATCCAAGTGCTTGTTGTTCTGTTTGTCGTCTGTCTGTTGTTTGACTTCTACTTTGTGTGCTTTCTGAACTCAATATCAACTGTGCAAGTTTTTGGTTACTACGACTTGAGATGTTGCTAGACAGACAAGTTGGAAGAGTTTCCTTTGGCTTCATCACTGGATTTAGTCTTAAATACTGTTGACAGTACCAAAAACCCTAGAGAGAAAATCTGATGGATTACTATTGACTGATAGATTAGTTGGTTTGGTTGGATTCTTGCAGGTAGTGAGTTATTTTGGATTCAGTGAGTACCCATAATTTATACTGGCTTAGTTACCCTTATTTTTAACAATAGCTTTAATTTAGTAGACTTCTTGCATGATTTTACTGCTACTACATACTGGAAGGGGCTGCCCAGGGAGGTTGTGGAGTCTCCTTCTCTGGAGATGTTTAAAACCCACCTGGATGTGTTCCTGTGTGGCTTGATCTAGGTGGTCCTGCTGTGGCAGGGGGATTGGACTAGATGGTCTTTCGAGGTCCCTTCTAATCCCTAACGTTCTGTGATTCTGTAATTAGCAGAACAACTCTATTACGGACCAGAACTCGATGAAAGGTGTGTGAAGAGCTAAAACAAAATGGGAAGAAATACTTCTAGAAAGTTTGACACCTAAGACAGAACTATTTCATAGACTAGACTTTTTAAATCTACATACATGTAGATAATAACAGCTTAAATGTGACTGATAAATCCTCTACTAATGGACTACATGCCTAGTAACTTCTGTTCTATCTTCTCTACTTTGTTCTTAGAGAACAGAAATGTTTTAAGGAGGAGGAAGTGAAAATTGAGCTTATATGGCTCTTTTGAAGAGCTTTGCAATGTATTGCCAGAAATACTGTCTTTTCTATTAACTTATCACAGTGATATCATTATGTCTGGCTCAGATTTACTTTTTTAACTTTAGTTTTGAAAATACCACTTGATTTTTTTATATTATATATAATATAAAATATATATTTATAATATATAATAGTTATATAATTTTTATTAGATATATATAAAAAATTACTGTTCAAGTGCAGCTACTGTTCCAGCAGCGGAGATGTCACCTGTTTCCCTAGAGGATTTAACCAGTGAACATGAGCTTGTCAAAGAACAAGTCTGTTAAAGGCACAGGTACATTTTTAATCCTTTCCTGTCTCCATTCAAGAAGCAAAATGTCAGCTCTGCATTGGAAGGGTGAGCATTAGAGAAGGGCACCTGTACAAGCCATGGGTTTTTTTTTTTTGTATGTGGCATCTTCAACTTGGGGGTGTCTTTCAAGCACAAAGAGCATCAAAGCCATCTGAAACTCATTTAGCTCAAATCTTCAGTTTTTTTCCTCCTCCTCTTTGTGATCTTGTTCTTTAAATGATGGGCATTTAGGGGGAGTGTTCAGCTGATTTAGAGCTCTGTATTCAGTGCCATCTGAGACTAAATTTAAATCGTAGCATTTTTTCCGCTTGATTTTGACATCACCAGTGCTCTATTTCGCAAGAAATATATTCCAGCAAGACTTTGTCCTGGATCACTGCTAAAAATGAGAAATGAGTAGTTCCTGTAACTCACACTTTTCTTTGGTAGTGCGACACAACCCCATTGTGACTGGGACAATCGTCGTGCTGCCATATATCACGGTAACAGTAACAAGTAAAGTGGATGATAACCCTACATGGATGGTGTTTGAAGTACAGTTTTCATAGTGTTATGCCTCTGCTCCCAGGCAGCTGCTCTAAGTGATGCTAAAGATTTCCTTAGTATCGTGCAAGTCTGTAACATTTACCTGACTACATTTAGTTTTTAGTATTTAATATGCTTGGAAGCTAGCAAGTTTTAAAAGCACATCGAAATGTTTACTGATGAATCCTGTGATTACAGAACTCATTTTAAGTTAGCAATTTATTTTTTTCTCAGAGCACTTGGGTAATAAGTGCTGCAGCTCAGTTCTCTCTTTTTCCTTTTTAACTTGTAATAGGAAATTCACGTCTTCATGGACTACTGAGGCTATTTTCCAAACCATGAGATAAGCTGTACTGCTTATGTTTTTTCATGGCATCTCTTGTACGAGAAGAGGTGCATTTTGGCTTTCACAGTCTAGTGCCTTTGACACCATTAATAGAGAACACTAAAGCACAGTGCTTTGACCAGTGTGTGTAGGGCACTGTACTGTACCCTAATCACAGTACAGTGATCAGTGAAAATAAAAACCTCTGCCCCACACTGACATTTTAATTCACTTGAAAATGTGCACAAGTTGTGTACAGGGCAATAACCTCAATGTAACTTGATGCTGTTGGCTTTGCTCCTGTCCATGTCTTTTAACATGGAGTTGTTAGGAGAGCTGACAGTTTCTTAGGTGCCTCATAATTGGGAAATGTTTCATGTAGCTGATCTTGTTTCATAGATCAATTTTTCTGTAAGGTTTTTGCCTTCTGTGTCTGCAAATCTTTAATTTATTGTATCAAGGACTTGTTTAAATAGATATTCAACCCAGGGCTGGTTTTGATCTGTCTGACTTAAAAAACCTGAGCAGCTTTATCTTTCTATTATTGTTCTTTTTTCACAGCTGTGTAAACTTTTCATGTGCTAAAACCCCCACTAATTTAAATATTCCTTCTCCTAATCTTTTTGGTGGTGCTTGTAATTCAACAGTGCAGGTGAAATGTTGAAAGCTATGCAGATGTTTGGTTTTGTTGTGTGTTTTTGTTGTCAAATGGTTGACTTCAGCTAGACTCTGAGATATTTTTTTTTCCTGTTAGTATTTTTCTTGCCTCTAGCTGTAGCCATTAGTTTCAGCTGATTTCCGCTCGTGTTCTTTGTGGAGATTGTATCTGAGTACATATTCAAAGACTTAGCCTGTGCCTGTCTGCAGGGAAAGTGGATGCTGCAGTACTTCTGAGACCCCTAGTGATCATAAAACCAAGTGTGTTCCAGGGTCAGGAGCAGATGTTTCTGGGGGCTAAAATATATCCGGTTAAAACACACGCCTTCTGTAGCTGAATCTCGTGGAAGGTCTTATGGCCATGCAGTTAGGAAATGGAGTGCTTTAACGTTATCACATAAGCAATCCTGCCTAGCTGATCACTCAAGGGCAGAGGGCCTTGGGTTTCGGGAATCCCTGTAGGAAAGTAGCTAAGCTAAAACCAAATATGACCGGCAAATATTTTATAGATACTTATGAAAGATGCATTTATGGTCAGAAATGCCAGTGTATGAGCTTGCTCTCCTGAAATGCAGCCTGTTTCCAAGACCTGTGCCAAATAAAGCACATCCCACCACAAATTACTGTAGGAAGAGCAAACAAATAGAAGACTCAACTGTGCTCATGGCAGGGATTCATCACAAGGGAGGACATACGTGGAGTTTATTCTCATCATTGCATTTACAGCCTGGACACCAGTGAGCCTTCTATTCCGCTCTGGTTGTGTACTCTTGCTGTTTGGTCTTTCCTATTGGACATTCTTTTATGTTTCTTGGAGATTGGATTGTGTTGGTGTTTTTTTGTATTCTAGTTTTGTTCAGTTTAAAGAATAATTATATTGGTCGTCTAGTAAATGTGCAACTTAATCCATATTAAACACTACAACTACACATGCAGACTTGTTTCCAAGGAAACAGCATCCCCTCCCCTGCCCCTGAACCTCTTCTGGAAATTTTGAGAGTGAAGTGTCTTACTTTAATTACACCCTGTTGTTGCTGCCCTAATCCTGACCTCAGATTCCCCACGAAATTATAGCTTTTTAAATGTTTGCAATGCCATTGTGTAGTTTACCGTGCATTCCAAATGATTTAAGGTACTTAAATGGTATTGAAACAAATTACTGCCTTCATCGTGACAGACAACAGATGAGTACATTATCCTACTTAGACTCAGATTCTTTAACTAAAATACGGCGCTTGTTTTCCATCTAGTAGCTCCATAATTACTCTTTCTTTATGCTCACTGTAAGAACTGTGATGTCTTTTTGTCTCTTCAAGTGGCACAACCAATATAATTATTGGGCACTGCTAGGAAGACAATGTCTATATATCAGTGTGAGTAAAGTGGTGGTTTAAGCTGGGTAAAATTTGGCAGACACACCTTCTACCTTCTAGAAGTGTTTTTGTGGTGCTCCTCCCTTTTCACCTGTAGGTTTGTAGAGTATCAGATACCTATACTCTCTTGGCACTAGCTATCCACTGTGGTTTACTGCTCAATGGAAGACAAATGTAGTGTCTCTATTAAAAGACAGGAGGTTTTAGTTAATATGTGTTGGTACAGGGTTCGCCCTCTGGGATTTCAAAAGGTCAGAAACACTTTTGCTGCAGTTTCAGGGTGTCTGCAAGAATCTGGAATTCAACTTGCTTTCCAGTTGCAGCCTTCCCAAGCAGGCTGTTTTGGTGCATGTGTTGGGTGGATGTTTCTATGACTGGATGTGAGGTGTGGAAAGTGATCTGCTCCGAGCAGCATTACTTTCACTGGTATGTTGATCAAATTAAGAGTCGGGACAGTAAATCTTATGAGGATAGATTGAGAGAGTTGGGGTTGTTTAGTTTGAGGAAGAGGAGGCTTAGGGGAGACCTCATCGCTCTACAACTGTCTGCAAGGACGCTGTAGAGAAGTTGGTGTTGGTCTCTTGTCTTGTTTTAAGAAAAACTGTGATCTGAATTGGCCAGCGGGCAAGAAAGCGTTTGTAAATGAAGAGTTTTTACATATTTCTGTATTTTTAATGAAGTGTTTGGGGTAACCAGTACATGCTGGAGCAAAATGTCAGCGTCTTATCTATATGGGATCAGATACCTCTGTGAAGGCACATATTTATGGCCTGCTACTGGCATGGAAGATGTGGGAGAGGTGGAGATGCTGAAATGATCCTGTGTCATCAAAAGGAAGGTGTTTGTATAAAACTGCTGAGCAAAGAAACTGGTACCTGACATAAGCATCTGCTCTCCAGCCTTTGGAATGTGCTGATAAATACCAGATCTTAGCTCACAGAAGTCTCCAGAAGTCTGATATATAAACACACTCTTCCAAGGACTCATTGCCATTGCTTTGAATTACTCCTAAGGAAATGACTTAAAG
Organism: Phoeniculus purpureus; assembly: GCA_028565055.1. NCBI lineage: Eukaryota > Metazoa > Chordata > Aves > Bucerotiformes > Phoeniculidae > Phoeniculus > Phoeniculus purpureus. The sequence goes on from JAOXOE010000874.1 coordinate 18,325,939, forward strand.
GGCTTGGAGAACTGAAATGGTAAAGAAAGCAGAGCAGAAATAATTGATCCTTCTAGTTTATTAGTTTGTGTCCCTCTTGTGGAAGTTTTGTCGATAACAATAACACTGTAGAGATGTCTGTCTGCAGTTAGTCTGTAGCTAGATCAAACATTTCATGGTGTTCTGGCTACATGATTTCTCCTTGAGGAAGGTGATGTATTATTTAATTTGTATCTAAGTCCTGGGACGTCTGGAAGCACAGTGCTGTTCTTCACCTTTTTTGTTCTAGAACAAAATCCGCTGGCTGTGTGTAGAACCTGCCTGAACTTGTCAGAACCTGCCTTGCACAGGGTTGATAGCAATTTTGGAATATTTTCGGAGCAGAATTAAATACATACTTGCTTTGCAAGTGTAGAGTGTCTGAAGGAAACCTTTCAATGCAGCGTTTGTGAACTCATACTTTCAGTCCTTATGTGGTCATTCTGTTTCTGTTTTCAGAAATGCGTTTGATTTAAATGCTAGCACAAGGAAAATATTTCCTCAGTCAATACCAAGATTATTTTGGTATCTCTGTCTTGTTTTTCTGATGATAATAGAGGGGTTTTTTTGCCTGGATCCAGCGCTGAGGTTCTCTGTCAGCTCACAAATAGCAGGCAGCCTTGCTCAGGGTTGCTCCTTATAACTGTCTGGATGCTGGGCAAGTAAATGGATCCTATGTTGTTATTTTAAGTGTCTCAGCAACTGTATAAAAATCTGTTGCTGCAACTGGTGTGCTGGCTTTTCTGCATTAGTAACATGGTGCCAAGTAGCCTCTGAGGGTTTCCTTTACTAACCTTCACACAGTGAATCAAACCTTGAGCTTTAAGTATCTGTGCTGACCTTCACTTGAAGGAGGCTTTTTATTCAAGCTTTTAGCCTTCAGTCAGACAGAAAGATGATCGTCAATAAAAATAAACGCCTATTCTTGCATTCTCTGCCTGTTTGAACCAGAAGTATTTGTAAATGTATAACTCCTAGTCTGGCAAATACCAGCAGTCTGCCAACTGCATTCACATCTCAAAATGTACTGCAGTGAGGTCATTTCAATTCAAAACAAAGTATTTGGTAGATGAGTTGGCAAGCAGGGTGACTTTGTAGTGTTGAAGGGAGCTCTGCCAAGAATTGACTGGAAAATGCTTTTTGTCTGCTTGTACCTTTTGAGACAAGGCAGTAGAGAAGACATTTGACTTCAGTAGAACAAAATATGAGACTACCTCAGTCAGTGCAGGAACTGCCATATTCTGGGATCCAATTTCTTGTGACCTCTGCCTTGAAATTGCTAAAGAAGGGGGGTCAAAAGTGTGATGACCAATGGCAGTTGGCCCTAAATTGTCTAATGGGGGATGCAACCATAAAATGAAGTTACTTTTACTTCATGGAAGCTTCCAACTCCTTGTTCTGAAATAACAGCTTAGTGGAGGCCACAGAGCACATTCAAAATACGCTGTAAGTAGTCCAGGGCAACAGTAAGGGAAGTTGTCCTGGAAGTTAGGAGATCTGAATATGATGATGATGGACCTGGAAGTTTTGTTTCTCTCGCTGTCAGTCATGGGCTTCTAGTATTTTTACAAAACAGTTTTATGTAGCACCAAACGTTACTCTTCATCTTGGGTTCTTGCAAGTGGGCTTTAGTGACCTGTGCTCAGTGCCTCACACTCTTGATATAGCCGGCGCTTCATCAGCGCAGTGGAGAAATGGGGCCTCTAGCCCAATACTTATATGATGCTGGTGACAGTAAAGCAAAGAAACCCTTTGAACTGAATGCCACTAAGTCCTACTTGTAGGGTCTGGAGACTGGCAGTAATTACTTACACTGGTTTCAGACTAACTGTTTTCTGCAGTTCCTCAAAGGGAATAACCTTTCCCTGCTTTTGCCTGTTTAGCCATCAGTTTTTCTTACTCTTCTACATTCTAAAGGGAAAAGAACACTAGAAAGGAAAGAGAAACCTTGGTTTACAAATGCTTGGGGTGAATGGACACCTGCATGATGTGGCTAAGGCGTGCACCCTCTTCTACAGCTCACAGGTTAAATCCAGAGTAATCAGAGGAACTTGTTGGCAAAAGTTCAAGTCTGCTCTGAATTAGAGAAGATGGAAAAACTTTCACTGAAATTTCCCTGCCCAAGTCACTTAAAGTAAAGGAGATTTGGTTCTTGTCCGTCACCGCGTGGAGTCTGTTTTTTTTTTTTTTGGTTTTGTTTTTATGGTCTGGTTTAGTTTTAATGAGAATTTAGCCTCGCACCTCAGTCTGGGTCAGACATATTCTTGCGGTCTCGCTAGCAAAATACTTCAGTAAGATTAGAATTTATTCAATAGGATTGTGTTTTTTCTTTTTAATTAAAACAAGGTAGACCAGCTCTATGGAAGGAGTTGAGGAAAACATGTTTTCTTAGCTGTCAGTCATCCACCCTGATAGTTTTTATGTTTGAAACACTTGAGAATTAATACCTGCCAGTAAATACTAAATCTCTGTGTGGTGACAGACAGATTAAGTGCTAGGGATTCCAACTGAGATGAGACCACGCTTTCTCGACATTCTGAAAGTGCAGATGTCCATACTATTTTACATCACATCGCTGAGTTTAGCTGTCTTAGGTTTCACAGGAATACAGAGGCTTTTCTTTTTCCCTGCTTTTTTTGTCTTTGCCCCATTCTGTCATTTCAGTGGCTTCACACTGTTCATCCTGGGGGGCACTCAGTGATAACTGATGCAGCAGAAACATGAAAGGCAATATAAGGGTGTGAGCCCACTACATAGATTAGGTGGGTGGCCTTTTGGTTGAATCTGAGAGAAGGTGAGAGAGAACCAGACGAGTTAAGATTGGGACTTCAAGCAAGGCGGTTTAGTTGCAGAATAAAAGTAGGAAAGTAAAGATGGAAAACTAATTGAGACGTGACTTTGGGAAAGTAAAGCTGTAGGTATTTAAGGCTTGTCAGATTTGCCAGCTCTCAGGTGGGTGCTCTTAGTTTGCTGGCACTCAGTTTGCTAGATAATGTGTTTATATATTCATCTCAGATGCAATTTGCAAGTATGTATATGAATTCATGTAGAACAAGTAAGAGTCATAAAAGAAAGATGTCCTGCCCTGAGGCCTTAAAATCGGTGTGGGGAGAAGAGAGCTATGTGCGTAAATCCTGTACAGAGAGAAAATGAATCCACTTCCAACTCCAAGTAAGGCTGCAGCCAGTTCTGAGCAGAACTATCTGTACATAACTGATCACCACTACTCAGCAGTGCACCAGGTTCTACTGAATAGTAACAAATGCTGCTAGTAAGTCTGGTAACATCACAAATGGACCAAGTCTTTGTAGCAAACATGTCATTAGTGACTGATTACTTTTCACTGCACTCAAGGGATGAAGCCTTGGTACAGTGCCCTATGGAGTGAGACAAGGGTTTGCATCACCAGGAGCATTTAAAAAGAAATCAGCTGCTTCTCTTGAGACACCTATTTTACTCTAATTCTGGGTGATGCTCTTTTGTCTGTGGGTACTGAAGGTGTGGAATTAGAGGTTCTGTGGCCTGGGTTTTTTTTCCCTTCAGTGAACCCTGAAAGAAATTAGGGGGAGCTTTTATTACATAGAACTCTGCATTAATAAGGTGATTATATTTCATGCATCAGGGTTTCTGCTAATTGCCTGCCAGGAATGAATTCCTTGTTTGCACCCTGCCCATTCACCTTACACATCTCAGCTTTGGTGAAAGCAGGTTCCTCGTGAGCATCAGAACCAGATTTGTAGCTGGCATCTGGATAATAAGTAGGGCAGGCCAGTGTAATCTAGAGGAAATCTCCAGGAGGCTGGTGCAGAGAACTCCCTTGATGTCGTGGTAGTGATGTGCTCGCAGGCCTGTCGTCATTCAGGTTTTGCCTGTAGCTTAACACGGCAAGAGTTCTGAGACTGTTTCCACTTTGTGCTGTAGAGGTGTGTTTGGCTTTTAGAACTACCTGGGCTTCGTTCTGTTCATTAGTTCTTTGCCATCATGAAGTCTTTGCGTAATGCTGGTGCTTTGGCTTTCCTTTTTTGTAGTTAGAGCAGGTTGAGTATTTCATTCCTAAATTAAAATACATAACTCGAGTTTTTCAGCTTGACACAGGTTATTTGGGTGAAACACAGTTGTGTATGGCAGAGGGATCAGAGGGCAGAAAGCATCTCCTTAGCCTGTCTAAGATGTGTGCCTTGCAATGAAAAAGAATAACCTAAGGTTCTACAGCCCTGACTCTCAGCTTTCAGGTAGCTGAAATTACAATTAGTCTGTCTTTAGTAGCCTCCAATGTCTGATCCTCATCATAATTCCAAGGACAAAGTTAATGTTTTGCCTGTGTTTTCTCCAGACTGAGATGTCTTCTTCTAAAAGAATTGTTTTTAACTTGACTGTTAAAGCAGAACAACTCCTCTAACAACTCAGCTAGAAATATCTGCCAACACAGGGATTAAATTAGCAGCCAAAGAGGCTGAGAAAAGTATTTAACCTTTCCAATTTCAAATAGGAAACCATGTCTTAGTCATTCCATATTGCTTCTGAAGTCGGATGTTTCTTCCAGCACTGCAGACGTGATTTTGAATAGATGAGAGCAAAATTTCTTTAAAAGAAGGATCCTCTGACACATCATTTTAAAGGGATAGGGATAACAATGTTATAGGGATAGAAAACTTAATTGTAGCTTCTGACATGTTAAAAGTCTCAGACCTAGTCTTCTCCTGGATCTGTGCTGCATGCAGAAACTGAAGGACTTCATCTAATCTACCTCTATGTAAATCCATGCTTCTGCTTAAACTGTTTTGGGAAGTTCAGGTAAGGTGATTGTTTTCTTTGCCCTCCACAGATTCAAGGTTTCTTGCATAACAAATTGACATTTTGATATTATAAAAGAGCTTTGGAAAAGACTTTACATCTTATCTATTTGTGGATTGTAGTATTTATTCAATCTAGTACTTAGAAATGAAATTTTAAACTACATAGCCCTACTGCTACAAGCACCTTCTTGGGACACAGCTGTTGTCTTTTCCAACACAACATTTACAAATGCACAAGGCAGTTCCTCATGTTATTAATACTGATTTTATCCAAGGCAGTGAAGTCAGTGTTCCTATCTGCCTTCTGCATTAGGATACTCTACTGGTTAGGTGTGTGAACGGGAGAACCCTTCAGACTAATGAGTAAATGAGCCATAGCTGCTTAAAGAAGATATGGTGCAAGGCAACAGGGACTGAAGTGGGACCTTTGGCACCCAAAGCACCATTCCTGTAAAGCAAGCAAATGAGTAGTTCATCTAGCAGTAGTAGTGAGCTGTTCCTGATGACACCTGCCAACAGCAGAAAATGGAACTGCAGTTGTGAGCAGAGACAGATGTGGTGGTACCTCGGACCCACAACATACAGTGGTGATGCATTGACTGACAAGACCATGCGCTAGTCAGGTCTTACGCTTTCCCATCACTGAGCTCTGTCTGGAGATGAAGCCTTGTCCCCTACCATAAATAGACTACTACAACCCCCTCCCCTGGGAACCTGTCCTGCCCTTTTGTTTCATCTGAAATGACGGTGCTGGGGGGAAAAAGCATCATTCATTTGGGCATAATTAAGTACTTAACATTTGTCTGTGTATTTATGTAATAAGTACAAGCCAAGGAAAGGCAAACCAAATTGCTGCTTTAATGGCTGGAAATGCATCTGATTGTGAATGTGTTCATCTTTCAGTGATTAATTGGTGTTGGGAACTGTTGGTGACACCGAGTCTTATGTATGTGTTTTTAAGCAAGTCTGAGTCTTTCCTCTCGGACATTTATTTTTGTGATCTCCTCATCATATCTCGAGCATATTTCATCCTTTTCAAAGTTTCCAGTTATGACTTGGTTTGCATGGATGAATTTACTGACTTTTTTTTTTTGTGAAATATATGCCAGTGCGCTCTCTGCAATTTGTTTCCAAATCAGTTGGTGTCTGTTAAGCAGATGTAGGTTTGCGGTGCAGTTTGCTTTGATTGACTGGCTGTCTTCAGACATGGTTGAGGTCAGGCCTTCTCCTTTAAGGGCTGACATTCAACATGATGTCTTTAAATAAAGGGATGTAAAAAAATACCTATTTTTGTTCCAGTTCTCAACTTCTAGCTTTGGCTTTCCTGCCTGGCCAGCATGGTGTAATTTTACAATGTCCAGTGTTTTATTCTGTAGGCTTCTTCCTACCTGGTGCCAATGTCTTCTGCTTAGACTGGGGCCCATTTTATGAGTTACTGCTATTCGCTGGGTTCAGGTATCTTTTTGTTGTAACTGAGTGTACGCAGCACCCATCATTCATGTTAAAAAAGATGAGTAAATGAATATTATAGGGAGTCTATTTTCCTGGAGATAACTTGTCGCCGAGATTTGATTAGCACTGCGTCTACTCATTCCTTGTCCTCAGCTTATCGCTCCAGTATGCAGAGAAAGAAGGTCTTGCTGTTGTTGCAGACTTTTGGAACCCACAAAATGATGGTGGATGTAAGATGGGTAAACTTGGTCATGATTTCTTTGATTCATTCCAGCATCTTGTTTGGTCTTGGGCATGAAACTATTTCAGTTGAGTCTGTCAAGCTGAAGAGTTAGTATTAGTGTGGAGATGTCATATTTTGATGCTGCAAGGTTGTACCAGATGGGAAATCAGTTCAGTGTATCTCAGTCTTTTTTCCTCTTGTCATTACTTCTCTTTTTTTAAAAAAACACCAAACAACCACAATCCAGCAGCTCTCTGGTGATTTACGATCTCTTTCCACTAGAATGGTTTCCTGCCCTTGAACCAAACATTTCCCGTTCAAACACATACTGCAAGACACTTTTCAATCAGGCGTACGTTTTTCCTCTGATGGTGACCTTCACACACAAGGTACCGACTGTCCCCTTTGTAGGAATGAGCCTTCAAGCCCCATCTCACTGGCATCACAGTGTATGATTGCCTTTTTATTCCTGTAATGCTTCAAGGTGGGATGATTGGTGATAAGCTTCATCTACCTTCTGATGGCTGTATCAAGTTGAAAGTGAAATGTTCAGGCTGCACCTTTATTTGTCATCTGCTGCATCTCTCAGAGGAATACTTTGCTCTAGCAGTGCTAGAAGCACCCATCCAGTTGCTTTAACTGGAGGTGTGATGGTGTTGTCTGTACGTTCTGAAACTACAGCGAGGGCAGTTTGGCACTCCTGTGTACAATTATAACGCTTGTACTGCCTTTTGGGTTCATGATAAACTCAGTGTGACAGTAGCTTTGCATTATTTACTTGCATGGTGGAGTCCACGGGCCATCGTTCATATTGTATTGAATTGCTTGGACTTTGTGTGTCTCTGTCCTTAAAGCTTTGCAAACAGGGCACTGTGTTAATGTGTTTTCTTCAAAGCCACTGATCCCTGGTGCTCCCTACTTCAGTATGGTGCTTTATTTTCTCACCTGGAAACAGTGACATAGTTATCCCCTTTGCTGCCGTTAGCCCATGTGACCCGTTATGCAAAACACTGCTTTACTGCCTTGGGTGCTTTTCTTCCTGATTCCCAAATGTCTTTGTACTGAGCTCATCTGTGTGCGTCCTTGTGGCTTTTTGCTTGTTTTCTTACCTTCTGAGGTACTGGATGAAGTGACACTAAGCCCATACTATGCATCGTTTCTTCTTGGATGTGGCCTTGCTCACTAGCTCTGTGTGTACCTGTAGGTCTTAACAGAGTTCATAGAATCATTAGGGATTGGAAGGGACCTCAAAAGATCATCTTGTCCAATCCTCTCCCCCACAGCAGGATCATGTAGATCAAGTTGCACAGGATTATTTGCTTCCTGTGTTTTTATTTCTCCTTATTAATCTATCCTATACTAGCTCATTTTTTTTGAGGATGGGCTAACAGCATGATTTGTCTGTGTCGTGCATATTAACAGCCTACCACTCTGCTTTTTCTTCCAATTCATCTTTATGCTTTGTTGGCATAAGATGGACACTGTGCATTGAGACTGCTTCTAAAATTTTATGTGGATCCTCCTGGTTTGTGCTGAAAAATCCAAATGCTGTTAGTAGCCTGCGGCAGCCGTTGTTCGTCACAGATGATAATGTGGCTGCTCTTGTTCTAGTTCTCTGTGTAGCTTTGCTGCAATTTGTCACTGTGATTGGAAGGGTTTCCAATTTTTAACTCAATTCTTCTCCTGCCTGTCTGCTCAGGGACAGGGCTCTGGTACACTGCCACGCTCGTTGTTTGCTCTTTGTGTGTGTGCACAAGGGAGAATCAGTATTCTTAGCTTCTGATATCGGGTGTCTGAGAGAGCTAATTCCTTTCTGTCACCAAGTTCACTGCATAAGAATAAGAGGAGATGGAGCCAAGGTGTCTAACACTTGTGCTTTTTTCCTTTATGCTTGGGTATTAGCCCATCTCATCAAGCACCACTTAAGTGCAGATGTCTCTAGATGTTGCCTTTGTATGTGAGTATATCATAAAATCTCCTATTGGGTACATACAGCAAACATGGGAAATGAGATTTTTATCTCCCCCTCCCTTTTATTCTCGTAGTTAACTCATCAGAAAGTAAGTTGGAAGGAGATTTGCTACCTCATTGATGAACACTTTAAACATAGTATTTGAAGTCCTGTGAATTGACTTGATTGAACTGCAAAATTGCTGGTGGCGATGGCTGGCTTTGTTCACACTTGGCTTTATTGTTGCAGCTGCACAGTGAGCTGTTTCCCCTCACTTTCTTCTCTGCAAACAATAGTCTCAACAGCTTGTTTGATTTTGTTTTTAAGACTATAAAGATATTGCTCAGTTAGACCAATGGTCCACATACCCCATTGCGCTGTTCCAATACTAGCAGCACTCCTCTGTCCATCTCTGTCTTTGGCCTTAGACATGTTAGAGGTATGTTCCCTGTCTTTCTTCTTTTACCATCGATCTATGGACAGGCTTTTGTAAGACTTTTTCCTTTTGGTGTAAGATATATTGGTTGAAGGTTATCAGCATTGAACTGCTTTGCTGTCTGTTAGCCTGTGCACCTGCTCTTAAGTGCGTTTGATATAATTTGCAGTGGTTTGCTTATTTATGACCACTGAGTATTTTGCAATTGCAATCTTCTGCCTGTACGTGTTATCAGTCTAATGTGGGTAATACACTTGACAATAATAATCCCAGTTCCACAAAACTGCTGGCGCATGTTGTGTGTAGGTTAATCTTCAAAAATGTTCCTCCGGTGATTCACCTGTTGGAGTTTGAGTCTGTTCAAGTGTCTGCATCCAATTTTCTTGACTGAGCTCCAGGACCACTCACAGGGTCCTCCCTTTAGGCTGTTCCAGGCCCTGCTATTAGTAGTTTCCAAGCACTATGCCTTGTTCTGCGCTCTTGTCCTTCTCAGCTTCTGTTCTTCCTTGGATTGAAGTCCCAGGGGAGCCTATGCATTACAGAAGCTGTTCTCTAAGTTTTCTTTTGCCCTACTGAATAAGGGCAAGACGTCTTCCATAACAATTGCAATATGCAGTGGAAGACAGTCAGCTTTTGCTGAAGGATGTGGCACAAAGTGTGTGTCCCATGTGCAGAGGCACTGATCATAGCGCAGCAGGAGGTGGGAAGAGGACGCTTCTGTCTGCCTCTACGTACTAAACTATGCTACACCTTACTTGGTTGCCTACTACCCCTTGTTCCCACTGAGTTGGGCTCAGTCTGTGTAGGTCCTCTTCTACTTGTGGTCAGGTGCAAACATGGGAGAGGTAAAAATGCTTTTTGTACTAAAAGTTTACTTGGTAAGCTTCAACCATTTTTCAAAGTTAGGGAATTATGTTTAGGAATAGCTATCATTAAGCTCTGACCTTGGAACTCGCATCAGAGATGCGTTTCTTTCCTTTTTTTTTTTTGTTAAAAGGACTAGGTTGAGTTACACAGTGTTTTTTACATTGGCAGTAGTATCCTCAGGTTTGTCGGGTGGTTTTCTCCTCCTTCTGGAAATAGATCAAATTTGTTTTAATCAAGCCCATTTAGTTTTGTCGTTCCCCTTTTTGATCTTAAAGAGAGCACTTCTCCTTAAGTCTTTCTAAACTCTCTGGTTCCCTACGGCATATACATCAGCTTGTGTGATAGAATTACACTTGTTAACTCTAGGAGGTCAGCTTCCCTGACCCAAGCCCGTATATAAAAATATCTCTTCTGAATTCTGTGAGTGATTTGGCTATTCTGGCTCAGCAGCCTTTTACATAGGTACACACCTAGTTCTAAATAAAATTTTCAACAGTGCAGTAAGAGATGCCCTGGGATTTTTCTTCTTTCGCATTGAGGACATTTGCTTTAACCTTACTGACTTGTTGAGTAATTACCTGTGTTTTGTGAAGATGTTCTAGTTAAAAAGCCTAATTTATTGCGGCCACAAAATTTTCACATAACTGCAAGAATGTAAACATCATTAAGATTTCCTGGATTTCTCCCACTAAATCTTTTATGTGAGGCATTACATTTTCAATATATTATTTTTAAGTTTTGTGGAGTGAAGTTCTCTACTAATTACATTATGCTAAGGTTTTATTAACTTAAACTGCAGTGGTGGCAAGAATTATGTTTTACTGTAGCACCTTAAGAAGCTTAATTGAGGATAAGAACTTCACGTTCAGATTGGTCTTCAAGTGAAGAGCAAAGTGTACAGCCCTTGTTCCAGGGAGCCCAACAGCAAACTTGATATGCATATGTCCGTTAAAACATGTCAAGTCGCAATATGAATTTCATAGCAAAGTTCTCCTTGAAAGTCTACAAATAGTGAACTTTTAGGAAAAGTATTTTCTAAAGAGGAGGAACTCTGTAATGTATTTACTCTGCACAGTGAGGGTGACAGAGCACTGGAATGGGCTGCCCACGGAGGTTGTGTGGTCTCCTCCTCTGGAGAGGTTTAAAACCCATCTGGACATGTTCCTGTGTCACTTGGTCTAGGTGATCCTGCTCTCACAGGGGAATTGGACTAGATGATCTTTCCAGGTCCCTTCCAATCCATAACGTTCTCTGATTCTGTGATACTTTATTTAGTTTTTCTTCTGGATTTTTTTTACTTAATATGGAAAACATAATTTCATACTTCCCAAAGAATATTGCCTGGAGGGGAAGAGTGAAGCAATGGTCAGAAAGTAGCTACAGAGTTAGCTGTTAGCAGGTTTCTGAAAGAAAATCTGGGGGGAACACTGCATGGAGAGGATGAAGTTGAGTTCCATAGGGTATAGCAGTAGCCTCTTTTTATTTGGATGAAAAGGGATCCAGTGGATGTAATAAAATCAGTAAAAGCTTTGGGGAAACGTCAAGATAAACGTGGAAGCAGCTTTTTGGGGGCGTTCAAAATGAGTACGTTTTTAGCAGTGATGGGAAGGAAAAATCATCAAAACTGAAGTAACGGATTCAAATTAGTCTGCGCTGATGTGTGCACAACACAAGAATGTATCTTGGAAATTTTATGTGGGAAGTAGCTTTGAGATAGTGAAAAGTTGGTTTTTTGAGAGGAAACAGTCAAAGAATAACCCCCTGACTGTAGCCCCTGAGTATTGCAGTGCAGTGATTATTTGCAGAAAAATTCTGCAGTATTAACTGAGGTCTATTGATTATTTCTCATACATGTACTGTGGATTTGGAGCGTGAGATGAGCAAATCCTTGTTTTTCTTCTCGGCAGAAATGTCAGGGAACAAATATTGGCTACCTTTACCAGAATTTCTGCTAGCTAAAGTAAAAAGCCATGCTTTAAGGGAAGTGGAAATCTCCATAAACTGACTAAAAGGAAATAGATCTCTTTTTCAATAAGGCTTGTTTTGTATTTTAGTTTATATGTCTGTGTTGCAGTGCCATTTTTTTTTTCCCCCTGAATTACAAATTGCAAAGTCTCAAAGTTGAGAAATGTGTTCAAAACCACATTACTCCAGTTGTACATTTTATTACCATTCCATTTTCCTCCACTAATATTCACATTGTGAGGAAATAGCTTCTATGAATTGCTTGACGGTACGTAGCAGAGGTATTCAGGGTATGGAAGTTACAGGTACTCAAGGGCTGGCTTGTAGATCATTATAGCGTAATTGTTTCAAGCAATTCGTGTGCAATAAAGGTCAATAATGGACTAGAAAATGATGCTTAATTTTTCTTTAAAGTTTCCAAAAAGTGTGTAGTGCTTTGTCATCAATTAACAGCAGGAGGGGAAATTATAGTTAATGTTAAACTGCGCTTGCTATATAAATCACAAATCTTGTTAGCAAAGAATTAACGTTATAACTGTTAATTTAAAAACTGCCTTCAGCTCTGAGCAAGGATTGGCTGCAGACATATTTTAATGGTATTGAAGAAGTAAAAATAGATGTCTTTTTCTAGAAAGAGTGTTTCTGGTGGTAGTGAAATTAATTATCTGCTCTTTTATGAAGTGCTAGTTTCTGTTTTAGCCTTAGCTGTGAAATGGTAATGTGTTGTGGAAAAGACTCGTTATCTTTTCCTTGATCCATGGCACTGATGCTCGATATCTTTAAAATTCCTTTTTAATAATGGAAAGAGTCTCATTACCAAAATACAAAGACATCGAGCCTTCTCATTTTTGTTGTCTTTTTGGGTGAAGGTGCATGAAAACAGCATGATTCTCAGGTGTGGATTAATAATGAGAAAGTCAAGGAGAGAAGGGCTTCTAAAATATTTTACTTTTATTTTCTCCCCCAACATATCAAATATGTCTGGTGTGTTTCTGACACAACAGACAAATTGCTCAGTTGCACGCTCCCAGACTTTACTCCTGCTGGCTAATGAAGTAGAACAAGCCATAGAAGAAAAATACACCTTTCTCATTGGTTTGCTGTACCACATCAATTTTCTTGTGGATTCTTTCAGTGTATTGACTGTCTCAAAATGGGAGCCTTCGCAAACAGGAAAACGTGTTTTGCAGTGTTTGTTGGGTTTTTTAATGGGGCTTTGTGATATTTCTTTTTATTTCTGGGGGAGGCAGGAGAGTAGTGTTACGCATGTCATTAATGTAAATTAAAGGCAGTCCCTTACACTGAAGACATTATCTTCCTCCTATGTTCCCTTTGTGGTTACACTCAGTCTCCTTTTTCTTGCTGACCTCACGCCCGTACCTCACGCCCATCCTTCCCTCCTTATCACAGTAGATTGGGAAAAGCTACATGAAAAGCACCTTCATGTTAAAAAGTGGTTTATTACAGCGTAAGCCTTAGCATGTTGTGTCCCCTCTTATGTGGCACTTACCTAAGTCAATTCAGGCTCTTACATACTGTGAGGTCTTCCAAAACAGGCGGTGATGGTGGTGCTTGCTTACTTAATACTGCTGGTAGCTTTCATCTGAGAGAAATACGTTATGCAAGTATTTTGTAGCTTTTTGGGATAATGCTGCTAATTACTACTCAAGACCCTTCCCAATTTGTTGCAGTTAAGCTTGATCAAAGACGGATATAAACAGATATTACGGCTGGACTCTTGTGTTTATTTAAACTCTCAGAGCTTAGAGATGGCAATTAGAAGAGAAGAACACATAAAGACTGTGTGCAGTACAACAGAATAAAACAAATAATTTTCACAACCTCTTTAATTTTTAAGATACTTTCCATGTGGTTAACAGATGTCTTGTTCTGTGGGACTTCAAGCTATTTCAAATTCTGTTTATACATTTTTAATGTTTCTGTGAGCCCTGATGTGTAGGCATTACATAGAAAATTCAATTTCATGTTCTTGATGTTTTAAAGGAAGAACCCATATTTTCCATGTCTCTCCTTTCTTGTTGCTGTTTTCACTTTACCTGTTTGTTCTGTCATTTTCAGTTTTTAATGCAGCCTTGAGGCCATTTCCTCTCATCTTGTTACTTGTGAGAAGAGACCAACATCTACCTCTCTACACTCTCCTTTCAGGTAGTTTGTTGACAGCAATGACGCTCAGCCTCTTTTTTTTTTTTTTCTTCAGACTACACAGTCCCAGTTCTCTCAGTCACTTCTTACAAGGTTGGCTCTCCAGACCCTTCACCAGCCTTGTGGCCCTTTTTTTGACCTACTCCAGCACCTCAATGTCTGCCTTGTATTGCAGTGCCCAAAACTGAACCAGTAGTTGAGACATAGCCTCACCGATGTTGAGTACAGGGGGATGATCACTTCCTTACTCTTGCTGGCTACACCATTTCTGATAAAAGCCAGAATGCCATTGGCCTTCTTGGCCACCTGGGCACACTGCTGGCTCATATTTAGCTAATGATCAATCCATTCCCCCAGGTCTCTGTCTGTCAAGGAGCTTTCCTAGCCACTCTCTCCTAGCCCATAACATTGCACTGGGTTGTTGTGACCCAGGTGGAGGACCCAGCAGTTGGCCTTGCTGAAGCTCATAAAATTGGCCTCACCTATGGATCTAGCCTGTCCAGATGTCTTTGTAGGGCCTCTCTACACTCAAGCAGATCAACACAACTGCCCAACCTGTTATTGTCTGTGAACTTACTGAGGGTGTGATCTATGTCCTCAATGAGATAATTGATAAAGGTATGAAAGTGAAGTGGTCAGAATACTAAGCTCTGGGGAATACCACTTGTGACCGACCACTGCTTGAATTTAATTCTGTTCATCACCTCTCTTTGGATCTGTCCAGCCAGTTTACAATCCAGCAGAGCATTTGCCCATCCAAGCTGTAGACAGCCAGTTTTTCATGAGAATGCTGTGGGAAAGGGTGGTGAGGGCTTTACTGAAGTCCAAGTAGACAACATAGGCTTTCCATCATCCTCTAGATGGATCATCTTGTCATAGAAGGAGACAGTGTTGGTCAAGCAGGACCTGCCTTTCATAAACCCATGCTGACTGGGCCTGATCGCCTGGCTATCCTGTATGTGGTGCATAATGGCACTCATAATTATTGGGTTCATAATCTTTGGCACAGAGATCAGACTGACTGGTTTGTAGTTGCCTGGATCCTCCTTTGGGTAACGTTATGTCTTGCATTTTCTGGTACGCGTGGCTGTGCAGTATCAAGTCAGCTTTCTCTTTCCAGTATGATCTCGTGAGGTGAATGGAGCTTTCCTGAAGATGCATCGCAGAAAGGTCTGATAGTGTTGAAAAAGACACTGGTTCTTAAACTGATAAATAAGTGGATTTTGAATGCTAAATTAGGATGGAACAGGATTAGCCTAAATGAACTTTGACATGTGGTGCAACTGTTTAAAAACCTATTTTCACTTGGGAAACATGTATTTAAACTTATCTTTTTTCTACACTGAGTGTCTCAGGAGTAGCTTTAATGTGGTGTTACCACATTAAAAGTTGACAAGCAAATACTTCCTGGGCATTTTGCATGTGCATAAAGGTGCCGTGGTGGCACACTGGTGTGAAAATGAAAGACAGCATCCAATACGCTCTGTGTAACAACTTCTTGTAATATTAAATATTCTTACTGCAGGTCTCTGATGCCTTTGTGCTCCTCGTCTGTAGCTTGCAATAGGATTTTCAAGTTCTGTCCCAGGGTATCTAGGACTGGGCGTGCAGGTTTCTCGTGCAAACAAGTTTTTACAGATGCGTTTTTTTAAAACCAGAAATTGTCATCTCTTCAATGACTTCCAAAGTATTTTTAGTCTTGTGTTTTGACAGTGTGTCCCATCTTTTGGTACATCTTTTGTTGTCAATTGATGAGCCAGTCCTAAAACTAAGCATAGGATGGCATCCTGCAGGCTCTTCTCAGGCACTTCTGCTGAGGGCTTGTGTGACTTAAGTTTACCACAGACAGTGCTTCATGTGTGCAGCCTGGGAACAAGAGTGGGTGGGTCTCTCCTCAAAGAACATGAATTTTCATTGCTCTTGGGTGCTTTTCAATCGCACTGCTCTTGAAAGTGCTCACAATGTTCTGTTCTCCTTTTCTTGAGTTTCCAACCTTTCATCGTGTGACTATTAATGGAACACCTGATGGTGCAGAGAACAGTTGATGAACCCTCGCTGGAGCCATGTTCTTGTGGTGTAGTTGATGATGAATTTATTTTATTGCTTTCTAACTTCAGTCTATCAACTCATCATACAGAGCTACTCTATTTGGGGTATGTTCTTCTGTACTTACTTTTATCATAGATTCATAGAATCATTAGGGATTGGAAGGGACGTAAAAAAATCATCTAGTCCAAGCCCCTTGCCACAGCAGGATCACTTAGACCAAGTCACACAGGAACATAACCGGGTTGGTTTTAAACACCTCCAGAGAAGGAGACTCCACAACCCCCTTGGGCAACCTGTTTCAATGCTCCATCACCCTCACTGGGAAGAAGTTCCTTCTGATACTTATATGGAACCTCCTATGTTCCAGCTTGCAGCTGTTGCCCCATCACTAGATGACACTGAGAAAGAGCCTGGCTCCATCCTCCTGACACCCACCCTTCACATATTTATCAACATTAATGAGGTCACCCCAGTCTCCTCTTTTCCAAGCTAAAGAGACCCAGCTCCCTCAGCCTTTCCTCATAAGGGAGGTGGTTCAGTTCCTTAATCATCTTTGTTGCTCTACGCTGGACTCCCTCCAGCAGCTCAGTGTCCTTCCTTTATTCTCACTCCCTTTCTTTTGTTTCCTGTTTTTAGTTGTCAGAAACACTGAAACCTTTAGCAGAAAATTCATTCTGTGGTGTATGACACTGGGTTTTTAAAAATAGTTTGGTTTTATCTAGTCAAACTAGCTGAAGGGGAGCACGATGAGATGGCTGCATTAGTTGAATACAGTGTTTTGGGAACAGCTAGGAAATGTGGAGGAATCCAGTGACTTATGACTCTTTGTGGTACCTCTTCTCCCAGAATGTGTGGACGTGTGTTTCTTCACAAGTATAGTGACTTTATAGCTAAGTTCACTGACTGTAGTAACCATGGGAATAAGTTGACCTCGTAGATCATCAGTTTTATGACAGCCTTATTTATGATCCCATGTTAAGAAACTGGGGCAAGGAAGTTCTGAATTATATGGCCAAGGCTGGAAAAGGTGTTTGCAGCCTCTGGTTACTAGTCTGCAGCTTAAAGTCATTGTCCTCTCCAAAGGACTCCTGGGTGGAAGTCACCTGGTGATGTTTTGCTGTTAAAATCTGTTTAATTCCAGTGAAGGTTAATAAAGCCTTTTTCTATTTGATGGGGTAAAAAAAAAACAAACGAAGAAAGGAAAGCATAACAGATGACTTTATTGGTGCACATATATTATGGCTGCTTTGACATTTATGTTTTCTGTGCTATAGATGAATGATTTCTGTGGAAGTAAATCAATTGCACCAAAACTCATAGTACAAAGCGCCAGAGTCTCGCTTGTCTATGAGAACAGAGGTTTTGAAATGTTTTGAAATACGATGTAACCCATTTCTCTTGTAGAAGAAGTTGGTTGAGTGCTCTGGTCCTAAAACACACATGACAAATGGTAATTTGGTGCTAAGTGTAAACTGAATATTATCATTCAAACTTCAACTTTCAGTCAAATTATTGTAACTTATTGCAGTGTTTTTCTGTCAGCGGAAAGCAATCATTTGCCTTTTTTTGTAAAAGGTTTTTTTTTTTTAAGTAATGCGTGAAAATACTTCCTTGCAATCACTTGCTTGCAAAACACAAAGGCAAATCAAGTGTAAAAAGCATCATAAAGATTTCTGAGAAATCATTAGGTGATTCAGTGATTAATTTCATGATTGGGAGTCAGGAGAGAACATGATAATTTATTATGAAAGAATTTGTAGGAAAGGTATTTAAAGAGCTTTTAAAAAATCTATACCAACACTTTTGATGAAAATTTTTCCTTTCATGCCACAGTTGAATAGCAAAACATTTACTTGGTTTCACTGGCCCCCTGTGGATTCTCAAATGATTATTCTATCTTCCCTAATTGTAAAACAACATGAAATACCATTATTATAACCATCTACTTTTACGAAATTGCAGTGATTGATATGTAAACTCAATTGTACAGTGAATTTATAGGATAACCACTCTTAAAATTATAAGCTTGATACAGTCCTCAGGGAACAGTCACTTAAGACAAAACTTTTATACAGAAGTACCTGAAGCTCTGAGGTTGGTCTTCATCTGTCCTGACCCAGGTGCTGAATTTGGAATAGGTCGTATCAAACTGGTAGGTATTACGCAGCCTTCCTGGAAAGTCAGCTAGAGTTTAAGGCTTGTGAAGTACTGGTGGATGTGTGTTTAGGAAGCTGATGGCCAGCTAATTTTGCTACAATAGTCGAACAAAGAACTGAGTTCATAGGCTCGTACTAGAAAGCAGCTGACTGAAACATCAAAGCTAATCAGCCAGCTTTGGTCCAGAGTCCAGCACGTACAACTGCAACTACAGGCAATGCTGAGCAAGAAGATGAAAAGCAGATTTTGATTTTTTTTCTGTAGTGTGTAAGGAAATAGAAGGGCCTTTAATTATTTTCTAAAGAGACATTTTCCTCTTAGATGCAGGTGTTTTTTATTCATCCTTCCTTAAGGTCTCTCCTATTGAACCACAGCTAAGGGAAGGAAAATGCAGTCCCCATGGAAATCACTAGGTGTTCTGAGTTCAAGGAAGGTGGCTTTTTATCACTATAAACAAACTACCTACCTGAAATCAATAAGTGTGTCCCTTACTCTAATGCATGTGTCTTCATGGCATATTTTCTTTGCATCTGTACCTGTAAAACTGGAGGCTTTCAGTTGAGAACATTATAAGTGTATCTTTCTCGTTACGGAATTGACATACCTATGGCACCTCTGTTTTTCTTTTTCCAGATAAAGTTTGTTCTGGTACCTTTCTTCACTGCTTTTTCCTGAAGTGTGCTGGTTTTGGGCACAGGGTAGCTAGTTTCTCTGTTACAGAGATGGCTGGATTGCAAGGTGCTATAGAAATCTAGCTTCTAAAGCAGTTGGGGTGAAGACAATAAATTGTAAATCCATGTTTAATGTTTATGTAGTTCTCTTGGAAGACGATTCGGTGATGCAAATTCCAACTGGTAAGAATTTTCCATGTTGAGCATTATGAATATATCTGGATATGTCTCACACACTTAGCTATGAGCTTTAAAGAGCTGTTTTTCACACTAGCCAAATGATACCAATCAGGGAAGCGACATAAAAGGCATTAATACTCTTAATGCTTTCCCAGCATATTGTCTCATATAGACTTCTTCAAAATAAGTGCTGCAGCCTTCAGAAAATCTTGTTTATCACCTTGTTATTTTCAGAATTAATTTTCTGCAAAAGCTGTTGTCTTCTTAAAAGTGGTGGCCGTGCATCTTTCTTCCATAGCCCAGTGTTGAGAGTGTGGACTCTTTGGCAGCAGTGAGGTGGTTTCTGAAAGGAGCTGACAATAAAAGCAATGAGCCGCCTTCTGTTGTTACTGTTAGAACCTTTATTCAGAGGCATCGCAACAAGAAAGTGATGCCACTATCTCAAATAACATTTTGCTTATTCCTCTCCTTACAAGTGTCATTGACCTGTGGGGAAACTGTGGCTTGACCAGGCAGTTGCAATACCACATGCTCAAAGGCCGGAGTAGTAAAACATATTAGTAAATGTCAGTGAATACATTTAGGCATTGGGATTCAGAAGAGGTATCTTGTTTTCAAGATTCAGACTGAAGAGAACAGAAAGGAGCACACGGGTCTACGACACGAACATAGATCAATGGAGGATGCTTTTAAAAAATGCATAGGTCTAAAAATCTTTTAAAATGCCTTCTGGAGGACTGGGGGAGTTAGCAATTAATTTTGCATTGACTGGCTGTAAAATGTACACAATTAAGGGAGTGTCTTCAGCCCCCAGGTGATTAAGATTCAGGAACTGGAACAGGTATGAATATAGGGCCATTATCCTGTCACCAGTGGTGTGAGCAGAGCAGCTATTCTGGTGCACGGTGTCCTTGTGACAGCACAGAGCTCATGGAAGGCAATTACCAGTTACAGAACTTGAGCACAGTCCATTTTTACTGAAACCTGCTAGGGGATTATATTCTGCCTTCTAAAGCATGAGCCAGGGATTATGGAGATGAGACAGCTTTATCCATTAAACAGGAGTAGAAATAGTCTTCCACTCTTGTTTTGGATTCCTTGAAATGGCTTATTTGATACCCAAAACATGCTAAATGCAGTGGTAAATATTAGTAGCAGCTGCAATGGTAGATCCTGACAGAGTGGGCAAGAAGAGCTTTCAGACTACTCATTCTGGTATTCGGTTTCTTCAGGCTAGCAGGATGACTAGCTTATTTGTGAGGCAGGGAACTAAGCCTGGTATTTAAATGAGGTTCAGACTTTCTCACAGTTTGACAGAGGAGGAGCCAACGTTCTGGTTTTGGTGTTGTTTCTGGACTAGGGTCAACACCGCAATACCCTAGTGAAAAGCCAGACTAATTCCTGGCGATGCTGCTGCTTCATTAGGAGAAAGTTTTGCATTTGCACAGAAGTGGATGACAGATGAGCTGTGTTGGTCAAGGTCCTAAGTGTTCTCAACTTCTAATTCTGCCTCTTGTCTGAGATTTATAAATGTAATGCCAGCTCCTTTATTTTTTTTCAAGGAGCACACTCGGATGGGAACAGATGGCATCTGATACTTTAAAACATGACGGCCCTTTTGATATGTGATTTGTAGCCGTGGCTGCTTCTGTATGTTGAGCATACAGCTTTGCAATTTTGCCATTAGATAGGTTATGGTTGCTACCTCAGGGTCCAGCGTGTGACCGTGCTGTTGTAGTCCAGCTGTATGACTTGCTATAAAGATGCGGTGTCTCCTTTTGAAGCTGTGAAGTTATTGCTGTCTGTTTCAGCAGAACGATAAATCTTGCGTCGTGTAATACACAGGCAAATATTTAAATTTTCTGATGTACAGTTTTCATAGCATTTACAGTCTTTTTCTGATTTAATTTTACTGTCTAGAGCCATGCAGCTCAGTAACAGTTGTGCCTGTGCTAAATGGCAGAGTTAAAAGGTGGTATTAATGGTTGGGCAACACACAGGGGTATATGCGCACGTTCTTCGCTTTTGGATTGCATTCAATGAATTTTCAGAACCATATGGCAATGTACCTTAACTATTCTTTCCGAAATAGTCTAACTGTTGCAGCCTTCTGTGCTAATTAGTTACATCTTCTGAGCTTTACCAATCCACTGGAAAAACTGCATGCTTAATATCACTTAAATTTTACACAAATGCCTTTTGTTCTTGTGGGTGTATTTTAATGCCATGCGTGCGAGATGCAGATAGCTTCTTAGTTACTTGCATTACTTTTAATATTTCCCCAGACAATATAGCACTGGTTTGAAATAGCTTCCATTCTTTATTACAGTCCAGAGTATTTCTGCTAATTTTGTTGGGATTTGATAGGCTGTGGAAATCACACCGATACGCCTGCTTAGAAAGCAGAAGATTTCATTGCAGAAATACTCTGTCCATTCTATCCCGTTCAAATGGGAGCGTGCTATAACCCGTAATCCATAGATCACAGGATCACTCTGGTTGGAAAAGACCCATGGGATCATTGAGTCCAACCACCTACCCTACTGTACAGGGTCACCCCTAAACCAAATCCCTCAACACCTCATCCAAATGATCTTTAAACACATCCAGGGATGGCGACTCAACCAACTCCCTGGGAAGCCCATTCCATTTCACCCTTCCTGTGAAAAAAGTTTTCCTATTATCAACCCTAAACCTACCCTGTTGTAGCTTGAACCCATTCCCTCTTGTTCTATCCCTAGTTGCTTGTGAGAAGAGATCAGCACAGCATCTCCATAATGTTCTTTCAGGTAGTTGTGGAGAGTGGTGAGGTCGTCTCTCTGCTTCCTCTTCTGTTTGAATATTTTACAGTTTGAGTGTTTTCCAGCAATACATTTTTCTTAAAGGACTTGGTGTTCAACAAATTGCTAGTTCCTTTATCTTACTAGCTCTTAAAGGCAGTCAAATAATTCTCACAATGATGACTAACCTATAGGATTTTGTGCTTTTCCTTTGACACCTTTTTGTCTTGTGATCACAAACGTGGCAGTATGTTCTAGACAGCTCAGCTGTACTGCCTTATGCACTTGTACTTAGCGGCTATGACAAGAAGAGCATAGTTTCTGCTACTGAGGCTTTTAAAGGTGGAGCTCTTCTGTGTTGCGTGTAAATTTTAACTTGCCTCTTAATTGGGAATATCAAATTTGTTTTATTATCCAAAACGAGGGCGAACAGCATCCTGGGGTGGATCAGAACGGGGGTGGTTAGCAGATCAAAAGAAGTGGTTCTTCCCCTCTACTCTGCACTGGTGAGACCACATATGGAGTATTGTGTCCATTTCTGGGCCCCTCAGTTCAAGAAGGACACTCAAGAGGGAGCCCAGTGTAGAGCAACGAGGATGATGAAGGAAGTGGAGCACCTCCCTTATGAGGAAAGGTGAAGGAGCTGGGTCTCTGTAGCTTGGAGGAGACTGAGGGGTGGTCTCATTAATGTCTATAAATATGTGAAGGTGGGTTTCAGGAGGATGGAGCCAGGGTCTTCGCAATGTCATCTAGTGATAGGACGAGGGGCAATGGGTGCAAGCTGGAACATAGGAGGTTCCATATAAATATCAGAAGGAACTTTTTCACAGTGAGGGTGAGAGAGCACTGGAACAGGTTGCCCAGGGGAGTTGTGGAGTCTCCTTCACTGGAAGCGTTTAAAGTCTGCCTGGATTTGTTCCTGTGTGACTTGGTCTAGGTGACCCTGCTGTGGCAGGGAGATTGGACTAGGTGATCTTTCGAGGCCCCTTCCGATCCTTAATGATTCTATGATTCCGTGATTCTATGAACATTAATTAGGACAGCATGGACACTGTGAGGTCTATCTAGTTTTAGCCATGTGACCATAAGATTTTCTCACACAGTGGCAGGTTGACAAACCAACTTTGTTTTTCTACAGTGAGACTATAAAGGTGACTACTTCATACTCCTGCTTTTTCCCTTGGGCATACAACTTATTCTTACAGAATGTATAGCGTAAGAGGTGACCTTGGAAAGTCCCTTCCAACCCAAAGCGTTCTATGACCCTGTGGTTCTAAACATACTCTGACACATAGTACAGCTGAGACCATCCTTCTGCTAGGAATTAAATATTTTTCTTTCACCAGTTTTGAACTTTTTCAAATGTAGGAACACTGACTGCTGTGATTTCCACCTTTGCCAAATACGTCAGTAGTGTCTAACCGGTGTTATTCATATTGGTGTTTTGCAGGACTTGGGATTTCCTTCTCATGGACACCGGCCATTAGCATTGTTAGCCATTATTTCTCTAAGAGAAGAGCTTTGGCCAATGCTATTGCCAGCGCTGGAGAATGTGCCTTTGCATTCACATTTGGGCCATTTTTCCAGTGGCTGATTAGCCAATATGGATGGAAAGGTGCCCTCTTGATCATAGGTGGCATTCAACTGAATATCTGTGTCTGTGGAGTACTGATGAGACCCCTGGCAAGCAGCAGCTGTTCTGAAATGGAAACAACACCTGGCAATGGTGCATCGAGGATAAACAAAGAAGATCCCATCACACACAAAACTTTGAACTGGAGGCTTGTGAGGCGGCCAGAGTTTGTTCTTTATGCCATTTTTGGTATATTAGCTGCTATGAGTTTTTTTGTTCCTCCATTATTTTTAGTTCCACTTAGCTACAGCCTGGGAGTAGATGAATCATGGACGGCATCCCTCCTATCTATTTTGGCTACAGTAGACTTTGCAGGCAGACTGCTGTGTGGCTGGTACGCCAATCTCCACGTTACCAAAACTGTTCACCTGCTGACGATGACAATTACACTGATCAGTACTTCCCTGATGCTGTTGCCACTGGCTAACAATTACCTGTCCTTAGCAATATTCACTGGCTTCTATGGATTCTTCTTTGGTACAACGGTTGCCGTTCACATTACCGTGCTGGCAGATGTTGTTGGCATGGCAGATTTTGACAGTGCTCTAGGGCTTTTCATGCTCATTCGAAGCACTGGAGGTTTTCTAGGGGCTCCTCTTGCTGGTAAGTTTAAACAATGTTCTGCTGAATACATTTTACAAGAAGAAAGTGGAATGGTAACCCAAACTGAAAAAATCCGGGTCTGGATCCCAATTTCTCTTTTTTTTAGGTTAGGGCTATCTGGTCCAAGAAGTATGCAAAAAGAGTCACTGTAATTCCTCTTGAGGGCATCTTTCTCCTTCTCTGTGCTTTTAGAGCTATTTTGTCAATACGAAAGCAGGGAGGAATGGCAGGGTAAATTTGGTGGTGTTCTTGCTTCCTGAGTCCCACAGAATCCAATTTGATGGACTCTCACTGCCTTGCTGTGAAAATGTACCTTTGGGACCAGCAGCATCTCTGGACTGTCAGAGAAGAAACTGAAATTTGAGACTAGCATTGCTTCACAAATGCTGGTATTGTTGGGAGGGTTTCTACATAAGGTCAGTTTGAACAGCTTGGATCATTGGGCTATGTGAACCTCAGTGATGCCTGCTGTTTTCAGGCAGCATTTGAGCAAACCAGTATAATAAATCGGGGAGGCAGTGCATTAAAACAGTGGGAAGAAAGAGGAGACAGTGAGACAGTACATGGATTTGTGGGCTGGCAACATGTCAAAGTCATGCAAGACAAACAAACTGCAAGCTGTGAGGATTTTGCAAAGTGATATGATACAAGAACGACCAGTGTGACTTGTAAAATGTGGATCTGATTCCTCATCCAAAGACCACTGCTCACACGCTACAGTGACGTCTGTGGAAATGACACCACTCAGAGGTTGCAAGTGGGTCAGACTGCATACTGGAATATTTTAACTCAGTTTTGAAAACATTGCAACCAGGAAGACTTACAGAGAATTTTAAAAGGACAGTATCGGAAGTATTCTGGGAGGATCTGAATAAAATAAGAAGACACTGGACATCAGTGTGGCCCATTTCTGTATATATGCATTATGCTGAAAAGAAGGTATGGAAGAGGAGAGAAACCTGAGTGCTTCTCAAGCTGTCCTCTCCTACTTTAAGAGTAAAATCTAAAAGATTTGGATTCAGAGTTCCTTTGACTAACAAGAGCACAGAACATCTGATACTACCATACTACCACTACTACTGTTTTTTGCAGTGTGGTACACGATGGCATTTAGGTTGGCTTAAAAGCTGCTACCAAACCAGGGTCTTTTTGTCAACATCTGTGACTCTGTAAAGTGAGGAACAGGAAAGCTCCTAGCACTCTGTGTCTCCAACAGAGGCCTCTCCTTTCCTTCTTTAAACTCTGTCATGCTGTACAGGTACAGACCAAACTACAGCAACTGATGAGTAGTACATCATGGAACATGGGACTACTCAAACACAGAGTGGCATGATTTGGGTACTTTCTGCCATCATCTTCACTGTTTGCCCTGTTTTAGCTTGGAAAATTACTTAAAACTGTGTAATATTGTGTTCAACTAGCAGTTAATTTATGCTAAGTAAATGAGACGTGAATAGTGTTACAAACACTGAAATGCTGCAGTGGGGTGGTGTGCCCTGCACTCATGATGCAGAAAGCAGCAGGACAGGTATGTAGCCATCAAACTCCCTTTGTGAGAGAATATGTTCACACTGCTGACCTCATTCATGGTAGCCTGTTTTCTACCAATTGTTTGTTTCTCTTCAGGTCTGATCGTGGATATGGCTGGAGATTATAAAGCAGGCTTCTACATGGCAGGAGCCACTCTTGTCCTGTCAGCTGGATTCTTAATTACTTTAGATCAAATTCAACAGAGAAAAAAAAGACGAAGCCAGACTAATTCTAAACCAGAAAAGACAACATTACCCTACAGTAATTACCCTACGCTTCCCTCCATCTCCCGAAACTTCAAACCAGAAGGTGTCGAGAACATGATATAGTGGTGTGACTGCATCAGACATCGTAAAGCATTTAAACACACAGTGAAGTGTTGTTTTTTCCAAACTCAATAATATTAGTATTTCTAAAATGCTGGAAGTCTTGGCTAGGAGTTTTTGAAACTGAGGGAGAAAGTAGTTAGTCTACAAGCAAACCACGCTGTATCATTGTGATGTTGAAGTTTCATTTTAACTATGTTAGTCTTCAACACAATCCCACAGGGCTGTTTTAAGCAAACTAGGGAAACTACAGTTTAATGAAATTACCATGAAGTCTTTGTGCAGCAGATAGAACCCCCCCCACCACCACCACCACCAAATACAAACTTCAGCCATCAGCAGCAAATATGAAGTGGCATCAACTCACAGGGTTTAGCCTGGGGAAATAGTGTTCAGTGTTTTCTTTAGACGAGTTAGATGTGAAAGCAAGAGTAAATTAATAGAGTTTTAAGCTAAAAGGTCGGCAGGTACCCTACAGAGAGCAGGGCTGAAATCTGATGAATAAATAAACATTTTAAAATATGAGACTTACATAAATAATGGAATTCCTTGGAGAAAAGTGCAAAATACACACACATGTAAAATGAAGAGGGATCGATAAGATACAGACATAAGGCTACAGTGGATGCAAACCCAGTAAGGATCCCAAATGCCTTTCTATGCTATGGTAAGATAGAGGAGATAATGATGCTTGCTTTAACTGGAAGGTTTGGGCTGGAATAGCTACATAAGCTGAAAAGTATTAACTGGAGAAAGAATGAGAAAGGGTAAGGAAACAGCCTAAACAAAAGGTGTAAGAAACAATTTGTCAGGGCTAGAAGAAAAGAGCTTATACAGAGCATGAGAACAGCCTTTAAATCCATTTTAGATTGAGATAAACACATAATTAATTCATTTGCTTGTTAAGGCAATTAGTAATTAACATAATTTGCAGCAAGGCAGGGTTACGTAATGGGGAAAAACTTACTGTAGCCTGTTATTCACAGACTACGGAGAGAATATAAAACCATAAAGATTTCAGAGAATAGATAAGACATGAGAGAGTATCTAGATTTATTTGACTGTGCATCAGACTGGGTGACTTCCTGAGGTCCTCTCGAGTCCTGTGTTTATTAAGGTTCTTTGAGCAAATGTTCAAATATTTGATTTATGAGAATAAAAAGTCTGCATTCAAATTACTTTTTTTTTGGTAATTCTGTATTATTGGGGGAGCAGAGAATGTAAATGAAGGCAAGAAGGCTGGATCACATCTTAAATTAAGCAGTAAAAGGAGAAATCAAGACTTAAAAGTTTTCAAGCTATTACAAATGTCGTAGCTGCCCCAGTTTCGAACTGCAGAATTTTCTCCATTGAAACGCTTTATCTGTGAAGCCAAGTATAACATAAATCACTCATCTAAAATATCTTGTTCTCGTCTCATGAGCATAACAACTGTTTTAAACATTTAATAGAACTTACTGGAAATTAGCTGAACCACTAATCAACTCTTTGTGAGAGCTTGGTTGCAGAACACACACTGGAAGGGTCACAGCCCAGTGGGCAGCCTTGTAGCACGGCCCTGAACTTTTAAAAAAACTAAAGGAAGCGGATTTGTTGGAGGGGTGGGATAAATAGAGAGTTTACACCTCTGACTTGCTGTTAAAATAACGTATTTTATTTACATGCCCTGTCACTGATCTCTGTAAGAAGGCAAGGGGCATCCTGGGCTGTATGAACAGGGGTGCAGAGAGTACCTCAGGGGAGGTGAATATTTTCTCAGGGCGCTAACTACAGCAAAGAAGTTGATAAAAATGACTGAGTTCAGCAGAGGATCGCTGAGTGTCTGTGGGGTGGTGGGGTGGCTGATTCAGCCCAGAGGAGAGGTGGATTTGGGGGTAGTGGGGGAGCTGGAGGAGATACAGATGGGCTCTTCACAGTGGTGCGTGGCAGAAGGGCAGAAGACAGCAGCACAAACTGAAACACGAGAGGCTCAGGCTGGAACAATAGGGACAGCTCAGCTGTAGGAATGGGGACAAGGGAGGATCCTCGCCAGGCTGAACAGGATCCTGCGACCCTATGGGAGGAGAAATGCAAAGCACTTTTATTTTTTTCTGCAAAATGCACTGAATACTATTAGTCACCTGAACATTCTGTTGGCTGATGATTGAGTTTATCTGTTTGATAACAGAGTAAAAATAGCAAGTGTTTGCATTCATTTTGGGACTGCTTCTACTTCAGCTGTAGCAGCGATATTCCAAGCCAAGCGCCACGGGACTATACTGCAGGAATTACTCGAAGAGGACTGTTTTGTTCCAACATGCTGATGTAGTAGTCAGTGTTGCCTTTATTCACCTTCTTCAAGTTGTTTCTCAGATGGTCTGAGAGACCTAAATCAGCAACTGAGATGCAAGGTGTTTCTCACCCCTAAGCAATTAGCCCCTCACTGGTGGAAATAGGAGCGTGAGGCTTTAGAAAGCACCTTCATAGTCCTGAATCCAGGACTACGGCCTCCTGAAATTAGAACTCTAATTGATAGTACCCAATTCCAATGTCTTTACACAGATGGAGTTAGCAGCACCACCTCGGAGAACTAAGATTTTGTCAAAAAACCTGAGACCAGAACCGGGACAGTGTTCCATCTTCCTGTCCCTCCAGTTCCTCAATAGCAGCATTGTGCATCTACGTAGTACATGGCACAGATCCGAAGTCACTTTTTTCTTTTCCGTGTTCTACTAATAACAAGAGATTCATTCAGAACAGTTTGTGTTCAATCAGTTGACATTTCGCCTCGTACACCGCTTGAGACAAGGAAGGGGCTGACCTTAGTTTTGGTATCACATGGATTTTCCCTATTTCCCAGTTTAGATTCTGACAAGAACAACAACCTTCAGATACCACCCTCTCCCAGAAGTGAAGGTTTTCTCCAGGAAAACACATGATTAGATAGTGCGCTGTTTGATGTTTTCAGAGCACTGTGTAGGGCCTGGCATGTGGTTTGTGGACTCGATAGGCTGTGATAGCACACACTTACACACATAGGTATGCATGAAAGCTTTCCCTGCACCTCTTTCACCTTTGAAACTGACATTGAGCTTCTCTGCGACAACGTAAGAGAAGCACTGAATCACTTGGCCAAATGAGCAAGTACATGCTCCTCACCAATGTTCATTCTTCTTCCTTCTTTCATTTTTCCCCCCACAAAAATTGTGTCATTTCAAACTTTAACGGGTCTCGCAAAACCGGTTAGAACCGTGATGTTAATCAGAGAATTGTTAAGGTTGGCAGGGACCTTTGAAAGTCATCTGCTCTAACCCCCTGCTCCAGCAGGGCCACCTATAGCCAGTTACCCAGGACTATGTCCAGGAGAGGATGGATGGATTCCTGAACATCTCTAAGCACAGAGATTCCTCAAACTCTCTGGGCAACTGATACCAGGGCTCAATCAACATCACAGTAAAAAAAAGATCTGATCAAAAAATCAGAAGCAGAAAAAGCCTGGCTCTTCCCAGCCCTGCACTAGCTGAGAGTATAGACGTTAAGAAATTCCGTCTGACTTCATAAGCAAATGGCTGTGTGTCTCTCACACTGTCTGCCCTTTCCTTAATTCTGGAGCCCGCCAGCCGTTTTCCGGTTCAAAGGTAAGTGAAAACTTGAAAGTTTTCAGTCTGATTCTTTCAAAATTAAGAAAAATAAAAAAAAATCTGTGGCAGTATAGAGAAGCCCAAATTGATGGTTCATTAGGACAAGCGGCTCACAGAACATGGTTTTGTCAGTAGTCAGACCTCTGAACTACTCACAGGCTGCCTTTCCTCACCTGGTGTTGTAAAGAGAATTACTGCAGCCTGAGCACGGGCAAACCAAGCCTCACTGGCTCTGCAGCCCACGGGACAGATCCCATTTTTATTGCAGCTTTTGATTACCAGCACAGAATTAAACAACAGTTGCCTTAATCTAAGGCACTTCTGTCGCGGTGTAACAGTATGCACCTATGAGTTTTGCTCCAATTACACATTTCCAGTGTCACAACGGTGTAAAAACTGCGCAGAAACAAAACTGTGGTTAAACACATGCGAAAACACCAGCCCTCTGTCACACAGCAATCATCTCCAAAGAAAACATGTTTGGATTTAGAGGTAGCGCACCCATTTTGGGAGCCTGCATTGATTCCATACCTTTCTCAGAAGGTATGGAGTAAATTAGGAAAGAACAGATTTTTGAGATACTCATTAGGAGGGAAGGATGGAGGTTGTAAGACGAAAAGGAAAAGTCATCTCCTTGCCTCTTTCATGCTAATTAATGCGCTCAGAAGCCATACTGAAAGGAATTTAAACTCGTGATAGTCATAAGAGAACAGATCAAAGAAGAAAAAAACCAGACCAAGTCAAGGAAAAGCAAGCTGCTCTTGCCTTCAGTTAGCAGAGAGAATCCACGTCTGAAGGAGGTAAGAGATGCAACTTTTTATTCTAGCTCAAACTTTATGTTTTGCTTCAAAATTAAGCTTCAGAAGAGGTCTGACTGTCGCTAAGTGAACTCTGAAAAGGTGTTGTTTCCTTGGCTAGAATTTTCTTCAGTAAAATTGTCAGGTTTTTTGCTTCATCTTTGTAAGGTAGTAGGTTAACTGGAAACTATCTAGTAGGATCTGTTGTTGTGCTGTTTAAATTGCAGAAATACGGTTACTAGTGGATTTCTTCTTCATTGTACCAAGTAGATATTTAGGGGTTCAGACTGCTTTTAGCCAGATCACTATTCCCTTAAAACTGGAAGTCAAAATTATAATACAAATTCCCTGCACATCTAAGAGGTGACTGTCATCAGATGTAAGTTAGTATAACCGCCTGAAAACAGCAGATCTCTCGAGAGTTTCCGCTGCTTGAAATCCTGGCCCTCGAGCACTCACAGGGAGTAACAGAAATAAGGAAACAAGTACTTGTAAGAACACTTTGACCTTTCGTTTAGCTAAGCGGTTCTTCTTGTGCAGGTAAACTGCCTTTCTCTCTGTATTCCTGAGAGATTTTACTTCAGAAGTCTGGTGTCACTTAGTACCTGAAGAGACCAAGTCAAGCTCTTCTGTATTGCACCGGGGTGAAAATACTTTGATGTCAACGCAGCTCTTCAGATGCAGCCTGTACTTAAGATTTTGAGATTTCCCTCACATTAGGACAATCACATATGTATATGGATCTGCTAAGTTCTTTAGTTACCATATTGTCATGCCTCTCTACAATGCTCCTGTTAAAGAAGTTGATAATACTATTACAATATAACATTGCTGTGCCAGGGAGATTGGACTAGATGATCTTTCGAGGTCCCTTCCAATCTCTGATGATTCTATGATTCTATGATTATGCTTTAAAGCTAGGAAATTATTTACTGCATTGAGGCACTGTATTTTTCTCCTGTAGGTTTGAGCAGGACCAAACTCACAAAATGCCCAGAAGAAACCCACCAGATGACAACTTTTTCCATGGAAAAAGACACAGCTATCTTGTGGCAGAAGAGTAAGCATAATTAAACTTATCCTACGTGTCACTGGGTGACAAAATTGACATTGAAAGAAATGTACAAACAGTATCAGAAACAGTCACCACTGCTTATGGGTGGATTTTAGCTGTCCTGTAGTTGTCTCTAATGTTTGTCATGACAGAATCGTAAGCAGCCTTCAATGGCTAAGAAAAGAAAGAATTGCATAATTCAAGAATCTAGAGCCTGATCATATGATTACAAGTCATTAACCTTTTCAAAAAGATGACCAGGTTTATTGAGGCTTATTTAGAACCTACTTTTGAGGCTGTTGCAAGGTGACCTCTACATTAAGTTTTATGTTCAGACCCTCAAAGTGACACCCTAAAAAAAATGTGAAAACCCCCAAGAGATGGTAAAATACAATCAAAAAGCAGAGGGAGAAATCAATGTCATGCAAATGTGACCCTCAGTAAATTGTTTCTGTGTGAGACTCCCCTGAAGAAGAATTAATTCAAGATAATACTTTGTTAGTTTAGGCTTACAGTAAAATATGTTGCATCGTGGATTACTAGAGACACTGTCCCACTGGTGACGTGTTACTACTTCAGACAAGTATTTTCAGCGTGCTTAGAGTATCTGTATGTAGAAGGTGCCTTGTGCACACACATAGTGCAGGGTCTGTGTTTGTCCTTGTTTATATCTGGGCAAGGGCAATACACTAAGGGAAAACTCTCTCATAGTCCTTCCAAATCAGTTCAGTTCTCCAAAGCAGAAAGTTTGTTAGTCGTGTGTCAGAGCTTGAAACTATGTCTAACTGCCATGAATTCAGGTGCCTGCAAGTGTGAGCAGTTTTTCTGAACATGTGAGGGAAAAGCAACTCTCTCCTTCTAGTGCCAAAAGGAGCGGATATGAGCACAGATTCCTAATAGTATGGCTACGAATTTAACTGGAACTGCATGCACTTTTCATACGAGACTCAAAGCAGTTAGGGAAGCAGACAGCTGGCAAACTCACGGTTAAAATCAGCGGCCCCAGAAATGACCTGCATACAGGCTAACTGGTGGCTAAAACTAAAGGGCACATGAAAAGCAGAAAGCAGTCTTAAAATACAGAAAAGCAAGCAGCTACTTGGAGAAGCAATATCTCAAAGTTTTAACTGTGCTGGAGGCAGTAACAAAAACAGTGGACTGACCTTGTAACTTTGAAGATCAGCTGCAACTGATCTTCAAAGGAATCTGTGAATGCCAGGAATGCTGTGAGTTGTATTTTTTAACTAGAATCATAGAGTGTATTGGTCTGAAATGGGCTTCCAAGGGCTATCTAGAAAAACCTCCCTACAACAAGCAAGGACATCTCTAACTAAGTTTCTCAGTGTATTCAGTTCCAGTGAGTTGAGGGGCAGGGGTGCTGGTGAATGCACACCTGCCTCTGAATCCCCTTTTTTATCTCCTGCTGTGAGGGGTGTTTCTTTGCCCAATCCTCTCTTGAGGGAATGTGGCAACTAGCTGTGCACATGCATGAGATTTCACACACAAGAGGGGAAGGGTAGCATCAGCCACCTCCATCTCTTGAGACAGAGGTCATGGGAGACCCTGTATCTTATTATTTTCAGCATGTTATGCAGAAAAATACATTTTCTTAGTGACCTAGACAAAACGGGCAGTGAGGCACATCCCTGGGCCCGCACATCTTGTTCTGCCATCACCACAATGCACACAGCCCTGACAGCTGCAGGGCAACTCGACCTCTGAAGCTGCAAAGCTGCTCCACTACTCCCCCGTTCCTTTTCCCACTCACAAAGTTTGAGGCATTAACCTGGTTTCTGTCAGAGTGGCACAAATACTGACTTGTGGCCATTTTCCTGTCCTCTTTTCCCTCTAAGTCCCCTGCAGAATGTCCTGTTCCTGGGCATGCAAAGCTAAAAACACACTGAGTGGATTCATGGAGTCTTAACAGGGAGGCTGTCAGCACGGGACGTTTCTGTGACTTGCGGTTACTTCGTAAGCTCGATTTCTGAGAGAGTGGAACTGTCTTTCTTCTCCCAGGTCCCCACTTAGCCACGGGATGGGTGTCTTGCAGCACAGTTTGCAACGCCTGCACTCTCTAAAATGGTCCGGTGACAACAATGTCGTGATCAGTGCGTTATGGGTCTAGAAGTAAAGAATTATTGAGTTCTTTGTAAATAATTCAAAGCTTCTTACTCTGTGTTTTAGACTACATTGTGTGTTAGGTACCCAAAAATACCTTCTGTCACCAGCAGTTGCTGCCATGTGATGCAATTAGCTCAATTTCTCAATACTTGCTGCCTAGGGAAATTTAACAAGTAAACATGATCTGTGTCTCTGCGGGTGCGGCGTTCACTTTACCACACATTCCCTCGCAACATCTCAATGCTGCTCGCTGGATGTATAGGCAGGGATTTTTTTAGCGGTAGCAGTCACTGGTACATAATTACCTTTGGAAATATGTTGCTCATTTTTAAAACACCTTAGAACCTTGCAGAGGATTTAGCTAACTGCTTAATCTACAGAGACTGTCTGACATAACTGACACTTTGTCGTCTGCTTCATGCCTTCCTCTGAGTAAAGGACACTGATACAAACTCCTGCTTCAGTCATTCTTGCTCCCAGAAGAGTGCACTGATGAGGCCTCACCTCGAGCACTGTGTGCAGTTCTGAGCTCCTCACTTCAAGAAAGATATTGAGGTGCTGGAGTGGCTCCAGAGGAGAGCAACGAGGCTGGTGAAGGGACAGG
The DNA here is from genome assembly GCA_028565055.1 of Phoeniculus purpureus. Classification (NCBI taxonomy): domain Eukaryota; kingdom Metazoa; phylum Chordata; class Aves; order Bucerotiformes; family Phoeniculidae; genus Phoeniculus; species Phoeniculus purpureus. The sequence goes on from JAOXOE010000874.1 coordinate 18,359,935, forward strand.
AGGGAAAGTCTTATGAAGAGAGGCTGAGGGATCTGGGGTTGTTTAGCCTGAAGAAGAGGAAACTCAGGGAGGACCTTATCACTCTTTATAACTACCTGAAGAGAAGTTGTAATCATGTGGGGGTCAGGCTCTTCTCCCAGGCAACTAGTGATAGGAGGAGAGAGCAGGGGCTACACCAGGGGAAGCTGCACCAGGGGAAATTTAGGTTCAATATTAGAAAGCACTTACTCATGAAAGAGTGATCAGACATTGGAACGGACTATTCAGGGAGGTGGTGGAGTCCCCATCCCTGGAGGTGGTTAAGGAAAGACTGGAAGTGGCACTTAGTGCCATGGTCTAGGTGATTGTGGTGATGTTGGGTCATAGGCTGGACCTGATGATCTTTTCCAGCTTCAGTAATTCTGTAATTCTGTGATCTAGTTCTGGTGTTGTTTTGCTTCCCCAACAGAGCCCTGGGTATTGGACTCTTCATTTTCGCGCTGGCAATTTTACTTATTTTTGCCTGCTGGTATTACAAAAGACGCGGTGGCTACAAAAGCCTACAGGTAAGCACAGCCGCTCACTTCCCAGTGTGCTATTGTTCTGGCAACCTGTTATCATTATTTGCACCACATTTATGCAGAAGACATTGAATCTGTAACAGGACATCTCAGGCAATATGTACTTACTGACCTATACAACGGTAAAACTACACAACATGCAGCACCTTGCTATGAAGTGCTTGCCAGATGGGCAACAGGTGCAGACACCTGGGGAGGTGGAGCCAGTTGCCCAACTTTGCATAATACACCAATAGAAAAAGTGATATCCAGGAAAATTTAAAAAAAACCAGGAAAAATTCTAGTTAACAAAACCCCATACTCACTACACATAAGACAGACCCTAAATAATTTCGTAAACCCCGACAGATGCAATTAGAGCAAATCTAGGAGGTAGAGAAGGAAAATAACTGTTGCGAGTAACCAAGTGAATACTGTGTCAACGCATGGGTGATGCATGATTTCGTGGTATAAAAGCTGACTTCAGTTGTTGTGTAGAAGCTGACCTTTTAAGTTAAAGCACCAACTCCTAAAAGAATCTACTTTGTGTCTTCTTAAAAATGACTTCTAAAAAGACACAATCATCTCAATACCTGCTCTTAGAAGTGGCAAAGAGTTATCTCTGCGTTTCTGATTGTTCTCCTATGAGAGGCTACGTTTAGTCTTTTGAAGTGAGAACCTTACTCAGTTGTATGTTTTACTGTAAATGTATTTTAAGTATTCTAATGTTTTGAAAGAGATTTGACCATTTGGAAATAAAAGAACACACCTCCCATTTAAGTCACCAAATCTATTTCCTTGCTGTTTCTCATAACTTCATCCTGTCACCTTTCGAGTGACCCATCTAACACATGAAGCAGCCGGCAGATTACATAAAATCTGATTTTCCATAGTGAAACGTTGCAAAAATGAATGTGATAGTAAAAAAGAACCTGTGTAAAGAAAACCAAGATTCTTTCACACTCGCTTTGTACATTGTGTCAAAAGCACAATCTTTATTAAAAATTCTTTTTCGTTGCAGATTTCCAGTTTCTGATTTTGAAAATCAGAATTTTTTTTTAGTCTTTCTAGCTAGTAAAGAACTGGTACAGAATGCAGAAGAAATTATGGAACAGGTAGGAGATTAAAGACATGAGTGGGATAAAAAGGAGGAGGCACTCACTCAGGTGAGAAGGTCTCAGTTCCTGCAGAAGTCCTGGACTTAAAAATTGAGATCCTCATTTTTCTGGCAATGTAATTGGATAATACAGGAGAGAGAGCAGGTTTCAGCAGAGACAGCACAGGGTGATAGGTAGATTTACCTCTCTTACATGCTGGCATTGCATCCGGATGTAACCACAAGTTCTAATGCCTGCTGTAAACGTGCTGCCAAATATTAAGTTTTACATAATTTGCTCAAACTTCGCATTGTCTTCTTCCTTTCATCTTTGCCATATTTTCTAACAATCTGTCACAGACTAAAAGCTCTCCTGTGGGCAAAATACGGACCATGGTAGGTGAAGGAACGTTACTGGACAGCAAAACGGCTCTGCCAGAGTATGGAAACATTAAGTCTGTGGTAAGTTGCAGTTCGAGGTTTCATTTACTCACAACATAGTAAGACGTGGTGTGGCAATCTTAGTAGACAGTCCCTGATGATGTCTTTGTTGGGGTGTATGCTTGCTTGACTGCATCCAAGACATAAACTTAAAAAGTAGTGTTTTGTGCAGCTTTTACTGTGAAAAGAGTTTTTTAAAGCTACAATTAAGATTTATTTTTTTTTTAAAGGAAAGGTCTTATTTTACCCGCCTTTGCTCTTAAACTGTGTGACCACACAGTAATCTGTTAGACTGCTGCGATACCTGAATGTACCAAATAAACCGACACCTCCTACACACATGTCTGACAAACAAATGGACTGTGGCTGGTTGACTACACCCTGACAAGGGTTGACAGGAGATGAAATAAAACTAATCATTATGCAAAGGTTAACATTCAAACCTAGAACTTAAAAAACGTTACACTGACTGAATCGATAAATATATATGTCACATTATAGGTGTGCTTCAAGCAGGAAAAAGGCTAATCTACAACGAATTTTAGATAAGCGGCCCAAATCGTTAGCACTGGAAATAAGACAATGTCCTTGCATCGACACTTCTAACAGAAAAGTTTCACTACTGGTCAGAATTCCCGATTAGAAAAAAAAATGTTTTCTTTTAAAAAAAATATCCTGCCCTTATAACACTGAAAATTCTCTCTTTGGTTGGCTGATACAAAGAAAATTAATTGAACCCAGTGCAAATCCAGGAAGCGTATTAGCAAAGGCTAATATTAAAAACATAAATACATAATGAATGAGCTGGGCTCCCTTAGTCTTTAATGCCTTTGTCTCATACCTCGGCTGTTTTTTTCAGTCTTTCACAATGGTTTTTCTTTCCCACCATAGGTACCCGATGCTCCACCGGCTTATGACAAAATTGCTGCAGACCAGTCACCACCACCTTACTCACCATGATCATATGAAGTCTTAAACTCCAACCATATCGATGCAGTTTCTTCATGCTTCCTTTTCATTTCCTGTACATGCTTAACTTTCTTAAAGCCAAGATCGTGAAAAAGAAATCGCACACATTTATTAGCAGTTGCTGACATGTATTCCTGCTTAGTTAACAGAGTTGGTTCTTGAAATGCCTCAATAAATCTGAACATGCTTTTCTTTTAATTTTTTCATTTGCTGTGGTCAGATTACTGTACTGATATCCAAGCATCTTAGTTAGTCTACAAGATACAAGTACCTACCATTGAAAATCAGTCACTTATGAACTGTTGCCACATTTGTTTTGACCTTCCTCACTTACTTTTTCTTTTCTTTAAAAAAAAAATAAACTAATCTCTAGAATGTGATGAACAGGAATCTGTCATAAGATAGACAAAACCATCTGACTATATGTCCTGTTCCAAGGACTAACTATTTCCCCTACCAGTAGTTCTATCAGCAGTTCTAAAATATCACAGAATCACAGAACACCAGAGACTGGAAGGGACCTCAAAAGATCATCTAGTCCAATCCCCCTGCCAGAGCAGGATCACCTAGATCAAGTCACACAAGAACATGTCTGGGCAGATTTTACACATCTCCAGAGAGGGAGTCTCCACAACCCCAACAGGACAGCCTGTTCCAGTGCTCTGTCACCCTCACTGTGAAAAAGTTCTCACATTCATATAGAACCTCCTGTGTTCCAGCTTACACCCATTGCCTCTTGTCCTATCATGAGATGACACTGAGAAAAACCTGGCTCCATCCTCCTGACACCCACCCTTCACATATTTATAAACATCGATGAGGTCACCCCTCATTCTCCTCCTCTCCAAGCTAAAGAGACCCAGCTCCCTCAGATTTAAACCTGCAAAAAGTAATATGTCTCCAAGATGTTAACTTCTCCAGGCTGCCACAACACTGTCAGTAATAGAAAGCAAAGAATTGTAATAAAAAAACGTAAATTAGGCTACAATATTTGGCATTTATTGTTTACTTAGGCTTGTTAATTGTTGTTTATTTGCCACATTGTTTCTTAAGTTTATATGCAGATCAACAAATGGATCCGCAGGGCCTGGTATCTCACAGCAGGAGGTTGCTAAAGCCATGCAACATCAGTCAAAATGAAAGAAGAAAACTGTTTTCATAAAACAGTTATTAACCTCTACTTGTAAAGTACCCAGTTCTTTGTCATTAAATATGCAAATAACTCAAAAAAAACCCCAAGGTAGATATATTCACCTAACATAGACTCCATACATGGTGAGAAATACTAAGACAAGGGGTTTTAGACATGTTTGTTCTCTAGAAGGGAGTAATATTAGCTACCTGTAATTGTTGTGTAAGGCTGTAATCAATATATCTGCTTTTATAAATTGAGTTTATATTTCTATGTAGAAATTTAGAGAGGTATTTAAAAGCTGTCTACTTGCATATCTCATTCCCAATACACGCCTTTATGGAAAGACTCTGTGGACATCTTTAGTGGCAGGAAAAATATACAGAGGAAAATATTTAAAATGTCATCTTACAGCTAGTAAGCACCAGAGATGTAGAACAAAACGTCTGACTAGCTTTTTTTTAACGAGTAGTAATCTAAAGCTTGAGGCTAGCAATCTGTAGCAACTCTGTACCCTGCGTCAACATCCTTGCGACAGACTCTGTGCTGCTCCAGCTGTGTGGTCCTGACACACACATTCATGGCTCAGAAAATAAGCATTTTCTATGAAGACTCATTACTGTAAAGAAGTTAAATGCTTAGAGTTCAAAAAGCTTTACTTCATCCCACACATCTTTCAGCCATATCAGCATTAACTATCTTACTGGGCATTTCAAAAGCTCATGAGGACTAAGTAGAAACAGGAAAGAGGAACCACTGACTAACTGTTCAGCAGACAGAGCTGGATATATTACTCAACTTTGACACTAATTTAGACTTACAGGATAGATCCTTCCTCTTGGGAACCTGTCTTTTCAGAGAGCGTTCACTTTTCTTTTTGCTCTGTGAAAGCAGCATTATTTCTTTACACAGTTAGACAGTGGCCTCAGATTAATTATTGCGTGAAAATAAGAGCAAGAAATGATGAAGCTGGTGGAAGCTTCATCACTCAAGCTAAACACCTCTGATTTTCACACCCTTATCCCAAAGGCAGATTGGTTTCTATTGAAGAGAAAGAACTTATTACTTCCCTTGCTGCAAAATCCAGCTCTTTAGATGTTTTGTTCATGCGGGTTCTACTCTTGGGCTAATGAAAAAGACCACATTTTTGGGCATACCAGTATTCCCATCTTGTGCTCATGTAAATTACGAAGGACAGACAGTCATCCACCTTCTCCTCATCCACCCTAAGCCATCTCTCAAGTTTACCCATCAAAAGAGAAGCAGAGACTAATGTGCCCTGTTTTACCAGGAAAAAAAAAATGGCAGAATGTAGAAGCCACTGTGGTAGCACTATCGATGTCTAGGCTACAAGCTACAGTCACTGCCTTCTGCAGTTGCCCCATAAAACTCTTGCCATGTGCACTCCATTCCTACTGGATTCACATAGGTCAAAACATGAGCAATGCTTGAGCAGCAGACGTCCCTTCACATTTCCAAACCATTTTACTATAGGCTCAGTTACAGGTTTAGACCATGTGCTGCATTTGTCCCTTCTCAGAGAGACAGACCACAGAAGCCAGAACGGATCAGTACAAGATGGAGACTGGCAGCACAAAATAAATACTTCAGTTTTTCAAAACTAATTTAGTCGGGTCTTTTCAGCTCTGCTAGCTTCCATTTCTGGATGGAAGAAACAGACTGTTCTGCTGCTCATTCTCTATGTTCTCTGCTTGTACGGAAAAATAGTTCTTTTCAGTTCCTAGTTTTCAATTTACTTCATCAAGTGCCTCCTTGTAGCTATTGAAAAGAGCTGGCTGATTTTTGGTGAAGAATACTTTATAAAGACAGGGTCTTATATTCCAATTTCTATCCATTTCTTTCCCATTTATCTGGGCAGAAGATCTATTTCTGCACACCATCAAGATTCGCTGTCTGTGGCTGTTTGCAGGAGGAAGTTTAGGTTTGTCATCTGATAACCATATTGAGAAAAAACTTGGAACTCCTTCAGAACTCTGAGTTTCGCTTGTTCTAACAGAACAGCAAATTCATGTGGTAAGTATGAATATTCCTGGAACATTAGTTTCCTATAGCAGCATCCTTGCAAGCATTAAAAATTGTCAGATGCCTACCTTGTAATAAATTACTCTTATTTATGTATCTCCAGAAATCTTTTCCTGAACTTTTTGGTACAGACCATAGATTTAAGAAGCTTGTCTTTTTTACTTTTGTAATCCCTGCTCATGCCCTGCTCCTCTTGGTTGTTGGCCTTCATCAACGGGAAGGACAACAATGGTGTTTCTCAGTTAATTCTTTGTTCAAAACTGCTGCTTTTGAGCAAGATTCATGCACACTCCTACTACTTCTTGAACTGGAGCATGTATTGTTTGCTTTTATGCATACTGTTTACTCTGATCTGTTTCTCTGACTGCTTCAGGAATCATCTTCTTCCAGCGCCTAATTCTGTGCTGCAAAATCTGTTCTTTCAAATACAGGCTGTTTTTTAACAAAAAGCTATTGTTTTGCATAAATTTCATAGGCCACAGAAGGAGGAAAATACTTCAGAATACTTCAGTCTCTCTCATTTTTTGTGTTCCTCTATCAAAGGTTCTTCTAAGTCGCCCTTGCAGAAAAGCACCCTACAAGCAAGAGCAGTATTTTCAATGCATAACATGTAGTTGAACTGTAGAATACTGTCCAGAGAAATCTCAAGAAAATAGTTCTAATTTTAGTCTTGGCATGATGCTAACATAAATTGACAGTATTTATAACTAGATGTAAGCATTTCCTCCTTGACAGTAGTTGAAATTGAATACAATGGTAAAAATACCTGATTTTCATACCATCTAAAGTAATTGCAACACAATTTCTCTCTTTCCTTATTACAACCAAGATGCTCTGTGACTATACAGTGACACCTTCCTTGATATTCTATGTTAGTGCTTTAAGAACAGGGAGTGAAGAACAATTCCACAAATACCAGCACATTCTGCGGACGGGATCTCAGTGTATATTCTGGTACTAGATGACCAGAATATACAGAGTCACACTTCAATAAAAATTACAAACTTACTCTAAATTCAAGACTGATGAACAAGAAACACAGGAGATACAGAAATAGGAATAATTTATCACAAAGTAAGCATCCGATACCTTTTAATCCTTGCAAGGATGCCTCTATAGGAGATTAATGTTCAAGGAATGAATATTCATACTCAAATCTAAATAGTCTGATCTTGACCACTTACTGAAAGGAATCGTTATGAACCACCAACTACATGAGTACATTGTCTTCTTTTTGTGACGCCAGTATTGACAAGTAAAGTTCTGAACCCTGAAGACAATCACAAAAATCGCTGTTACAGGGGTCCCTTTCCTGCTGTGTTTTCCTGTGCTTCTTCGCTTTTACAAATGCTAACCTGTCAGTGTCCTGCACGCTCTTCAAAAGCATTTCTTTTTCTAAGTAATTTTTCTTCTTTGTAGAAGCAAAAATAGGAGAAATTAAAGCAATAATCTAGTTGACTATCCTTTAGTTATGGGTGCAATGCTGGAAGTGGAGTCAGGGGACCAATGATCCTGTTCCCAGTTCTTCCATGTGATGTGATGGAAGATACGTTGTGATGAAAAGTCTGTACTTAATTGTCTTCATCTGGAAAAGGTGGAAAACTCACATCTATGAATATTTTAGTACAATTTCTGCACAACAATTTCTGCATTCAACATCTGGTTTAAAGACCACTTACAGTCATGATGATTTGAGAGGAAAATCATCATTACAGTGCTGAACAGATTTGCAGCGCTTTTCAAAAACACATTATTCAGACCCCACATCTGAAGGGTATAGTAAAACTGAAAAAGGTCACACAGCCACCTCAGTGACTGGATACTTCCACATAAGGAACAATTAAATTTACTGTATGCCTTTATTCTAGAAAAGAGATGATGAACATACAAAGGTCTACATAGGCCACATGGGAAAAGGAACAAAGGGTAAAGGCTGGTTGTAGCTTACAATATAAATATTGTAACATTTATTTGTGGGAATACACAACCCAAGAATGCAGCTCAGACTGAGATCCACCTGGCTGGAGAGCAGCCCTGTACAAAGAGACCTGGGTTCTTGGTTGACAACATGCTCAACATGAGTGAACAGTGTGCTGCAGCAGCAAAGAAAGCAAACAGGGTGCTGAGCTGCAGTAACAAGGGTATCGCCACCAGAGATAAAGAAGTCATTATCCCACTCTATTCAGTGCTGGTCAGACCACACTTGGAGTACTGTGTTCTGGAGAATGTCCAGAGAAGGGCCACAAGGATGATCAGAGGGCTAGAAGACCTGCCATATGAAGAAAGGCTGAGAGAACTGGGTTTTTTCAGCCTTGAGAAGAGAAAGGGACCTTAATACCATGTACCAGTACATTAAGTGTGGCTACCAAGAAGGTGGAGACTCCTTTTTCGTAGGAATCTCATAGAAAAGACAAAGAGGAACGGATATAACTTACCCCTGGGGAGATTCTGATTAAACTCCAGAGGAAAGTTTTTCACCATGAGAGTAATTAGACACTGGAACAGTCTTCCCAGGGAAGTGGTGGATTCCACAGCTATAGACACACACATATATAGGGTTCTGGACCATCTCATTTAAACTGTAAGCCTTTAATTTACTGGGTTGGACTCAGTGATCCTTGGGGTCCCTTCCAAGCTGGTCTGCTGTGATACTGTGTGACATTATTTTCATCAAATGAAACTAAGCAGGTGCCAGGTTCAGAAATAATCAGGACACTTAGTTACATGTTCTCTAACAAATTCTTTACCACACAGTCTAGGTATTTCCTATATGTATTCGATTCTACAAGTGATCGGTCAAATCATCAAGAAAAATACTATGAGGGCTACTAAATTGAAGAAGAAATCACATCTGTCTGAGCTGTCACATAGCTGTAGAAAAGTACCAGGAGACACTTGAAGAGTATTAGGCAAAAATGCCAGGATGCCAGTGTGGACAAGAAGGGAACACCTGGACAAACTTAGGCACAAAAAAGAAGCCTACAGAGGCCACAGAGTAAGTGACGGCAGACAGCATGGGAGGAATACAGAGTTGCCCTCAATGTCCCTGGGCAGATTTAATTCTATTTGAGCTTTGGCTTCCCTACCCTGACTGCTCCCTGGCTGCACGGACACTTCCTCTGTATTCATCCCAGGCTGTTCTAATTTCCAGCCTCTGTACCCTCTATAGGTTTCCTTCTTGTGCCAGGGACATCAAGGCCTACACAAAAAGCTTCTTTAGGTCTGGTTGTGAAAAATAGAGAAAACGTGGCCCTGTTCAGAAGGAAATGGTGACCTGGTTAGCTGGGATATGGAGTAGGCTGAGATATGGAGCCTACACAGTTTTCTCTGCAAAGCATTCGAACCATGCCACCCAAGTCACAGAGGTGGGACCAGGAGAAGAAATGTGGTAGGGACAGATCAGTTTTGCAAATATGTAAAGAACATGAAGGTTCACAAGTCCATTGGACCCGATGACATTGACAATGACGTCCATTGACAGGTTCTGAGGGAATTGGTGGATGAAGTTGCTAGGCCAATATCCATCACATTTGAGAAATCAGCACTCTGATGAAGCCCCTGCGGACTGGAGAAGGGGAAACATAATCCTCATTTTTAAAAAGGGTAAAAAAGGTGACCCGGGAACTATGGGCCAGTCAGTCTGAGCTCTGAGCCTGGCAAGATCCTGGTGCAAATCCTCCTGGAAACTATGCAGAGGCACATGGAAAATAAGGAGGTGACTTGTGGCAGCCAACACGGCTTGAAATACCTGGTGGCCTTCTACGACAGGGTTACAGCAGTATGGTAACGGTACAGCAACCACTGACATCTACCTGGATTTGTGCAAGGCTTTGACACTGTCCTGCATGACATCCTTGGCTCTAAAATAGATATGTATCTGACAGATGGGCCACTCAGTGGGGAAGAAATTGGTAGGACAGTCACACTCAAACAGTTGTGATCAGTGTCCAAATGGAGATCAGTTATGAGTGGTGCTCCTCAGAGCTCTGTTTTGGGCCCAGTGCTGTTTAACATCTTTATTGGTGGCATGGACACTGGCACTGAGTGGTGTGGTAGACATCCTGGACAGAAAGGAGGCCATCCAGAGGGACCTTGACAGGCTTGAGAACTGGGCCTGTGCAAACTGCATGAGGTTCAACAAGTCCAAGTGTAAACTCCAGCATCTGCGTTGGGGCAATCCCAAGCCCAGATACTTAATGAGCAGTGAATGGATTGAGAGCAGACCCAAGGAGAAGGACTTGGGGGTGTTGGTAGATGAGCAGCTCAACATGAGGCAACAATGTGTGAGTGCAGCCCGGGCTGTATCCTGGGCTGTGTCAAAAGAAACATCACCAGCATGTCGAAGGAGATGATTCGCTTTGGCAAGAGCTCAGCTGGAGTACTGCACCCAGTTCTGGAGTTCCTAACATAAAAGAACATGGAAACTGTTGGACAGAGTCCTGAGCAGGGCCACAGAGATGACCAGAGGGTTGGAGCACCTGGAAACAGGCTGAGGGAGCTGGAGCTGTTCAGCTTTGGGAGGACCTTATTACTATAAGCCTTGCAGTACCTATAGGAGGCCTACAGGAAAGATGGAGAAGAGACTCTAGTGATAGGAAAGCTAAAAGAGGGCAGATTTAGATTAGGTCTCAGGGAAATTCATCACTCTGAGGGTGATGAGGCACTGGAATAGCTTGACGAGGGAAGTCATTGATGCCCCTCCCTGGAAGTGTTCAAAGGCAGGTTGGATGGGGTTCTAGGCAGCCTGGTCTAGTGAGAAGTACTCCTGGTCACAGCAGTGGGGTTGGAAATAGATGATCTCTGAGGTCTCTTCCAACCAAAACCATTCTGTGATTCTGTCATTCTGCTCAGGACTCCTATTACGCTCTTTCAGACTGCTGCAGTTGTCTGTTCCAAGAGACATGACAGCAGCACAGATGGACTTTCAGTCTGATACAGCACTACCAATCTGAGTATCGGGTACAGCTTACAGGGAAACAGGCTGCATGAATTGAAGAGCACCTCCTGCTGCTCTTTTTGAAGGATACAGTCTAATTATAAAAAATACTAACACTTTAATAAATTATTTACTTATTTTATAACAGATTTGAGAACTAAAATTCTGCACTACAACAAAACATAATCTAAGCCATATATGAAAGAAACACTGTGATGGATCTGTGGACAGCCTTTGAACGCATGCTTCTGGTAATTTTTCATCTACTTACATGAAACAAGAAAGTTTTTCCTCAGTTACTTATCAGGGTAATTTTTGCTTTGCTTCTTGCATTGTGCTCTTTGTCGTGTCACACAGTGGATTTGAATGACTTGAAAGTAACTCATTTGAACAGGTACTTTCATGACTCTTAATATTTATGAGATTTAATCACTTCTAGGATGGTAGAAGCTGAATCGCTGGAAGAAAGTGGTGGCACATAGTCAGGGGTTTGAATGGGCAAAATTAGTGTGTAGAGCAAAGCAAATTGATTGTGTAGAGTATATCCAACTTAGGTAAATATTAAAAAAAAATGATCAAAGCCGTTCAAAGCAATTAATAAATTAAAAAAAGCTTAGCATGTAATATAGTGTCTGGGTATCTGTATATAATGTCTGAAGGAGTCTAAAAGCAATGCATTTTACATGCTCTGGAAAGCTGAATGTTTCCTTCAAAGACATGTATGTATAAATAATGGTTTTTTAACAAGCAAATATGCAAGTAGTTCTGCTTTTTTATTGTGTCTGTGAATGTAATCTACTTTTTTACATTTACTTTTGTGTTATAGGTAGCACTACTTGGTACAGAAAACAAAAGACACATAGCGATTGTTAATCACTCTTTGCTTTCTTTTGAAAGGAATTCCTACTGTGACCAACCTTTATACTATTGGAAAAGACTGACGGGGAAAGGAATCCTATTCACAAAATGACTAAAATTCATTTAGCAAAATAATGAATCACGCGAACCTCCTGCACAGCAGTCTCAAGCCTTTCTCCAGTTGGATTTGGAAACTGAACATGTGTCCAGTGGAGAATAAAATTCTATGAATTAATAGAATTCTATAAATTAATAATGAAACTGAATCAAGCTTTGCATGTTGCAAAGTGTATCCTTGCCAAATTAGAAAACATTTATAGAACAGTTGTAAAATACTACTGTATTAACTGAGAAAGTGTCTAAGATATCATTCAGGTCACTAGCTTGAGTTCTGAGTTCCTCAGTTAAGCTTTACTAACTACCAGGCAATCTTCATATTTCACTAGCACATAAGGCTAGGCTGGCTACAGGTGAATGACAGACATTATCAACCCCTCTTTCCCTCCCCAAAGAGGGAAGAGAGAGGGAAATAAGGGAGAGAGACTTGAGGATTGGAAAACTACAACAGCTTTAATGAAAACAGTAATATGAAATATATACAAAGCCAATACTGAACCCAATCCCCACTGCTGGCAATTACATCACCATCACCATTGAGGAAGATGCTGAGGAAGTCACAGACTGGACTCGGTGGCAGACAGGAACCGGATACAGGAGCTGGATTCCAGAATGCATGAATTTGGATCAAAGGCTGAATGAGCAAAGTGCCCCTCAGACAACAGCCATTGAGAAGGAGATGAACAGAAGCAGGCAAAAGGGCAAAAGAGAAGGCCAAAGAGGGCTAACCCTTATGGTCCCTCAGCTTTATACATATATGCAATGGAACCCCTTGTTCTTTAGGGTCACCTGTCCTGTCCAATTCTCCCTGTAGAGAACATAGCACACAAGATTTAGCCACATGACCTTGGTCTCCATAGAATCAAGTCTAAGCCAGAGCCTTTCTGCAAACCAATCCTTGGCAGCAACTGTAAACACCAAGCTTTATCACTTATAGAAGCAGCCACTGTCTGCAAAAAATGGCCACTAACTTCAGAAAGTGCAGCTAGTTAGTAGAGATTGAGCTGAAAAGTAAAAATCACTGAACAGAATTAGTTGTTATTTCACAAATCAGAACAACATAAAAATTTAAAATGAAAAGCAGCTACTGCAACCAAGAGAGAAAATTAATTAATCCCAAGGTTCCAGCAGTGAAATGGAAACAAAATGTGTTGCTGCTATATATGGTTTTGAAGTATGTTAAATGTCCTTGCAGAAACTGCCATTTGCTGACACCTTCCTCTGCTGGAAAAGTCACTTGCAGCACTCAACTGCAAAATGCAAAATGTAAATGCTGTAAACTCTGTCAGGCAGACATCTCTGTTAGGGGTCTTTAAAAGCAACTATGAAACATCTTTTTTGGTGTAAAAAAGGAGTAAAGGTGTCGCTTTTTCTAAAATAAACTCAAACCTTCTCTCACCCCAAAACTTACAGCATCCATCTTTCCCACCCTGATGCAAGACCGCTGGGCCAGGAAGAGGCAGCTTCTCATTCCAATTTTCAGTTAGTGCAGAAAGGGAAAGCACCTAAGAAAGGCACAAGCCTTTGTTCACTCCCACTTTCACAGAACTCTGTTTAACTAGTTACCAGGTTACTTTTCAGAAGAATATGAAAGGCAGCCAACACAGAGGGAGTAAGCACTTCAAGCCAAGATCCAAACCGCAAAACTGTACAGCCAGTGTGGAAAGGAAGGAGAAAACTCAACAGGATTAGAAGTAAAACCTTGATGAAAATCAGTCCAGGAACATGGTTAAATACAGATATGTAAGCTTTTATCCCCCTTTGAAATCACAGCTATTAAAAAGGCAATTCACAGGTTTTTCTGAAAATCTTTCCTTCTAGCTTCTAAAAAATAAAAACAATTTAAAAAATCCCATACATACAAAGATGTTCAGCCCAAGATTGGATCTTTGAACCAACTAACAGAGACTAAGACTTCAGACTTTGAAACAACACTTACAAAATCACTATCTTCTATAAAATAAGAGCTACTAGACAGGTACACTTTCCTTGTACGCTAAGTCTCAGAGGATACCAAATAACTTCAATGTTTTCATGAACACTGTGGCAGGCACCTGTAAACTCAGCTGATCTCCAGAAAATAACCCAAGGATTTTATCAACCCAAGAGATTAAATCATTCAATTCTAATTTAGTAATTCCATCTGCATTAAGTAGGAAGATGCATATATATGTATTCCACCATGGTGTAACAGATGTACACAGTTTTAAACTATTCCAACACAAAGCAGTACAGCAACTTCATTTATTGTATGCAGATTCTTCTGCATTGTTGCTAAACAGTACACTGGTCCAAAGTTACTAAAATACTTACAAAACTATACATTATGTAAACAAAACATAAATAAGACAGCATAGTTCTTTGTACATGTAGTTTAGTACAGATCGTTAGGAATTAATGAATATTTACAATTCTATAGCATAGCTTGCATTTTTACAATGCATAAATACTTTTTGTACAGGAAAAAATTAAAAATTTGACAAATAAAAAGGAGATCTATATAGTCATAAACACACTGGCAAACAGTCCATACTGTAAAATGGAACATGTGCAAAAGGCTAGATTTCTCCAAACTGTTTAAGGAACTCACTAGTCATTTCTGACCTTTTTACTGAAGAGCTCTGAAAACTCATCTTCAACAAGCTAAATAAATTTTTCATCTTCTTAATCCCCATAGATAAACAGGCAAGAGCTGTAGTCTTAAGTAATCAACTGTTCCAAACAAAGAAATTATTCAATAGTTAAAACTTCCAAAGTCAGAAGAATGCCCCACAATTTCAAGTAGTTCATTTGTAGTAAAATTAGGATGCAGCTTTGTCAGGTTTATCAAGGCAAGATGACTGAGGTGCAGGGAAGACAGTGGTAGGACTTCTGCTTTTGCACACAGCAATGGGAGGCAGTGATGAAGACAGGGAAGAAACTTTTGATGCTGGAGTATTTATAGCATTCAAAATGGCTCCCTCTGGACTCACCAACAGTTTTTTTATAGATGTGTCTAAGTGTAACTCTGTGGTGTTACTTCGTAAATGAGAGTTTGGAGGATGAAGAGCAGAAACCACAGAAGTTGTAGCTACAACATTAACAGGAGACTTCATCACTGAAGACAAGGGTAGGGATGCTGCAGACAGTGGAGTACAAGAGCTAGCTGGAGTACTAAAAATCTGGGGTGTTGCAGGTACGATAGGCAAAGCATCTCCAGACCCAAACGAGTTCACAGTTTTCGTAGAGCTTTTCTGTGGATGTTTTAATATTTGACAACTCAATGAATTGCTTGATGCAAGCATGATTTTTGAGGTTACTGGATTAACAACTGGCACATTTTGAGCCTCTTGACCATGGTTAATAGTTAAAGGAGGATTTTGTTTTGTATTACAAGACAGAAGAAGAATGTGACTGCCAGCTCCAAGGCCTTGTGGTGGAACAACAAAACGAGTTCCATTAATCATTATCTGAGTTCCAGGTGCCAAAGGCATATAGGTGTTAATGACTATTTTCTGTTGATTGCAGGGCTCTCTCAGCTGACCTCCTGCCTTGGTAGACACAGTTGATAAAGCTCCAGACATTTGAATTGTAGAAGCGCAAGTATAACCATGACTTTGTTTCTCTGCACTGAGAGGCACCTGCTGGCACTGTAGGGAAGAAAAACTGGGAAAACTAACAACTGTGTCTGTATTTGGTGATGGAGAGGGCAATGCACTCTGAGGTTGGACACCTGCGTTACTCAGCATAGGAGCTGAAACTCCTGATGAGTGAAACTGAAGCAGTGTGGGCAACTGGCTTTTTGCTACCGGAGGAGGAACTGATACTGTTGCCAACTGAGGAATTGTATGCAGAACTGTATGTGGGGTAGCTACAGATCCAGACAAGCCAATGACTGGAAATTGCAAAGCAGATGCTAAGTTTTGAGGAGCTACTGTTGGTTGTGTTGTTGAAATCAGGACAGATGAAGCAAGATGTCCTGTTTTCACAGTTGATATCCCCACAGTACTTCCAAGATTTGATGTACACAGTTGAGTACCCAAAACTGGTCTTACTCTTGAAGGATCATTTCTACCAATCGAGACAGTGGGCCATGTCCCAGAATTCCCACTTGATTCTATACGTCCATTTGCTGATGTTACTGTAAAGGCATTTTCGGCTTTTGCTGCAACACATACAGATTCGTTAACAGACATAGCACTTGGACTCACAAAACTTGCAAAAGGAAGCAAAGTACCACTACTTGTCAAAGACAGTGCCGTGCCCGTGCTCTTTTTGTCTACTCCCTTAGAAGTGGCAGAGTGCAATATATTGACTGGTGGAGCCTGTTGTATATTGCTTACATTTACGATAGTCTGGCCTACGTTTAGTCCAATTTTTGCATCTTTTACTTGAGCAACAATTGGTGATGAATTTATTCTTACTGGTGCTCCCACTGTACATGGGATCAGAACCAACTGTGGTTGCTCTGTGGCACTAACCAAGGTTTTGCTTAGGGAAGAAGGAAGATTATGTTTTAATGACTCTGCCACTAGGTTGGTCATTGAGGGGCCACTGGCAATTTGTGTGTTAATGAAAACCAACTTTTGAGTATTAACACCAGCAGATGCAAGAGAAGGTATAATACTGACTCCTGATGTCCCACAAGGTGATAAAATAGGTGGATTTGTGACTAATTTAAGTTTTTGGACTGGAGTACCACTGACTAAATCTCCATTTATTGCTGAATGAGACTCAGCTTGTACAGCAGCATTATTACTAGTTTTAGTGTCACTTTGTTGCTGCACAGAGTAATTTGGAGTTATTATAGTGTTACTTTGCTCAATGCTGGTCACACTAACAGGAGTAGCTGACATCAAATTGCTAGCTGATGAAATGAGGGATAAAGAAGGAGACGACACATAGCAAGAGTTCTCTATTACTTGACCCAAAGTTCCCCCAACAGCACTCTGCTGTAAGGTGTACTTGATATTTTTTTCTATTGCCTGGGTAAAATCAGCTGGGAAAGCTGGAATGTTAACAGGAGCAACTGTTGAGAGAGTAAATCCAGAAAGACATGACTGTTCAATATGCGGGAGACCTGATGTGGCTGATGCTACAGATGTAAGAGTAGACAATGCTGTAGTTTTTGGTACAAGAAAGGCCTGAAGCTGAGGTGCATAATTGAAAACTGAACTAGAAGATAAAACACTAGGTGAAATCTGATCTGTGTTGGTTTGCACTTTAACAATTCCTGTGTTTCCACCTCTTGTTGTGACCAGAATAGATTGCGATTCTCTAACACACACTGTCTTGAGCTCTTGCTTAGTTTCAAAAGAGTCAGTTATCCACTGTGATGCAACACTATGAGAGGCAGCAGCACTGTTTGTAGACCCACTTAATGCTGTTGCTGATGCCACAGACTGTCTAGCAGTTGAATGCACAGGTGAAGACAAAGACATGGGGAATGAGGAAGTTGAAACCGTAGTCTTGATTTTGACAGTTTCAGTTTGGTTCAGCTTTATTGTTGATGATGGTAAGCTACCTGCTGAAGTGACAACAGGCAGTGCTTGTATTGTGTTCGTGGTTCCACTCACTTGTGACAAGCAGGCAGTGTTCTTATTAAAAATTGTACTAGGTGACTGAGCGGTATCATTTGTGGAGCCTGTTACCTTAACAGGTGTTACAGAAACACCAACATCTGGTATTTCTGGTAAGGTTGTGGAGTGCAGCTCAGATGATTTTTCTTGTAGTGACTGGATGTCCTTGGACATAATTTTACCTTCCTTCTGCTGAATAAGAAAATTCTTAGGTAAAATAAGAACTTGCTGCATGTATTTTTCTCCAGTTTTAGGGTTTATCGCAGGTTGCATTTGAATTTTCATAGAGCTGTTGTGGAAGTCTACTGGTAAACAATGGCCATTTGACATTTTGTATACCATTTGTAAAGGAGCCTTTGAACTGGTCTGGCAGGGCAATGCTGGTTTTATCAGTGATGATTCCAAAACAGATACAACTGGTTTTTCAGAAGTAGACGGATTTATGCCAGGGGTGGGTGACAGATGATTTGATAAGGTCACTTTGTTCCCAGTATTCTTGGCAAGCAAAGCCTGGAGGGGTTTGGTCCCTTTCAGAAAGTTTGATACTGATGTTGCAGGATCTGTCACGGAAAATGAATCTAGGGTTGACCCTTCAGATTGCTGCAGCTCAGTCAAACAACTATCTGGCTGTGAGCTACTTTCTGAACTCTGGACCACAATCTCATCAGTGCTCAGTTTAGCCTTCTTCCTTGGCAAAAGCTCATTAGTGCTTTGATCCAGACAATTACTTTGCTTGGACAGTCGCTTAACACATTTGGGCAGTGGTATCTTCTGTATTTCTTTAAAAGTTGATTCTTTTTTCAGAAATCTGTTTTTTCCTGCAGGTAAATTCATGTCTAACAGTTTCATTTCATCTGCAAGGAAATTAGAACAAAAACTGTGTTTTATATGTTTGCAAGTGATACCTCTTATACAACAATTTTACAGTGCCTTGCTACATGCAAAACACTAGTTTCAAGTGGAAGGAGAATATCTGCTTCTTTAAGAGCATGTGGTCAAAGACCTTTTTCAATGCAAAAACGGTGTACTAAGGAAAGGAGCAAGTCATAAACACAAACATACAGGGACACACATGTGACCATAGGAGACGCTAGGGAAAATCAAACCTGGTCATTCACATGAATTGATGAAAGCATGTGAGAGTGTGAGAATGCTTATTCCAGCAAGGTTATCTTAAAGGAAGAAGAGGGAAGCCAGAAACAAAACATACGGAGAAACAAATCTATCAAAATAAACATGGAGACAATGACAAGAATCCACCTCATCAGTCACACAATTTCATGGGTTCTCAGGAAACTGCAGGTGCCCCTTCCAAGGTGCAACTTAGACTCTGCAGCTTGGACTTTGCAACCTACAGGACTCCCAGGGGAGCTCCTGGTTACAGGGCTCCTGGGGTGAGTGAAATTTCAGTAGCCCTATACAAACCCATGGAAGGATGTGGGAGTGGAAGGAGGGAGGAGCTACAAGGACACAGCAGGAGGCCACAGCCTCCCAGGGAGAGCTGCTGTGGGCGAGTATATCTTTCCCTAGTCACACACAATCTGTGTGTATTCACTGCTCACTAACAAACCACATATCAGGGTAGCTAGTGAGCTGTAGGTGCTAGGGTCTGAGCTTGTGTATCAGGTAAGCTTGGAAGTGCTGTAGGACAACACTTTGAGTGCCATGTTTCATAGGTAGGATCAAGCTGGACCAGTCAGTGAGCTGGGGGTGCATGGAATGGTTAAGAGGGTCCAACATGCAAGGAGGGGTGCCAGGTAGACAGAGGGGCTGTGCCTTGATGCTTTGGCAAGGTTTTGGCAGTCTGGGGATGCAGAGGCACCTCTGTGTGGGGGGACCAGGAGCTGCCCTGTGCCAGACAGTTGGCTCCCGAACCAATCTGCTAAAGGATATCGCTGAGACTGTTAGGCAAACTGGTCATGCCTCACAGGAAATGCTGCACAGGAGTGTGTCAGAGAGGAGTAAGGAAAAACCATGTAAGAAACAACCCCGTTGAAACCAACGTTAGTGAAGAATGAGGGGAAATATATGCTCCAGGCACTGAAATGAATTGCCCTATAACCCACAAAGGCCATGGTGAAGCAGGGTGACGATGGATTCTGGAGCACGTAAGGAGAAGTACAGATGACGTATTATAGAATGACTGCAACCTCCAGTCCCCAAGTCTGCTATGTCACTTGACAGGGGAGAACTCCTACTTAACATCTGAATGAAGCTGTACTTGGTAAGAAGGTGAAGCTGGGTTGGGGGGTTAGGTGTTTTAGTTTCTTTATTTCTCACCATCCTACTCTATTTTAACTGCCAATGAATCAAATTCATTTTGAATTTGAGTCTGTTTTGCTTGTGACAGTAACTGGTGAGTGATCTCCCTGTGTGCATCTTCACCCATGAGCTTCCCAATCTCAGCTTCTCTCCCTGTCCTTTTAAAGACAAAGTCAAGCCCCCATAAATGTAAATTCTACCAAGCTTTCTGTCTTCCAACATAAATAGTTATGCAAAAAAAAGGCAAGAACTTGCGTTTGTCAGAATGTTCATCTTGGACATGTCTGCCATGTTCTAGTGTGTATCATATGCATCATAAGCTATTTCAATATTATCACTGTAGTAAAGTAAAAAGTGGGACACAAGCTCACATGGAAAACTTAAGTTCCTGAATCAACTTGATTCAGTTTCTGAATCAAGTTCAAGCTATCAAATTCCATTAAATACTTACCATTGTCTGAGTGATCTTTCTGAGGAACTTCCACATGTTCTGCAGACTCTGAAGATTTACCACATACTACTGCAAAAGAATCTTTGCCAGAATCAACTTCACTTTCATCATTACTCCACAATTCTCTGGTAAACTTATCATGATCTGGATGTCTTTTAAAGTCATCATAGTCCTTCTTCAATCTAGACCTTGAAAATAACAAAACTAACTTTACTAAACTTCACCAGACCATTTTAAACATTTTCTTTATTAGTATCTGTTGCCACACAAAAAGTTGGTGTAGAAAGTACTGCCTGTGCCCTTCAAAAAATTTCATGGTAGCTGTCTGCAAGTCTCTAAAAGCTGGAAAAAGTGAAGTGACAGTGATTTCCTTTCCCTAACCAAAACCGTATTTTATGTCATTAGAAGTCCTCTAACAAAAGGCAAGAAGAGTGAGCCAAATACAACAATTGCTAGTTTACTGCATCCATTTTCTGTTTCCTCCTTTACCTTGGACTGAGACAGATGAACCTGTATGGACTTGAGTAGTAACTGTAACAAGTCTACCCTTTCCTTTAAATGAAACCTCAACTACTGAATTAAGTAAATCGTTTTCTCAAATGCATTATAATTTTGGCCCAGCTATGGGACAAAACTGTAACTTTCTGCCGTAAGAAAACTTTTTTCCTCTGGGCCATCAGAACAGGTGCTACTGTCATTTTGATAGGCTCACACTACACTACAGAATGTACATATGATGGAAATACACAGCTGTTGTACTGAAAGGTATTGGTAAAACACCTTTCAGAAGCGCATACACTTAACCTTGATACTCCTACAATTCTAAGTATTCTCATTGTCCCTTTTTCTGAACAACTGTTTAGATGGAATCTAAGGGTTATCTGAGTGTACCAGCTGCTGATAACAACACAATATGCAGGATCACTTAGCAAATAAATGTATTACAGCATTTGGCACCTAGTGTGGAACAGAATCTAGATTCTATTGTAACACTTGTTTGCATTGAGAGAAGCAATGGCAGGCTGTTCCCTAAAGGAGGAGCCAAGTATGACGTCAGGAATTATGACAACAGAAAGCAGCACCATACTACTGCTCCTGAATGAGGGAGCAGGGTAAGATGAAGGGTAGTAACTGGATTCAACCATGAGCCCAGATCAATAGTCAAGTTCCTGGTGCTAAAGCAGGTCTGATTCTATGATGTCAAGCTGGGAAGCCAATTCACAGGTTCAGGTAAGTATCAGGTCCAGTGGTGGTTGCTATGTTCAAGATCCCATTGACTCATTTCTGGGCAGGTCCACAATGGTGATGCAGTTCCAAGAGAAGCCTGACAGTCAATCCAGATTAGCAAGACTTACAACTAAGCAGCGTAACTGCTGGAATTCAGCAGGAAACTGGCATTCCTGTGGCAGAGACTGAAGGTTGCAAAATGACCTAAAATGGGGATCCTGCACCTGTGACCAGGAGATGTGGATGAAGGCCCAGGTGAGACTGGTTAGGTCAGTAAGACCTAATAACTTACTGCTTTGACACTCACCAAGAGCAGGTAACCTTGAAGTATGTATGCAGATGTAGCATGGACAATACTTCAACTCTGTCATTAGGATTTTGATCTAGAAGTGGGACTTCTAGAATTATTTCTAGAATTACTTCAAAGAATTACAGAAAGACACAAGAGAACCCCTACTGTACTGAAGTTTCTAGGTGAGAATTTCCATTTTTCTTCTGAGGAACTTCTGCTGTGGGACCAGTGAACAAACATGATCAGTGGACACAAATTTTTAAAAAAAAAAAGGTTTTTTTTTTTATAAACAAAACTTGCTGCTATTTACATAATCAAGGAATACCTTTGAAGAGACCTTTAAGACTGTCAAGTCCAACCTTTGTCCCTGCACTGAAAGGTCTCACTAAATCGTGCTTGAAGCACCTCATCCACACATCATTTAAATACCTCCAGGGATGGCGACTCTACCACCATTCAACATTATATTCTGTCATGATTTTGAAAAGACCTGAGAATCTTTTAGAAGGGGGAAAAAACAACCGGATTTTGATCACAAAGGGTACTAAGGTATTGCACCAAGAAAGAAATTCTGCTCAGCCTTTGACAACCTAGAAGGCCAACACATGTAAGAGATGATAGCTGGCTGAGACACCTTATAGACAATGCATCTGCAGCTAGACTTGTGGTGACTTTGCTGTTTAAACCAGTATAAGCAATCTCTACCCAGCTGCTTTTTCCCTTTCATGTGACATCCTCCTTTTCCACTGTCACTGGCACTGCATAGCTGTCTAGCAGATGTATAACAAACCACACAAAGACATCGATTTAGCCTTCCCCTCCCACCTCTCTTTCCTCCTCATGATTTGTAAAGATTGTTTTGCAGATGGAGCTGTTCCCTGGTAGACTGTGTGTCTGTCCTAACAGTTACATCATGGAAATATCTAGGCTAGCACTGCTGAATAAACTAGGGTTTTTTCATACTCCCCTGAGAAATAAGAGTTAAATTAATCTCAGAAATTATCCTTCGGTCTAAGTGCACGCTTCTATAGCTACCAGCACACACAGTGGTAACAAGACCTAAGCCACACAGTTCCAGACTACAATCTACTCAGTAGTCTTACAGATTTTACACTACAGTTCTGCTTCTGTATTCTATAACAGTTAACAAACAAGAACTAGTACTGGGCATCAAACCATTCTGCAGCAGGATTTACATAAAGGATAGAACTGAAAACCCTATATATTTGAAACTGAAATCCTTTCTAATTTTTATTAACGTTTGCTGCATTTCCAAAACAAGTCTAAATTGCTCAGACAAGAAGAAATGAACAGCTAAGGAAAATTAACAGAAACTTCAGTAGAAAGTTCTGCACCATGTAACTCTGTAAGTTGCTTCCTTCACAATCAGTATCACAGGCAGCTGCCTAACTTTACCTATTACATGACACAAAGTTCAAGCTTCTAATTATTACTTTCGTTTAAAATGTCTATGTGGCAAAACTAAGGTGTGATTATAGCAACAGCTGTAAGGCTAACAGACAAAAATGGCACCATGTTTGAAGATAAAATGATGATAGCAAGTCAATATGCAGCCTCTCCAGATTTATAATATATGTAGTGTCTTCACTGCTACTAATACTTGCCCTTATTAGATTTAACTCAGTCATCACTTCACTGTTACTTTTCTAACACACCACATTTTAACCGCATTTCAAATCTACAGGTTTATAAAGACCTCAAATCAGTGTTCTTAAAATTACTTTGCAGGTAATACTTTCACAACCAATATAGGTAGGTTTAGACAGTAAACAATCTGACCAAGTATTCTAAGAAGCCCTCTAGTTTTCCAGATACGGATTTTCAGGATCTCTTAATCAAAGGCAGAGCAATACAAATCCTAGATGGATTGTGATGCAGCTATTGTTAAGCATGCTTAAGGATTCTAGAGCTTTTTATAGGAAAAAAAACTATTAGGGAGTCAAACTAAACTTTATTTAGACACAGTAAGTCTGGAATAAACTTGCTCATCTCCTCAAAGTATTGTATTTACTTGAGAAGCCACTTTATCAGTTTTAATTTAAAAGGTGAATTTTATTCTCTTTTCCATTCAGTGCACTATCGTTAAAAAGAAAGCAGCTAATTACCTGTTTCTTTGAAATGCTTTCATTAACTTTGGTTCCCATGGTAACAGTTCATTAAGCAGTCGTATCAATGTACCATGCAGCTCCTTTACTGCTTGCTTCCGGTGGTACCATCTTCCCTGAAAACAGAAGTAACACTTATCTATCACTGCATTAGACCTAAATCCTGTTACACAGTACCACTATAATCCTCTTTAGAGCATACAAGGAAAATAACTGGAAGAAAATATTAGTACGTGTCGTACTTACATCTACTCTTAACCTCTGTAAAACATAAAATACTTCTCCTTCCTTTTCAATAGTACACAGATGATGTTGTCCCGGGAGTACAGAAATGGACAGATGCGTGACGATCAATACAACCAAGCGAATGCTGTTTATTAAGCATCAGACTGTCCCTTTTATACACAGCTGAGCAGTCCATGCAATACAAGTGCATTGCTGATTGGTACAACACATCTGCCCATATGTCTTAAAAGCTACTGCTATCGGTTAAGTACGTCTGTCCCATGAATGAGTTAGTTTTCATTCCACAACCTGTTGTTTTCCTTCCACGTGCCAGCTCTCTCACAAACCTGCACATCGCTGACCTTGAGAAACTCTCCGAGCAGGCTTCAAAGCCCTTAGCTCAG
>JAOXOE010000874.1:18388261-18405616 GCA_028565055.1 Phoeniculus purpureus
TGTTAAAGTTGATAAATATGGAAAGGGTGGGTGTCAGGAGGATGGAGCCAGGCTCAGCTCAGTGTCATGCAATGACAGGACAAGGGGCAATGGGTGTAAGCTGGAACACAGGAAATTCCACATAAATATGAGAAGGAACTTCTTCATGGTGAAGGTGATGAAGCACTGGAACAAGATGCTCAGGGAGGTTGGAGTCTCCTTCTCTGGAGATGTTTAAAACCTGCCTGGACATGTTCCTGTATGATTTGATCTAGGTGATTCTGCTCTGACAGGGGAGATTGAGGTCCCTTCCAATCCCAAATATTTTGTGATCTCCCCAATGCTGACAGCCAAGACCAGTCAGGCTGAATGCTTGTTTGAATACCAGGTTATTTTTACAGATAAACATTTACCTGCTACACAACAAAATGAACAGCTACTCCTTCACTCCTCAATTAAAATTTAAAAGCAAAGATTTTATGTAGGAAATTATGCTACATTACCACATAATGGTAATACAGTCAAACCAGCAAACTATATTCTTACTTCCTTCTTCTTGATGTTATCTGTCAACAGAATTAATTGGTGCATTTTCATCAGAAACACGTTAGTAGAACAGGTGTGCAGAGATGCTGAATTTCCACTGTTTTTCTCAGAACCTGGCTAGTCGGGTCACAGATGACTTAATGTAGCATTGATAGCAGTCCTCCCTCCTTCAAGATGGGAAGACTTTCAAATGTCCCCTTTCAAACACTGACTGCAGGTTTCCTCACAATAAAAGATAAGGGCCTCTGAGGATGACCTGATATGTTATGGGATTAACAAATAAATGGAATGCAATATCTAATAGCACAGAAAAAAATTAAGCAGCAGAGTAGCCATGAGTGTTCTACACACAGTAATCAAAACCACTCAAGAAAGCACATGAATGATCTGATGGAATGACAGGAGTACAAAATACTAAGTATTACACCCCATAGTTATGTCACAGAATCACAGAACTGTCAGAGTTGGAAGGGACCTATAGAGATCAAGAAAAGAGTTTTCTCATTAATAAGTGGTTTGTAGAAACAGACATCTGTAAGCACTACCTTCTAGGGTTAATGAAATCCTGCAGCATTTTTTTAGTAGACATGAAGTAAAATTGTCCTCTACATCAACTGAAGACTACTTCAGCAGAAAGAAGTCTTTTTCTATCATTCATAATCTTGCTGTTACTAGATATATGAAGAAATGTCCCTTTCCATGTATGTGAGCTAATTTTAAGTTGGTAAGAGCCCACATAATTTAAATACAAATATCCAGTACCTACTTAGGGTGTGTACTGACTTACGTTTTATACAGTACTGCTTCCCAGTACTACTGCTTCTATAGCTTGGTTATGGCTTCTAGATTCACAGTATTGTTTATATCGGAAAAGACCTTTAAGACCATCAAGTCCAACCATTTAACTCAGTACTGTCACCACTAACCCTTGCCTTTTTATACCATCAGGGATAGTGACTCTATCACTTCCCTGAGCAGATTGTTCCAGAGCTTTGCAACCCTTTTCGTGAAGAAACTTTTCCCAGAATCCAACCTAAACCTCTCCTGGTGCAATCTGAGACCATTTCCTCTGGTATCATTGCTTATTTCTGGGGAAAAGAGACAAACACCTACCTACCTGTGGTATTTCGAAACATCAACAGTCTAGTGGATTTTAGTAAGAGGGAGCTGCTTTGGAAATCAGATACTTAAAGAGATTGGTAACTTTTCAAATTCAGAGATGGATGACATTGAATATTCTTCCTCACCAATTTATGGGTCAGATGCTAAAATTTTAGTTACTTACTTCAATAGTAGTTTTGACTGAATTGCAGACTCACAGAATTGAAGAAAAGACCTCTAAGATGATGAAGTCCAGCCTAACAGCACCACTGCCACCTAGACCATGGCACTAAGAGCCATTTCCATTCTTTCCTTAAACATCTCCAGGGATGATGACTCCACAACCTTTCTGGGTAGTCCGTTCCAATGTCTGATCACCCTTTCTGAGAGGAAGCACTTCTAACATCCAGCCTAAGCCTCGCCTGGTGCAGCTTCAATCTGATGGATTCAACAGCTATTAAGGGTGAGATTTGTAATATTTCTTTGTACTTTAATTTGTGTGCCCTGTTTGCTACAATGTGTCCAAGCTTTGATTAACAAGACAGTGAAACAAGCTTTCTTTATAAACAAAGAATGAGGAGATAAGAGGTTACAGAGAACAGAGTCAGCTGAAAAAAACAACCCTGGAACAAAAACAACATGGTGTCACTGCAAATTAAACCTTGGGTGCAGTAGAGAAAATAAAGATTCCTTAGAACAGAAGACATTCTGTTGTACTAGCTAAGTGACCTTTGTAGATAATGAACTTGCAGAGTTAATGAAAAATACTGTCTTGTAAAGCTTGAGTACAGGCTGCTTGCATCAGCGCTTTAAGGGTATGTAAGTAACACTGCTAGCTCAATAAAATGTCTTTGATCCACAACTGGCATCCAACTTATTACACCACAAGGCCATGTCCTCTTGTCTTATCACTAGAGCCTGGGAGAAGACCCTGACCTCCATCTGTCCTTCCGGTTAATTATAGAGAGTAATAAATTCCCCCCTAAGTCTCCTCCACGCCCCCTCAGCCTCTCCTCGTAAGACTTTTCCTTCACCAGTCTCACTGCTCTCCTCCAGACCTGCTCCAGCATCTCAATCTCTTTCTTGAAATGAGGGGCCCAGAACTGCCCCCAGTACTCGAGGGGAGGCCTCACCAATGCCTAGCACAGGGAGTGAATTACAACCCTGGTCCTGCTGGCCACACTAGTCCTGACACACGCCAGGATGCCAGTGGCCTTCTGTGTCACCTGGGCACACTGCTGGCTCATGTTCAACCAGCTGTCAACCACTACTCCTAGGTCCCTTTCTGCTAGGCTGCTCTCCAGCCACTCATCCCCCAGTTTACAGTGCTGCAGGGAGTTATTGTGGCCAAAGTATAGGATCCTGCACTTGGCCCTGTTAAATCTCATCCTGTTGGCCTCTGCCCATTGACCCAGTCTGTCCAGATCTCTCTGCAGCATCTTCCTCCCCTCCAGCAGATTGACACTCCCCCCAACTTGGTGTCATCTGCCAATTTACTAAGGATAGACTCAATCCCTTCATCTAGGTCGTCCATAAAGACCTTGAATGGAACTGGGTCTCGTACTGATCCATGGGGAGTACATTACTGTACATCCAGTACATTACTGGTCATTGGACACCAACTGGATGCAGCACCATTCATAGCCTCTCTCTGTGCTTGGTCATTCAGCCAGTTTTTAACCCAAAGGAGGGTGCACCCATCCAAGCCATGGGATGCCAGCTTTTGCAGGAGGATGTGGTAGGAGATTGTGTCAAAGGCTTTGCTGAAATCTAGGTAGACCACATCCACAGCCTTTCCCCCATCCACTTGGTGGGTCAGCCAGAGAGAGAAGGAGATCAGACTGATTAGGCAGGACCTTCCCTTCCTAAAACCATGCTGGCTAGGCCTAATCCCCTGTACATGCCACTCGATGGCACTCAGGATGATCTGCTCCATACCCTTGCCAGGCACTGAGGTCAGGCTGACAGGCCTATAAGTTCCCCAGATCCTCCTTCCCGGCCCTTCTTGTGGATGGGCACCACACTGGATAACCTCCAGTTATCTGGGTCTTCCTCAGTTAACCAGAACAGGTGAAAAATGACTGGAGAGTGGACTAGCTAGCTCATGGTCCACTCCTTAAGCACCCTGGGATGAATCTCCGATAGACTTGTTAGGATCTGAGCAGCACAGCAGGTCACTAACTACTTCAGCTTGGATTATAAAAGGAATATTCTGTTCCCCATCCCTGTTTACCAACTCAGGAGCCCAGTTACGCTGAGGATGGCCAAGCTTTTTGTTAAAGACTGAAGCAAAGAAGCTGTTAAGTACCTCAGCTTTTTCCCTGCTGTTTTCAATTACCATGTTCCTCCCTTCATCCAATAAGGAGTGGACATTTTCCCTAGCCCTTCTTTTGTTATTAATGTGTTCTTAAAAGTACTTATTATCCTTAACAAATCACGACAGATTAAGTTCTGATTGAGTTTTTGCATCTCTAATTCTCTTTCTACATGACCTTACAATATCCTTAAATTCCTTCCCGATGATGTTATAATATTCTTCCTGATTCACCTGCCCCTCTTTCCAAAGCAGATACACACTTTTTTCCCCCCCAGTTCTTGGAAAAGCTCCCTGCTCAACCAGACTGGTCTTATTCCCCACCAGCCTGTAGGAAACTGGCTGGCGGCCCGGGGACATGAGTCCTTGGAGGGCCTGCACAACCCAGGCCTGGAACTCCTAGATCGTCCTCGAGATGCTTTTGAACGCTGGGAAAAGTAAAGAATTTGATACATAAGTTGCAATAATAGAATGTGCCAGCAGGATGGATGTTGGTAACCGCAAGGCAGGAATTAAAGGAAATATGGCTTGCTGAACCAATCAAAGTAGTAGTAGGAACTCACAGTAGTAGTAGGAACGCGTGAACAGTGTGCTTGAACCAATGAGAAGCAGCTTAGAGCCAAGTGGATACAGAATAACTGTATATAATGGCTGTGCTTTTACTAATAAAAAGGAACAAGTTGCTAACTCATATTGAGTTGTCTCTTGATTCCCTAATCCTGTCTCCCACACCAGCCCATTTTTTGGCACAAGGGAACAGCCTGCTCCTGTGCCTTTAAGACTTCACCCTTGAGGTACAGCCAGTCTTCCTACTGTCCTATATCTTTCAGGGCAGCCTCCCAAAGGACCTGTCAATCAGTCTCCTGAATAGGCCAAAGTTAGCCTTCCAGAAGTCTAAGGTAGCAGTTTTACTAATCACTCTCCTCGTTTCTCCAAAGATTGAAAACTCAATCATCTAATGATCACTGTGCCCTAGGCGACCTCCAACTTCCCCCCAAAAGATCTTCCCTGATCACAAGAAGCAGGTCCAAGAGGGCAGCTTCCCTGGTTGGCTCTCTCACCAGTTGTGTCAGAAAGTTCTCTGCCACACACTCCAGGAACTTTGGGGCATGTTCTCTCTCTGCTGTATTGTATTTCCATGAGCACAAGGGGCACTGATTGTGAAAACTCTCTCAACTGCTTATAAAAAATTTCATCTGCTTCTTTATCCTGGTTGGGTGGTCTGTAACAGATTCCCACCACAAAATCATTCTTGCTGGCTTTGCTCCTGATTCTTACCCAGAAGAAGTCAGCCCTATCCTTACCCTCACTAACTGCTATGCTTTCATATGTCTCCTTAACACAGAGGGCCACTCCACTACCTTTTCTTCCTTGCCTACCCCTTCTGAAAAGTTGATAACCATCAATTGCAGCACTCCAGTTGTGGGAGTTAACCCACCAGGTTTCTGTGATGGCTACCATATCATAGTTTTCCTGTTGCACAGCAGACTCCAGCTCCTCCTGTTTATTACCCATGCTGCATGCATTAGTGAATAAACACTTCAGGCAGGGAGCTGAGTCCACAGTTTTCAACATTGAGGGGTGGTAGATCTTTTGGTTGTATGGGATGTCACACTGCTCCACATATGCTGGGCTACTACACCCAGAGTTCTCACCAGCAAGGCCAGTTACCTCCTCTTCCCCCGTAATATCCACTTTAAAGCTCTGTCAGTGAGCCCTGCTAACTTCTGCCCCAAAATCCTTTTCCCCCTCTGGGACAGGTGCATCCCACCCGCTGCCTGCAGGCCAGGTGTCCCATATAGAAGCCTGTGATTGAAAAACCCAAAGCTCTGCCTGTAAAATCAGTCTTAAAGCGTAAGTTCATCTGATGGCTCTTTCTGTTAATCTCCTCACTTGTGAAGGAATAGAGGAGAAAATACCTTGCACTGCTGATCCCTTCAGCAGCTGCCCCAGGGCTTTAACACCTCTTTTAACATTTTAGGCTTCTCCTAGGAACCTCACAACTACTCACCTGAAAAACTAACAGGGGCTAATCATTAGAGGGATTTACTAGGGCGGGAAGTTTGTCTGTCACATCTCTAACCCGTGCCCCATAAAGGCAGCAAACCTCCCTGTGAAGTGGGTCAGGACAGCATACTGGGCCCACTGCCCACCTCAGAAGAGAGTCACCCACCACAATGATCCATCTCCTTTTTTTTTTTAGAGCCAGTTGTGATGGTGGGTCTATGGCAACTAATTAAGAACACATTATGAGATTACATGTTTATACTATACAAACAAATCTACAATTGAAAGTGTTTTCATTTTGAAAATGCTTAAGATCTATGTTCTATAGTGTAGGTTTCTGAAAGCAAATGCCTTGTATTTTACCTTCAGCAACATAATTCTGAATATTGTAAACGTCTATGAGCAGCTAAACTCTAATGCTATTTGAAGACTGCGAAGAATTACTTGTAAGTTATAAAACAAATTCATTCACATACACACACAGAGAACATTAGGGATTGGAAGTGACCTCAAAAGACCATCTAGTCCAATCCTCCTGCCAGAGCAGGATCACCTTCTCTTTAATCAATCTTATCTCTCAGCATTTACCAGCAACTAATGAAAGGGTATCTTTCACCAGCCCTCAAACTTCCTTGTTTTTCTTAAGAAAGACTTCAGCTTACACTTCCATATCTGTAATTGCATCACACCAAGCTATATCCTAAAATGATATCCAAGTCTTTTACTAAACATTGCAAACAAATGAAGTAAAATATAAACGCAAAACATTTCTTGCTACTGAGAGCATTTTTATCTCATGATCCAGTTCACGACTGTGAGATGACTTTTCATTCAGACATTTAGCCATGTACTGTCATTTTCTTTAGACAAGATTACTAGATGATCATCATTGCTTTGACTAATCTATCACATAAAAAAATCCATAAAAACATAGAATAAGGTTTATTATTGTCATGATATTATCATGTTTTTGAACTTGAGAACAGTTAATTTATCCAGCTCTGAATTGTTCCATTTTACTTTTCATTATAAGAACTTCAAGGTAATAATTACCTGTGCTTCTGTAACTCATGAAAAAACTGGATGTGGTATTTTAAACCATTTACAAAACCCCCTATATTTTAAGGAAGTCCACCTTCCACTAAAAAGTGAAGATTTAACTCTGTAATTAAGTTTCCACTAGGCTCAAATGAGAACACACCATAAGTTTATTTCATTTTTTTTGCAAAGTTGAGGTCTGATTCACAAAAAAAAAAATTAGCAAGCCCCTGATCATTTTTTTGATGGTTACCTGATTATCTGTTGAGCATTCTTGAGAAGTTCCTACACAGTGTTGCCTAAACACAGTTTCTCTACTACACATTTTCAAATATATGTCATTATTTCTCATTAATTTTGGCATCAGTAAATACTTCATAAATTTTTGTTTATGAAATGAGCAGTTTTGCAGTATTTTTGCCACATATTTTTAACATAAAATGCAGGAAATAAATAAAAAAAAAATCAGGTAACAGTCTTTTCTATTAGTTAAAGATACTTACACTTCCTAGGTACAAACTTGAAAGCAGCCTCTTTGGAATTTCAGAAAAAGCAGACACAGAAAATACTGTGTTCCATCTTGGCCCAATGTATTAATTTGGACTGCCTCAGGATCCCAGTGTCTGAGGTTCTATAAGTACACTGGTCTGAATCTGTGGGTTTTAAACTCTCAATTCTCAGGTGCACTCCAAAATATGTATTTCTGCAGTTGACAGGCATTTAGAGCTGCAGAAACCCTAAGTTTTCTTTCAGCCCTTCCTACTCACCTGCTTAAAAGATTTATCTACTTCCAAAGACAAAGCCATCCATCTGTCTTGAGAAGTTAAACTAAGAAAAACCTTCAGGAACAATGTCAAAAGATGGCAGAACCCAAAATCTTTACAAAGATTTTTTGCCCTTTTTCCCTTTTTAGTGCTATGTCAAATACACCAGTGTGTTAACTGACCTCTGTGAAACAATAAAATCGTCAATGTTTTTTTCTTCAAATGAACTTCAAGTCACTAACGGTTTGGTATCCCCAGACTAAGTAACTCTCTTCCTCTCACCTCTTCTGGCTTTTCTATCCATGTAAGGTCTGTCTGTTCTCCTTCTGAGGAAGGTATTGCACATTACCATTTTAACCTTGCCAACATGACTGTGGGAATGCTGGATTCCAAGCCTCCTTTCTCACTCCCCAGACTCACCCTCAGTAAGCTATGCACTTACCAATCAGACATGCAGATAATTATTCAAATCCAATGGCACCACCAAAATAAAGCCTTGCATTTCAGTAAGCAATGGATCTTTTGATATTTATGTTCTTTCCAAGAAAATCTATTCTTTAACACAATCAAGACAGGGTCTAGAATTAATTTTCCTTGTACCAAGTCCATTTTACAATAAACATGCTTACTAAAATAGTCTGCTTGCAACATGACATCTGCAAAAGAGCCCTAAGATCACTATTTCATACAAATATCTGCAATCCTGTCAGTTTTATACTAGTAAATGACAACAGAATAGTATTTTTTTAAAATCAAATTCTGCTATGACCTGCAACATGCGAGTTACAGAATAGCTTACTCAACAGTTTCACACAAAAACTGCAATGACTTCAGATCACAAGAGACGCTGATTAAGTGAACGGCAATAGAGATTTCCACTCACTCTGCAGCTCCCACTAACTTCACTTGACACGGAATACAACAGGGAAAAATGGGATCTAATGCAACAGAAACTGATAGTTATCTTGTGTACTGATCAGGGTAGAAGGTGCTAATTTACCACCTTTTCCTATGAAAAAAATGTCATGTATTAGATAAAAGTCTTTGTGTTATTTATGTGATGTTACAATATGCATACATAGGTGTGTAGATACATTGTAATTCAAAACTATTTTTTCATCAACATGGCTGCAAATGGATTAGTAGAATTATTCTCATCTGCATGTCTTCATCAATTTGATAGTAACAGTAAATTTCTTAGAATCATAGAATCACTAGGGTTGGAAGAGACCTACAAGATCATCCAGTCCATGGGTCAACCTGACCCCACCATTCCCAGTAAATCATGTCCCTTAGGGCTACATCAACTTGGTTTTTTCAACACCTCCAGCAACAGAGACTCCACCATCTCCCTGGACAGGCTGTTCCAACACTTTTCTACTCTTTCACTGGAGAAATTTTTCTACTGATCATTGAGCGCAGTATCACATACAATCTGACCTGCCGGAAAAATAGCCCTTTTCCTGTCAAAATCAGTCCCATTTTCTTTTTCCCCTAGATACTCATTCTTGCCCTTACAATGACTCCTCAAACTGTGGCAGAACACAAGCACAGGCAACTGCATGATAAATTGCACTAGAAAACTGATCTGAATTACAAACACCTCAGAAGCAGTAAAAAAGTAGGTTTATAACAAACTCTCTTACCATGTAGGTGAACAAATAATTTTGCTATCCTCTCTATCTCAGTAGTATAGAAAACATAAGCTACCAGAGACAGAAAACAGAAACTATTTACTGGGTATGAGTTTTGCCTTATGTCATGAAAGCATATGTGAAATTGCAGCACTGTTTCAGAACGATGGCTAGAGTTCAACAGCAAAGCATTCCAGGAAGACACAATACTAAGAAATTAAAATTAAAGAACAGAGATAAAATTTCATTTCCCTCTCAAAACAGTTAGTTCAAATTGGCACTTGATAAATGTCATAATTATAACCACAATCGCACCAGTAATCAAGCAAAAGTGCATGATTTCTAAAATGGATAAAAATTATACATAGCCAATCTAAAATGTGTAGTATCACATTAAGGTTTCACATTAGGTCAAATTTCCATCATCAAATTATAATAATGATTTACTTAACAGACAAGGCACTTAGAAAAGTTGAAATAAACTCTCTTTCAGAAGATTCTGAAATTTCCAGTGTCATTTGTGTCAAAGCTGAAGAATGAAATCTTCATTTCCTCTAGTTTTTAAGATATCTAGCCATGGTGTTACACATTCAAAGTGACATTTTAATGACTTCCCTTGTAAAACAAAACCTTACTTTAGTAAGTCAGGTCTACTGACTGTTAATCTAATTTAACGTCTTTCTACTTGCAATTTTTAAAAGTCACTATGAAACTTGCATAATTTTTAAAAAATTAATGCTTCAATGTTTCATTATAATCACTCCTTCAGCAATTAATCCTAGACTTTTTTCTCCGCATAAAATTTCTAAAACAAGTACTTGGAGAACCAGAATCATGATCTAATAGATCTGTACAAACACATGAAAGATCACCCTTACCTCACAACTTCTGAACACTGAACCAGTCGTATTTTAACTTCCTTACACTTAAGCGTTTGGGTTTCCTAAGACTTTGTAACTAGAACTAAACATAGTATTCCTGCTGAAGTCATGCAACTTACTTACATAATGACATTATCAGATTTCAGTTCAAAGAGCAATTATGACATATTTAGCATTTGTCTACCCTTGAAGAAGTCTTCTTGGTAGTTTTACTAGTAAACTAATAATGTTACCTATACTAAGATTACTGATACACTGATGTGTAATCTCATTTTTCTCTTTTTCCTCTATTGTTGACATAATTTTTCTGATAATCTCTAGACAATCTCATCACAGAACCAATTTGCAACTTCACAACTATAAAATACTTTGTAAGTCTGTTTTCATTCCTGTAGACATTTTAACAACTATTATACTGTGTCTGTACTGAAATTTACCCTTTAGAGTCCTAATTTACATTGCCTTCCCTTTCACCTACAATATCTCTCTTCCCTACTGAATTTAAGAATAAATTGTTTCTGTGTGAAACTGAAAGCATTCACAGAAACTGGCAGCCTAATTTCTAAGGCACAGAAAAAGCAACAGTTTTAACTACTGCTGTTCACAGAAATGCCAGAAAATTGCTTACCAAAGGTTTAATTGAAAAAAGGCAATGAAAAGCAGTAGTAAGAGTAGGCTCCAGAGGGACATTTAATTTAGTGCTATTCATGTATTTAAAACCATCCACCACTATCCTGATGAGAATTACAGATTCCTACAAAATCCCAAATATGCAAGTTAAAATTATCTCCTCTAAGTTATTTTTTTCAGGTTTTCAGCTGCATAGACTGAGTGATCCAGTGTATACTGGACAAAATTGTGACTCAATCTGGTATCAAAAGCATGATACCATGCTTTCCCGGACAATCAACTTGTACAAAAATTAAACAAAACTGATTTCAATAACTTATTTGAAACATAAAGTGTTAGGAATTCCAAAAAGCAGGTGAAAGTCATCTCACAATAATATATGATCAGCAGAGTACAGGCAGATTAGAGAACTCTATCCTATAGTTGCTTGCTTGCTCAGTTTGTCCTCAGGGAAGAATGATAATAGAAATTACCTACTCCTTCTAAGGTATTATCTCTAGCCACATTTTATTTTCGCAATGAAAAGTATTACAACGGTTACTGAAGTTACTTATTATGAAAACATTGCACTACCTACATATTGAAAAGATTAAGATTACAGTCTCCAGGTATCAAACTAATGCGGCTTCATGCAGTTACTGAACAAGCATTAAATCTTTAGTTGTCAGGCCACAGCAAATAACTGGCACCATTTTATACCCATATAAGAGAAAGCTTTTTATGTCACATACCGATTTCTTTTTAATGTCCTCCAGATCTTTGAGTTCATTCTCAATCTTTGTGATTAATTCCCTGAGTTCATCAAGATTAGTGCAAATAAGCTAAAAAACAAATGAACACAAACACTTGGTAATGTGGGACCAGGAAAATATACAGTGAAGTCAAATAAAATATAAAAGCACATGTTATTACTTTGTGCCATGATTTGATTTTTATTGTCTTATGGCATTTTAAAATGTAAAGAATATAGGATTTTTTTAAAGAAAGAATATCTATTACAATACTTCAGACATAAACCACAGCTCTGACTGTAAGCCTAGGTTTCAAAATGTATGTATTGCCTTAAAACTTCTGTGAATGACAACTACCAAATTTTTCTCAAATACAATAACTATCAACAGGTTTGAGTAACAAACAACTCCCTTGTGAATTAAAGTGTACTAGCTTTGGAATGCAACATGGTTAAAACAAAATTACACTTGTTAACAACCTTTTCCTGAACTTTATACATTTACAGAGATTATTCCTTAAAGAAAACATACACCTATTCATCAAACCTACCTCCCAATCTGTATTTTGAAGAATTATTACATTCTTCTTTCTATAGCTAGAAAACAGTTTTTTACATTTTTTCTTTCAGAAGACAGACATTTTTTTAAAACAACTGTCAAATTACTGTAAGTTTTGGCCTACAGACATGTAGGGCAATTACAGACTTAATAAACTGAAAATTACTAAGCCGCTATGTTCTTTCTGATTATCTTAAGTTAGGACCTACTTCTCTCTGAACACCCCCTTACGTGAAAAACTCTTCATTACTACTGAAAAACGTGTTGAAATAACTTAAGAAAATCAAATCCAAACAGAAAAAAAAACCAGCCCTCTGAAAAATGTTTTTAGCACACAACTATTAATTTGTCTTCTTAAATCAGTAATTCATGCTATATTTTTACTTAAATTACACATGAAGTTTGAGACGCGCAGTGAATTCATATTAAAACCTCCTTCATTTCACTATTAAAACATAGAACTCACACTTCCAGGAAAATACGCGTTTCAGACACCTCTAATGCACGTACGTCATTTTTTCCACAACACTGGTGTACATTCAAGAGCTCTCAGTAACTAGAGAGACTCAAGCGAAAGTTTACATGTAGTAGGTTTAAAATACCAAATGAATAAGGAAATTGGCATTGTCTTTCTGTAGACAATGTATGTAAAATTAAGTTGCAAAAGTTTTCTCTCTTAACCCAGTACACTGTGTAACTCTACTAGATTCCACAACTTGTCTTGTGCTTAAGGAAGTTCCAATTACAAACAGTGTAAACTGGAAGTCAGTTAATGCCTTTTCCCAGCAGGCCTCAAAAGAAATCTACAATACTGTATTATTATACTGAAACGTGTATATTTGTCACACTAAGCCCTTGACAAAAGTCAGTAAAAGCATAGATAAAGATTTTCCCTATGAAATTATAATCCAATCCTTTGATTATACACCTGACAGCTTCGCTTTTATTTTTTTTCACTGCTTTTTATCTTCTCTTGGTATATAGTTAATCCAGTGTACCACGGATCAAAGACAAAGCACAGCTATGAACCTAAGAAAGATACGGTCTTCATTTGCTACAAGTGAGTGAATTCTTCTCTAGGAACTCACTTCTAGAAAGGCAAGAAAGAAGGATGATTTTGCAGTTGCTACTTGAATGCTATCTTGGACATACCAATTCTATCTTTGACTCTACCATGTAAAGTTCCTGCATGTCATCAGACAATTCGTATGTCCAAACGTAACAGATCCCAGCCCTGCTTCTCATTTTCAGAAGAGTCACTTGAGACATAAGGATGTGATCTGCTAAATTTTTACTGTGTACCAATCCAAACTACATCGACCAGAGAAACAAATCAAATGTCAAATGTATACAGTTGTAGTCTTCTTGGAGCTGGGAGTGACAGGAAAGAGTAATGAGAGCTCTAAGTCCTAACTTTCATTGGAAAAAGTGTACCAGTGCACGTCCTGGAAGGCGTAGTATCTGTGTGCCAATTACCCATTGGTAAAACAAAGAATGTACCGCGAGCTTAGCTCAGAGGACTTAACTATCAAAATGAATTTAGTATTTTAAATACTCCAATACTCTATTGCAAAACTGCATAAAAAGGTTAAGAAAAAAATTATATTTCTTCATTCACAGTAGAATTTGAGATGCAGCACTAAAAATGCACACTGATTGAGAATAAGCTATTTCTCAACATTTTCTCACTAGGTTAACATTTCCCCTTCTTACAGAATGAAGCTAACTTTTTAACAGAAATAAAAATGTATTTTGTATGCTCATTTTGATATGGAACCCAGCAGCTTCTTATAATGAGACTCTAACATATTTTTCAGTGTTCCTTGCTCATGGTTGTTAATTGGCTGAACATAGTAATTTGATTATCTGCAAATGACACTTTCTAAATTGTTTTGTATGTTTTAACAGGTAAATTAACATGAAGGCAAAAATGTATTAACGTATTCATGTTATATTCAAGTCATTCTGTCAAATTCTGATAAGTCTGCTGGTGGTTTCACATACAGCTCTTGAAGAACATATATTCTAACCTATAATGAAAAAATTAACCTGAAGAGAAAAAACATATCCTTTATGACTCACATGGTAGTAAAAGACTATTTCCTATTCTCTAGAAGACTACATGAGGGCTTAAAGATTCAGGTTGTTAATATTTCCATCAATGTACAACACTAAATACAACACAGTCATTTTCACATGAGGCACAGTACTTACTACATATGGGCTTGCTTTTCATAGGCAATAAGCATGTCGGTTTTCATATGAACACAATGGAAAGTTTGGGTATACAGCATTTCTGTAATTTTTCAGATCTCAAAGGTACTCACTGACTCCTAGAACTTCAAGCAGGAAAGAGGAAATCTCCCCTGATTTTTGTAAGGAAAGACAAGGAGACCAAGCTCTATTCCAGCCAGGGACTATGCTTTCACCCATTTATCAGTATTTATGCATTAATTATTTATCATTATAAAAACAAATCTGATCTGTGCATCTATTTATAAGTACAAACCAAGTGTACTTCCCCAGGTCACTGATGTTCCCTCCTCTTCTTCCTTAACTTCAGCCAATCTATTTTCAATGAGGTCTCATGCTTAACTTCAGGTCATCTGTGTAACACTTTTAAATTATACTTTCATTTCCTATGAACCTGCTATCTACTGCTGCCATCTCCGTGTGGAAAATGGTAGCCCCATTTTGAGATCTGTGGTTAATACAGATCATAGCTGATAAAACCTTAAATATTAAGACACAGTTGTACAGAAAACCTAAAGTTAGCGCAGTTCCTTAAAATGTGTATGTTCTTCATTGTTGTAGCACATGTAGGTCTACAAAACTACATGCATGTATATACGTGAAGGGAAAGGAGTAAAGATTGAGAGAAAGCACTTGTTACCAGACTAAATATACTTTTTAATCTGAAAAACCCTACTGATGTCCATTCTGTAAAGCAGTGTAATTACCAGAATTTCTTTAAAATCAAGGAAAAAAACCCAATTAAAACTGTGAAAAATCAGATTTTTAGACACTGAACCTGTTTTCTTTGTAGCTGCTAGAAAACATTTTAGTCACTACCTTTAGGATATAGACAAAAGTCAGAGTACATTTAAGTATCAGTCTTTTCTCAATGTTGGCTATTACTAACAGATTTTATCAGCAGAACTTCTACTAACTCCACCTGCAATGCAAAATCATCATGTAATAAACTGATTCAATTAATGGTTTTACTGAACACTCAGGAAGTAATGTAGGTCTATTGCGCAGAATAGATTGCTTTCAGAAAAAAGGTACAACCAAAGGAGTACTTCAGTCTAAGCAGGCGTGCATTCATAAATTATGACTTAGAACTGAAGTACTGCAACACTTCTATTGCAGTGTGATAAAACCACATTATCATAATTAGCACTCATCTTAGTGCTTTCTAGTCTAAAGGTCATATACAGATAAGGGGTAAAAGTTGCAAAAAAGAAACACAGTAGCCTACACGATTTTAAAAATTATTCACTAAATCTAAGTAAGTTTTATTTGAAGGACCACTGTATCACACCTCATACAAAACACCAGTAATTTTATCCCAGGAAATAATATCTACTTTAACAATTCCATTAATAACAACTAGTTTTTACAGGTTTTGTCCTGTAACAGATTCATCTGGGACCTTAATCAATACTGTGAACAGTGTGTAAGCTGCACATAATAAAAAATTCTACAACATTCTCTACTGAGAAAAGGTAAAATAAACTGTCAGATTAAATAGCTATAAAATTAAATCTTAGGAATTATAAGGGAATTTATCTTTGATTGGAATTTTAAGGTTTCTACCAGAAATTACATTACTTATTTCAAAGACGTTCTGATTTCAAGTGCTTAAAACAAAAATTAAATAATTTACCTGAAATTCTGGTATGGTAGACTTTGTGACACCTTTCCTCTTCTTTGTGATTGCTTTTTTAGATAGCGATTTTTTTCCTTGTAAGATTAAAAGAGAAAAGCTTCATAATGCTGATTGTTGTCCGTTATGAATAAAACCAAATTACACAGAGACTTGAAAATTAAACTATAAGTAACAGATTGCTGACAGTAGGTCATATGAACATGTTAAATCAGAAT
This sequence comes from Phoeniculus purpureus, assembly GCA_028565055.1. Taxonomy (NCBI): domain Eukaryota; kingdom Metazoa; phylum Chordata; class Aves; order Bucerotiformes; family Phoeniculidae; genus Phoeniculus; species Phoeniculus purpureus. The sequence continues at coordinate 18,404,552 of JAOXOE010000874.1, forward strand.
TACGCTCAGCAAAAACAAACATTAAACAAGCATCTGCACAGGGCAGTGTTTCAGGGAGCAAGGGGAAGAGAAAAGAATAAATGCACTATAAGGTCCATAATACACCACCTAAAAAAATGAATATTCACATCACTGATCTGAAAGGAATAAAATCCAGAACTTATGCCATAAACTTAAGAAATACAGCATCTTACCTGCACGTTCTCCAGCACTGTAAATTGAACCCCACATTAGGGTCTGAGACCTCTACAGTTTATAGTAATAAAATACCCCCAAAGCACAAAAAGTATCTAGAAATTCCTGAATGAACATACTGAAGTTACCAATAAATTACTGATTTGGTTTTTTGTGGTTGTGGCAAAACCTAACAGAATAAAACAAGCACCATTTTACAATGCCCTTCACACAGAACTCTGCTGTGTAAGAACATGAATGCAAGCAAAAAATCTCCTTGAAGGTTAAGGTAAGTGTTTTACTGCCTATAGTACAAGAGTTCACAAATCACACACATTTCTCAAAGCAAGTAGTTACGTTAACAAGCCATATATGCAAGACAGTGGTGTTTCTTCTATGGTTATTTCTACATTGACATGGCAAATTGAAATGAGCCCTTTTTTGCCTTTTTTCCTAACAGATGCCTGCTTGTGTGTGCAAATGCATACATCAGTATACAAACACCTACTCACAGACACGTAGGCAAACTAATCAGCTTCTTTCATTTGAATTTTCCTTCACATTATACCTGAATCTCAATTAAAACACTTAAAAGATGGGGCATAGGGCTTGAAGGATCCAATTTGAAACTCCAGACAATTTGCACATAAAAAAATTTGAAGAGCCCTCAACTACCGAAAATAAACACTCACTTGTGTATATTCATATTACAGAATAAGGGATAGAACACAAAACATGTTTATTAGAACAATGACCTAAACAGTTTGACAGTGGGATAAAAATTCAGAATTTTTATTGTATTTTGTTATGAATTCAGCTCTGCTGAAAACATAAATTTTACTACTGAAAACAGTGTTTGTCTATTTAATGAGCTAAAGCTAACATCTAACA
>JAOXOE010000874.1:18431811-18446308 GCA_028565055.1 Phoeniculus purpureus
GGGCCCGCGGGCTTCAGGGGGTGCCGGCCGGCCGCGCGCAGAGCTGAATGCGGCGCGAGGGCTAGCGGCCCGAGCGCAGCAGGAGGGGGCGTGCCGCCCCCCCTCCAACCCCGCGCAACAGCCCCCGTCTCCGCCCCGGTGTTGTTGTGTCTTTACGGACGAGGCCTCTCGCGAGATCAGCGTTGGCGCCGTGACCTCCATGTGAGAGCGGCAGCGCCTGGTAAACACTCCCTGGGACCTGAGGTGGCTCCCGGCGGCGCCCGTTAGTTCTTGCCTCACCGTGCTCGCCAGGCCCCGTCTCGCCGTTCGCTATCACGGGGGCTCACGGCGTGGGCGGTCGGGAAGCCGCGGCAGTGGCGGATCGGCCCCGGCCCCCTGCGCTCTCCGCGCCCCTCTGGGCGAGGACGGCGGCCCGGCGGGAGGGCAGGCGCCGTCTGTTCCGCGGGATTTGAAAATCCTGCCCCGCCGCGCCGAACAAAGGGCGGGGGAAGCGCCCAGCCCCCTCCTTTGCTCCCTCACTCGCTGCAGCCGGGCACCGGAGACCCATCCCGCCTCCTGCTCCAGAGACACCCCCGCTTCCCTGCGGCTGGGTGAGCCAGGGAGAGGGCGACATCATGTGGATCCAGGTCCGCACCATAGACGGCACCGAGACACAGACCATCGATGACCTGAGCCGCCTTACCAAGATCGAGTGCCTACGGGAGAAGATCCAGGAGATCTTCCGCGTCAGCCCCGACCGCCAGCGTCTCTTCTACCGGGGAAAGCAGGTGAGACGGGAATGGCCCTGCCTGGTGTGAGGGAGAGGACGGGCCGGGTTAACCTCCTCCGCCTGCTGCCAAGCGCCTCGCTTCCCGGCTCGTCCCTTTGTGTATTGCGGCACCGAGCTCCACATCCCCGCCCGTGGGTCGTTTTCTGGCTCCGGCTTTTGTTTACTCCTGTCCCACGCCGGGCCTGCAGGGAGGTGATGGGCAGGAGACAGCCGAGACGTCGGGCCTTGGCCGGAGGCTCTGGGCCCTGGGGCGGGCTTTCCACGCGCCCTCCCGGTCAGCCTTTTTTTCCTGAGGGTGAGTGAGTGCTGGGCAAGCCCCTTTGTGTGTTTGTTTTCCCACCTGAGCGGAGGAGGCTCCTCCCCCGGCCCGCGCCTCTGTCATATCTAACTGACAGGGCGGGCGCGGGGAAAGCGCTGTCCTCGATCCTCCAGGCACCTCCGGATCCGGGAGCGGAGCGCCTGGACAGCCCCTGGCCCGTTTCCCAAGTGCCACGGCCAGGCTCCACTGCCCCGGGCCTGCACGTGTTGTGGTGGGGGGTGGGGAGGCGTAGGCGCCTAGTGCAGGACTCCGCGAGGACCCGCCGCGGACCCGAAGCGCCGCGCCCCTTGCCCGGCGCGGTAACGGTTCTTAGGGCCGTCGGTGTGACCCCGCCCAGCTCCCTGGCGGGCACGGCTCTGCACGGGACGAGACAGGACCGGTGTGTGACGGAGGGGCCGGGGCGGGGTCGGGGCGACCGGCTGGATGCTGCCCGAAAGCGGAGCTGATGCCTCCCGCCCAAACCAGAGGCGGTTCGATGTGAATGGAGTAGCTCCGGCTGCGCGTTCCCAGCGGTGGGGTGTAACCTGAGGATAAACTATGAAATGGGCTCGTTACCTGATAAAGAGGTGTCGGGGGTGATACAATCTAGAGGAGCGTGGGTCTCCTTAGAGCACATAGGTGTGACAGTGTTCACCCAAACCGAGTAACACAAGGTGGTGGGATTTCTGCATTGGAAGAAATTGTGTGAAGCACTATAGCTGAAGATGCCTACATGAGCAGTGTTTGTGAATTTAGTACTTTGTCCAGTTTAGGACACAGGAAAAGCTGGAAAAGGATTTTTTACTAGGATATCTAGTGATCAGACATGAGGGGGCAGTTCACAACAGAGAGGGTAGACTTGGATTAGACTTCGGGAAGAAATCCCTCACTATGAGGGTGGTGAGGCACTGGAACTGGTTGCCCGAGAAAGTTGTGGATGCCCCCTGCCTGGAAGTGTTCCAGGTCAGTTTGGATGGAGCTCTGAGCAACCTGTTCACCTCAGACACGACCCTGCCTATGGTAGGGGAGTTGAAACTAGATGATCTTTAAGGTTCATTCCAACCTAAACCTAAATTCTGTGGTCTTGTTCAGTGAAGACTTAGGAAGTTATTTTTTGTCATCTCAGTTCCCATTTATGTTAACTTTCTTGCAACTACCATAAATAATATTGAAGTTTCTTTGGTGATTGTAGATTGCTTTTCTGATCCCATGGTGCTGGTAAGTAGAAAAAAGGTCTAGATTGCTGTTGCATAAGAAAAGCTGAATTGTTGAGAGACACAAGTAAAGGAAATTATAAATAATTTCAGCTCTTTCAGGACTATAATAAATAGAAAAGGACACTTTGATCAAGTTTAAGGTTGGAAAAACAGCTGAAATGAAAATATGGGCAAACTGAAGATTCCTGCATCTATTGAAAAAAGCATTAACTAGTCCAAACCTGTTTTATCTGGTTAGCACTCTGTACAGTTAAATCTGTGTGGTCTGCTAGTGGAATTGTGATCATGCTACTGAGTGCTGCTAACCGCAGTCTGGGGGGTATTGTAGAAGTACTTCAATGCTGCAAGTGGTAGGTGCCAGATGACTGGCTAAATAGCCACTTTTCTTCTAAAAATGGGAGGCTGTAAGGTTACAGAAAACTGAGTGGGCCACCTTTTTATAGGCTGTCATCAATTTCATATTCCTAGCTTGCAGTAGAAAAAAACTTTGACTAATATTTTGAGCTAGAGTTGTTTCTTTGCAGTTCTTCAGTGGTGTTCCACATACAGTTAATGTAGCTTATGGGATTTACTGTAATTTGGTATTGTCTTAGCTTTCAACACAGATGGAGGTCCTTAAGTGGGCACTGCTTCAGGCTGTTGCTCTTAAGGGTTAAAATTCATTAGAATTGCTGATGAAAACTCAGTGTTAAGTACCAAAGTACTAACTTTATTTTATTTTCTTTTTGTTGTTAAACCAGGAAAGCCCCTACTAGATTGAGCAGAATGGTTTCTGGTTTTTAACTGTTACTGTTGGAAGGACTTAACAGTCACGTCTTTTTGCATAGTTCTTTGCTGCAATGTACTAACCAGGTCTTTAGTTACCAGATAATGCTACTGAACACACTGATGGGTTTTTGCCTTCTCTGATGAAGAAGTTGGATCAGTTGCTGGAAATAGTTTCTGGAGAGTTATTTTTCTGTGCTGGAAAAAATAATGTCTTAACCATGCTTCACCCTAGACTAATCCAATCTAATGCTCTTATCTGTAGTGTTGTATGTTAATTCGGAGTAAAGTCAAAAATGACAATGCATGCATGGAATTCGTCTAAAATATGGATGAGGCATTCTGTCTTCTGGTAGTCTACTGCCCTAACTGAAAAAACCTGTACAGCACTTGATGACATGATAATAAGTTCTATTTTATTTGTGAAAGTGAAGGAAATGTTATAGTAGGAAAACTCCTGGCATCTTTTTCATGGTAAATCCACCAAAGTAGAATTTTCAGTGGGACCAAGCTATAGTCATTGTGGGATTTCTAGATTCCAGTTTCAGTGCTGGAAAAAATTGAGCAGTAAAAACATGTTGAAGTTTATTTAAGTTTGAAAACTTGCCAAAGGAACTTAAGGTTGTGTGGAAGACTGGAGGGGTATTAATACCTCCTGATGTTTCACCTAGAACTAAATGTGCACACTGTTGCATTTCAGTAATATGTGTTTTTTCATGGATTTTTGTGGAATACAAAAAGTAATGAAATTATGTGTTGTCATCATCTACTGCCACTAGGTTGGAATGTGAAATCTGCAAAAACTTGTAGACAAAATTGTCATCTTAAATGGCTATTCTGTAGTGCTTTCCAGAGTTAGGGAAGAAGGACATGGGGAGCCCAAACATTTCTTCCTAGTTGCTTCTGAGATTGGTAATTTTGTTGTTCAGGAAGACGGTCCAAACTTGTTTCATGGGAGACCAGAGTGACAGGGTGCATGTGAGAGTACTGAAGCCATTTATTTATTGGATGTGAAAGCTGTTGTGAATCAGGCTTGCTTCAGTAGAAGAAACTCACTACTTCTATGCATTGTATTATTTAGGTGTGCAGGGTGACTTCTAAGTATAGTTTGTCAGGGTCAGCTATAATGCCCAAGTGTTTAGTGGTTTTTTGTTTTTTTAAAAATTAACTGAAACAACAGGTAGATAGGGGACTGGAAAACTTCAGTTTTGCCTGAGATCACCTGTGTGAAAAAGCAGCTTTGATTAAACACAGTTATGTCTGACAGTAGGATGTGCTTTGGTTTACCTGCAGCCTTTCTTACACCAGACCTCTAACTTAGGTTGACCCGGACTGCTGTCATTAGCAGCGGATAGAATCTTCTGTGAGTTTAAGCTTTTAAGCTTCATATTTGTAAAGGGTCTGTTTTAAGGACTTCTTAAATTCTTACAGCTTGTGTGAATTTCCAGAAGGATAAAAACCCCATTATTTGTGGAGTCTTTCCCTAAAGAATGGGAGTGCTAAACTATTCATAAAACAATCAAGTTTCTTGGCACAATATCTTTGCAGCTTTATTTTCTTGGGAAAATTGTAAACATTTGCATTGAAAGCTGTCCAAACCTCATCTGCTTCAGGCAGAGAAATCTTCAACTGGAGCAGTTAATTTTGAGATGCTGGAGAAATTGTTTGAAGGAATCTTACAAAGGAAGTGGTTGCCATTCTTCAGTGAAGCTGTGTAGCTTTATGGGAGACAGTCATCTGGAGCCTTCATGGCAGATTGGATCACACTGCATTCCAAAATTCCCAAAACATTCGTGGGGTATGATTCAGACTTATCTGGCAGTAGGTTTGGTAGCCCCATTAGTGCAGGTTTTTTTATGATTGCACAAGTTCTTTACAGAAATCAGCTTGTTAAACTTTTATGGTGATGCTGCTAATACAACTTGCCATTCCTTGGTACCGTTGTCTTTATTAGTCAAAGCATTTAAACTGAAGGTAAATATGAAGCTGATGTGAGAACAGAATGCTTCTATACTCTTTTTGGTATGTATGACTTCAGTATTAGAAAGTTGGAAAAACATAATGTAACCTGTAAGGAATTGCAGCTGCCTTCAAGGCTGTGTTTTGTGGCATGTTAGTGTAATGTAGTTAGGATAGTTTAGTACTTGCACTTTTTAAATTAATCTGGGAGTTCTTGGAAATGGAGTATTTCTTCTTACATTAAAAATCTCACAAAGTCTTAAATGCAGAATACTTGGGATGTGCGGCCCCACTGACCAATAGGTAATCAATGATTTACAGTGATGAAACGTGATCTCATCTTGATCTCATTTATACTGATGGGAATTGGAAGGTATTCTTTAAAAACTGTTAGCCAGATCCTATTTCTAATTGTTTAACTGGTAAATTTTGTTAAAATAGCTGCCCTTGTATGCTTGGCTGTAGTATGTATTTTTTTTAGACTTCTGTTGTTGATTACTGAAGGTTCAGATAATTAGTTCTTCATTATACGTATCCTTAAAGTTGCAGATAGTCATATACTGTCACTGGCACCACTGTTGCTGAACTTCAGTTGCCTGTTCTCTAGAAGTCCATACCATCATACAGAAGGTATTTGATTACTCTTACCTGATCAGCACAGAGATGGATGAGTCTTTCCATACTTACAGGATTTCTGTGCACCTTATATTATATTTTGACATATTTTTAATTTAATTTTTTCCAAAGGTATCGGGTAATCCTAAATACCAGCCAGAAAACACAGTGAACTTCTTTTACTTTTTTGCAGTTCTCAGGAGTCTTCTAATAGAAGAGAAACCTTGCTACTCTACCTTCATCTTCCAGCTATAAGTTAAAGAACAGATGTTCCTTTAACAGGATTTAGAGCCACATCAAAGAGGAAAATGTCATATCTAAATTAACTTTTCCCTGTATACTACCCTGTGATGCATTAAGTAATAATCTTCAAAACCTATAGTTCTTGTTAAAGGTTTAACTTGGAAGAGGTGCAGATTGAACCCTCTTGAAGTCATTGGTTGAGTCTGAGAATGGCTATCTTCAACTTGATCTTCTGATTACAAAGTTTACTCTTACTGATCTGGTTGTGTTGTCTGTTGTCATGTTTGCGCTAATCTTGTACACTGTTATAATATTCTGGATTATAGTTAGTCCAGATCAAAAGGTTAAATGTGTTGATACCACCTCAGGTCTGTGCAAGTACTTTTATAGTAATGTAAAAACAAGTGTTTTGTTGGATAATGTGGCCTTAAAATGTAGGCTTCTGTACCTAATTTTAAATAGGAACTTTAGGAAGTGTGAATTTCTTCTTGGGCAAAGCCAGTCTTGTTGATTGAGTATGAAGATGACTAATGTACATTTATGATGGTGTTTGTACTGAGACTGATGTATAATTATAGTTGTCAGCAACACGATTCTGTAATTTCTTCCCAGGTTGTGTGACTTCATGTGGTGTGTCAGACTTGCTCTTTGTCTAGAGGGTTGCAGAAGCTCAGAGCATGTTTGCGCTCTGCTGTGCTCACACTAATTGTCACTACAACTATAGAAAGGCCTTTTTCAGATACTGAAAGCTTCTGTATTCTTCGTTCTCTTAGGGGGTAGTACTTGCTATAGGCATCCTGCTGAGTACAGTGTGAGTCTCTGTAAGACTGAGATACCTGTCTAGATTATATGTTGATGGAGACATTTGATACCAACCAGTGTTACAACTGCATCTTTCTAGAGTTCAGGGCAGATAATCAGCTGTTGTATAATACACAGAATTGGTCAAAAGGGAGTGTACTCTCTGATAAAAAGAGTAATTTGTGCTACTTTGGTAGTGGGATTTTTGGTGTCATAACTGACATATCTTCAAGCTTTCTTGTAAGCTGCTTTGAAATATTAATCTTGTGGAAAAAACAGTTAGTAGAACTGAGTCTAGTTAGGACCATATTATCTAGACACTAATATTTTGTTTTATTACTGGTTTTAAAAAAGTCATCATCTGCCTTTATGTTGTTTTGGAGGGAAATGGATCTAGAGTCTATCAGAGAACTTTTCTGTCCAGATTTTTTACCTACTCATGTATTCCATTATGAGTTCATCGCTCTAAAGATGGATAAGTGTGAATAAGACAGAACTATGATTTGGGTTTTTTTTTTAAAAAATTAGTTAGTAAATTCTTTATCTTGAAATGAGGGAGTGATCTGCCCTTTGCATCCATTTCTTTTAACAAAAAGCTGTGAAGTCCACACTGCTAAGAAATAAAAAGTTAATGTAAATCTTGGAGAACAGATTGTCAGTGCTAGGCCAAGTATTGAGACTGTGTAAATGGAAGTGTTTGTACTGGTGCAGAGTCTCAATCTGTTTCTCTTTAGGCTTTGCTTTCATTGAGGTGAGGAACTTGCTTTACAGAGGGAGGGATGAAAAGCACTGATAAGGATTTTTCTCCAAACAAGATTAAAATTATTTCCCATTTAGTAAAGTAAATATTTTTTTAAGTTAGCTTTTGTATGAGATTTGATAAGTATTGCTGTTTGGCTTTTATTAGGCTCTTTGCTAAAAATACAAGCAGCAATAAGGATGATTAAGAAAAGGCATTCATGAGTGCTGTCATGATCAAAACTCAGCTGGCAACCCAGCACCATGAAGTTGTTTGCACACCCCTTCTCAGGTTTTGCCCCACTGGCTGAAAACTCGCTTTATACTTAAAAGCCAATTCATTCTGAATTTTGAGTTAGGTGGTGCTGGTTGGAGATTTATTTGCATCTGGAAAAATATTAAGTGACATTCACAATTCCAACAGCCTTGTAGCAGGCAGAAAAGGAGATTTATGTAACAGTTTTGAGATGGCAAATACTAGAAATTCTAGAAGCTCATTTTGCTTCCTTTTGATGAGTATGCAGCTAGAAGTTAATGGATTTTTGATTTCTTCAAACCAACGTAATCTCTGGATAGCTCGTGTAAACAACTGTTATTGAAGCTATTTATGCATTTCCTGTTAAAGAAATTTGTAGGGAGTGTGTATTAACTGTGCAGAGCAAAAAATTGCTGTCAGTTGACTTTTCATTATACTACATTAACTAAGAAGCTCTTCTGCATTCATTATAGTTTCTTTCATCTTTATTGCTAGATGTAGGTACTGATTTAGTACTTGGAAAGGAAACCTCAGGAGATGTTCAAAGGCACACTCCCCATAAGTGATTAAAGTTCTTGTATATCAAGTGGAATAGCCAGACTAGGGTGACCTAGTAACTTAGCTTCTTAGATAACACTTTAAGATAAAAACAGTATAGAGTGTGTTCTTACAAGAATGATTTTATGTGCTTTCTTGAGGTCTCTGTACATGCTATATAAGCTGTAATGAGCTGTGGTTGTGCTGAGGTTCATTGAGAAGTTAATGTGATAGTAACTGGTGAACCACTTGTCATGCTTTTTTTTTCTTCAAGTAATGCAGAGTCGTACTCAGCATGATTATTGATGTTGTGTAAGTGAAGGTTCTACAGGCTTTAAAAAGTCATTTTTGTCTTGATGTAACAAGACAGTTCTTTTGATAGTGACAGCGGGTAGGTACCAGTTCCATTATTGCATTGCTATAGCTGCTGTGTAGTAGTGTAAGCACAATGTTGTCTTAAGTATTTGTAACAAACTTCTCTGGAAGTATTTTGAAATTAGTAGTGCCAATATGAAAAGACTTTTGAAAGATGTCATCTGTTTCTCTATGGGTATTTTGTATAGTGAGAGAGTGTTAAATACAGGAAATCTAACTGCTTTTCAGCATTATTTCATTCAGAATATGTTAACAAGGCTTTCAAGGCTTTTAAAGTGTGTCAGTCATCAAGAGGAAGAAAAACTGAAAGTGAAAACTACTGCTAAGGAAGCAAATGCATCTGTTTTTAATGACTGTAGGATCAGAAGAGCTAGTACAATTTAATTTATGAAATTGCCTATTCAGTTGTTTTTGCTGTATTATGTATCTGGTTAAGAAATAGCAGCCTTGAATGAGATACGTCTTGCTTGCCTGGTATTTGCTTGGTTATACTTTCTTTTCAGGTGTGCATGTAAACTTGTGAATGACAGGTTTTTGAATGCTTAGTGAATGATTAAGTAAACTTTAAGATTATTTCTTTCAATACAGTATCCAAGCAAACATATTCATAAAGACACTGAGAAGTGTCTCTGAGAAGTGGAATGGGATGAATGTTTATATATTATATAGTGGTTATTGTTAGAAGCAGGCATACTCTAAAGTTGACTAGGACTGATCAACACCTATTTCCCCAAGTTGTCAGGCTGTTTTTGGTGGAATTTTCTATCTTTCTGTGTTGAATATTGAAATCTTCTGGAGGTGATTTGAGACTCCACTCATTAAATTAATGAAAACATTTGGTTTCACAGTAAGACAGTATTGGCTGGGAAGAAAGAAGGGTGTATGTGTAGCTGTAAATTGTGGGTGGCTTTTTTTTTTTTGGGGGATAGTGTTTTGGGCTGGATTGTCTGGGATTTTCTTGAGTGAGAAATACATTATTCCAGGATGGATTTAGAGTTCTAGCTGTCTATAGAAAGGAAGGTATCATGCTTTTACTCCTACTGCTTGTTGATGGCCAAACTTAGTGTTAGGTCCTAAATTTTCTGCATCTGATACTGCTTTAATAATGTAGTATAATAATGTAAGTAATCGGCAATGTGCCCTGGTGGCCAAGAAAGCCAATGGCATCCTGGCCATCAGAAATCTAGTGCTGCCAGCAAATGTAGGGAAGTTGGCACTGGTAGCGCCACACCATGAGTATGGTCCTAAGTTTTGGGCACCTTGGTTCAAGAAAGACATTGAGGTGCTGAAGTGAGTGCAAGGAAGAGCAGTGAAGCTAATGAAAGGCCTAGACAACATGTCTTTATGAGTGGCAGAGGCAGTTTAGTTTGAGGAAGAAGAGGCTGAGGGGAGACCTTATCGACCTCTACAGCAACCTGAAGGGACATTGTAGATTGGTGGGTGCTGGCCTCTTCTCACAGGTAATCAGTAATAGAAAAGGAAAAAATTTTTTGCTGTAAGAGTAGTTGGGAATTGAAACAGGCTGCTCAGGGCGGTGGCTGAGTCGCCATCCTTGGATGCATTTGAAGATAGTTTAGATGTGCTTAGATAGTAGCGAACATGGTAAAGTTGGGTTATTGGTTGAATTTGATGATCTTAAGGGTCTTTTCCAACCTGAATTAGTCTGAGATTCTATGATTTTACAGTCAAGCAGCATGCAACAGAGTAGGAGATTACAGCGCATGTCTCTCTTGACTGGAGTTGTTAAGTGATGTGCAGTGTTACTGTTCTTTTTCTTTGGAGTTGGTGAGGTTATAGCCTTAATGAGCGAGATCCCATCATTATGTTAACATTAATTGGTGTCAATAATTCAAGAAAAAATACCTTGGAAGTTCTCCTGTTGTTCAGTGTACTTTAAATACCAATTGTTTTCTAATTTAGTTAATCTGTGGATTTAAGTTGTCAGTGATGCACTAATGCTGAGTATAGATACACTTGTAGATACATACAATGTATCTACATTCATTCTTGTAAGAACATGTAGTTCTTGGAAGTTAAATAGCAGGGGTACTTCATTTTACTAGTTGAATTGTTTCTCTGAGTTACTAAAAGCAAGTAGTGTGAATTCTTACGGTTAATAACATTCTAAGAACATTTTTTTTTTCTCACACTATTAACATGTGCCCTTTCCCTGATCCGTTGCCAAACACTACATCTTACCTCATTTGAAGTATGTTTATCTCTGTATAATCTCATCTCTGTAACGGTGCTACTTTAATAAATTAGTATAACACTAATTCACTGTAATGCTGTAGACAACTTTGCAGACTCTGCTTTATTCTGCTAACCATTTAGTTTCCGTTTGTCAGTGCTGACTTGTTTGATTCATGCGCACAAATAGGTAGACTGGAGGTGGGTGTGTGTGTTATTAGAGAAGGCTGTTTCTTACCAAAGCCTATCTTAGGCATGTCTTTCTGAGAACGTTAAATATAACAATTTCTGGACAGATACCTTTTTTAAAGTCTTTCTTTTGTTGTCCCTTTTTCGTGACTATAGAAAACATTCAGTTGTAGATTGAGGATAGAGCTTAGACTGCAGTCAAAACTAATAAGATTGCAAAGTTTAGACATAGGACATTTTTTGAGTGTTAGCACTTATTATCTATTTATGGAGGCTCACCTAGGCTGTGCAAATTTAGATTTTCACTGTTTTGGCTTTAAACTTTAAGCTGCTGTATACCTCAATGTTTTTCTGTCAGCCTGCACATGGTGTGTCCTGAGAGAAAGGGAACAATTACAGTATTTCATTGCTCTCACATGTGTATTGCCTACATACCTTCAGGATACTGGACACGAAGTTATCCTTTTCTTACTACTGCATTAGCTTTCAGATGTCTCCATACCACAGCTTCTAGAATGTTGCACTTGAACTTCCATATCTTGTGTGGTCGGAACAGAAAAAAGGAGCAGAAGTTGTTATCTCTAGTCATAACATATTTATTCATTATTTCAGAAGTGTTGTAATTTGCAGATATTCTACTGTTTGATTGGGTTTTTTTTTAAAAAAACACTTTGCAACAAACACTCTCTTGGTAGGGGACAGAATCTTGAAAGTGGCCCTGGACTAGAACTCTGAAGCACTAGCGGCTCCAGAAATGCTGATCTTCTGTGTTCAAATTTATTTTTCAAATTGAAGGCCATTGTTTGGTTTTGGATTTATTTTTACTTTGAATCTAATACCTGTTTTTAAATGTGTAATAATCTTAAAATTAAAAATGCAAAATTCTTGTGGCATAAAATAGAAATCTGAATTGTTATAGGGTTGCGAGAATGTGTTTGCCCATTTCATTGAAGAGTCTTCAAAAACATAGGAATGTATGACACAGTGGAAGGGTTACTTAAGTAACTTGTTAGTCAGTGTGAAGCCCTAACCTAAAGCACCAGGCACTTGAAGCAGTGTTGGTAGTCATCTGTGTAGAGAATAACTTTTCAAAATCCACCTGGATGTTTCCCTGTGCAGTGTGATTTTGATGAACCTGCTTTAGCAGAGAGGTTGAGCTAGATGATCCCCAGAGGTCCCTTGCAGACCCTACCATTATGTGATTCTATGAATCTTAATCGCTGGAGATTTGCATTCACTTCAGTTATAGCACCAAAATCTTCAGTACAGTTTTGCCTGCTATGTGTTGGGCTGGTTTGAAAAAAGTCAGTGGAACAAGGGTTGTTCCCATGGCTGTTGACCAGCTGAAACGTGAGTCCTGTATAACACATCTTAGCTGTGGTTAATAGTAGTTAGCAGCAGTATGGAAAGTAGATTCTCTGGCAAAGGTTTACATTCATGAAACAAGGTATTAATTTCTTCAGCATATGTCCATAACCATTACTGTTTTGAAAAAGCAGGAAGGATGAAGGAAGAAACGTGTATTCTACTTTTGTATCCCAAGAACAATTGAATGTTACAGAAGACTTGATTTGTGAGAACCTGGAGAATTCTTTCCCACTTCTTTATTTTTCCTGTTCTTTCCTACCACTTAGTTTTTCTTGTATTGATATTGCCCGCAAGCTCATGAGAACAGATCTGTGTGAACAAAGATTCCTGAAACAGTGATGCTACAATAGCACCTATTCTGGAAACAGGTGAGGTAATATTTTTGTTGCAAAAGTAGTTTGCAAGGAAAAAGGTGGGGTTTTTTTTAGTCATGCATGTTTTTCTTCCATTTTCTTATTTACTGTGAGGTAAAAGGTAGCTAAGCAAGTTCTGGTTTTGACGTCCCCAGGCAATGCATTATACTTTTGGGTAAATTAAATGATTCAAAGCTGTCGTGGGTGATTTAAATGTTTAACTGAACAAAGCAGAGTGGTCACTGCTTCCTGTTTTAGTTCTCCCAAACTGTGCAAATTGGTGTGTGTTTTCCTGTGAGTTTCTTAGCTGAATTGCAGGCAGGTGAGATCATCAGGTAAAATAACGATTAGTAACAAGATATATTAAACCTCTGCACGATGGAGGCAAAAAAATGTTAACGACAGTGCTATGTAGTATTCCAGTGTACGCTTTCATTTTATATTGTGGTGTTCTTTGGGATCTGATTAGGTTTGGAATATAGTGGGGCATGATGTATTAGGTCGAGTGATTACTGCACAGTGTGTGTTTCTTGATTTATTTATTTTTTTTTTTGTAATAACTTACAAACTGACCAGTTAAAAGGCTTATTTTCAATGACTAATCTTGTTTTGAACTTGAGGCAGGAGGCTAGGCTAAATCTAGTATAAAGGTGTTATTGAATACTCTCAGTTTAGGTTTCCTTGGGGAAGCTTGAAGGCCCTGTATGTACCTCTGATGTTGCTTCCCTTTAAGTGTAGTAGCTCTTGCTCAACACTTCCGGATGCTACATTTTTGAAAAGCAAATGGAATTGTATGTGTATGAGGTTTTTATATCTTGGTGTTTCTTATTTAGGAAATAATTTGAGAAATACTAGGGAAGTGTCAGATACTGCCTTGCTTGCTGGAAAAGTTTGAGAAGGAGTGAATTGTAAAATTATATACTGAAATGTATACAAAACAGTATAAATATTCTCATATATTGTTATTGTGTATGTCTTGTAAGTGACAACATAGATCCTACATTTTTTGTTAGAAAATCACTGCATTACCTTTGATGTATAGCTAAACGGCTCAAAGTGTTAAGATGTCTGTTTCTAGTTTTAAGCCTTTTGGTGATTTGCGTTGTGTGAAAACATGGCTGCCGTTAACTTGATAAGTTGTTTTTGTATATACCCAAGACGTATTTTATTGTCAGACTTTTATTTACCTGAAGTAGGTGGCTTGCCTCTTCTGGTCTGTACAATTATTGCCTGTAAAAGGAAGACCTGGAAATCACTTAAATACTTCAGGATATGAGTTTACAAGTATACCTTTCTTTTGACAGCTAGAAGATGGACACACTTTATTTGACTACAACGTGGGACTAAATGATATAGTTCAACTTTTGATACGTTCTGAATCTGAAGCTCCTACCACTGCTACTGTGACACATCAGGATGGAGAAGTTAATCCCTGTGCTGTTTCCAACTGCAAGAATAAAGTCAAAAAAACAAATAGCGGATCACCCAGCCAGCCATCTACATCGTCTCGCTCATTTCTCATTGATCCTGGCATTGGATTGTACAAGGTAGGTACAGACTTCAAAATCCATAAAGTTACCTCACTGGGTTTAATTCTTTGTTTAACAAGCTCACTGGTGTATTGTGTGGAAGTGTATATTCTCATTGCTTTCTGTCACGATTTGACATAATTCCCCAGCTTGATATTACCCATTGCTAACCTTCCAGATAGGTTCCGATGACCTTGGAAGGAAAAAATTAAAAGCTGTAAAGAGGGACTTCAGGGCCTTGGGTCAGGTAGTCAAGGGAGTGGGAGCCCAGGTAATATTTTCTTCTATCCTCCCT
>JAOXOE010000874.1:18450784-18470385 GCA_028565055.1 Phoeniculus purpureus
CCTGCTCCGGCAGCGGGGTTGGACTCGATGATCTCTTGGGTCCCTTCCAACCCCTAACATCCTATGATCCTATGATCCTATGGGATCAGCATGTGTGAAGGATACCACCTTAGCTAAGCAGGGTAACCATGGCAAATCCCAGTGTCAAAAGAGGAATACAGGACAGGTTATAAGTTGCAGTAACACTAGTTGGGCATGTAGAAATTATGGTAGAAAAACAAAACCTCATCAAGAAGCATGTGCATGTTTTCCCCTTGATGCTCACACTATTTGTAACCTTTCATCTAAAAATCTTTGACTGTAGTAATATTTCAGCTGAGAACTCTAACTAGAATAGAATAAAAGACAACTGAATCTGTAATTAAAATGAATATTTAACAGTGTTCACAGAAACTCAGGTCTTAAACCAAACACCACTAACATGAACTGATGTTCCATAGCGGCCAGTGGTAATTGTTTCTTAAAATTTTTTTTTTGTCTGGATCTGGTCATTTTTGACTTGGCTAATGTGGTTTTTCTGGCATTTTCATAACTGATCATAAGAAGGAGCAGCAGGTGGGGGAAATACTGAGTTCTGAAGGTCACACTCAACTGATTTTTTTTTTGGGAGAAAGTAGTAAAGAACTTTTCTACAAATAACTCAAACAAGTACGGTCATGTAGGGATGCCTTCTAGAAAGTTAC
The DNA here is from genome assembly GCA_028565055.1 of Phoeniculus purpureus. Taxonomy (NCBI): domain Eukaryota; kingdom Metazoa; phylum Chordata; class Aves; order Bucerotiformes; family Phoeniculidae; genus Phoeniculus; species Phoeniculus purpureus. The sequence continues at coordinate 18,451,468 of JAOXOE010000874.1, forward strand.
ATCTAGAAGTACCAGGATCCACTGTTTAGGTTTAAAATAGATTGAAAATGAGTGTCCTCTGATTTGTTGTTTATTTAGCTGAAGAAATTGTTATCCTAGTGAAAAACTGTACTTTGAATACTTGTAGGTTGGAAGAACAAAAGTAAAAAAAACCACCATGTTGGTATTTTACATGTGAATTAAAATAAAGGATTGAATTTTGAAGGTTGTTTTAAGAATGTGAATAGTATAATAGGAAATACTGCTTTATTGGAATAAACTTGTTAGCCCAAACCACTGCCAATTGCACTTGCAAATACCCTTAAGGTATCTGAGAGGGTACTTTAAAAGTTGAAGTTGTGATTTTTGTGTGGAGTTTTTGTTTGTTTTCTTGCTTGCTCCTGTGAAATACTGCAAGATTGTTCAGTTTATAGAAACTGGCCTTTGGGATTAGTAAGTGTCTGACTGTTTGTGTTTGAGACTGTGTTTGCATTTGACAAAGGCTCTGGCTTAAACCGTGTGTGTATATGTATGTGTATGTATCTTGTTTATTTTAGATGTTTTCTGTTGTATGGCTGTGTATTAGTAGGTGTGGTGTAATCATTTCTTTATACTTGCTGCACTATTGATGAAGTAAATAATTTTTCAGTGTTCTGAAATTAATTAGCTGAAGACTGTGAGAAAGTGAAACATTATTTGGGATAGTGAATTGATCTTGTTGCTTAGTACCTGTATTATTCTGAGTAGAAAAGAGAAATTCTGTCAGATAGTTCAATTTCTTATAATGCTTTGGCTGACTCCAGTGCAACCTTGTTAGATTTGTTTGCTCACTCTCTTGGGGAATCTCAGAGGGTTAAAAAGAGTTTGCAGGCCAGGATGGTAGAAGGTCTAAGAAAAAAATGCCAAGTTGAAGGCTCAGGAAATTGTGTAAATTCCTTGGTTATGAGCTAGTATTTTAGCGGTGTGTAGGCATGTTTTAGCCATGAAGAACAACTGATGAATCAAGAGGAAAGTATAATAAACATGGTTAAACTTTCAGGTTTGGAGAGGAGGGAAAGTAATTTAGTCTTGCTTTTAAAGAATATGTACACATTATATTCATACCAGATTTTAATGAGGAAAGAATATTAAAGTACTGAAGGAGTGGCATATTCATGACTGCATATTACTTGACCTTGCTTAAGCTCAGCTAGTAATGAAAGATGATTGTTTCACTGATATACAGATATACAGATAGCCTAGTAAGTTGTCCTTTTAATTTTTTTTTCTTAATTTCAGTTATATAAAATAAATTCATTGTTGCATTTTCCTTTTAGATAAATGAATTGGTGGATGCCCGCGATGTCAGCATTGGAGCCTGGTTTGAAGCTCATGTAGAAAATGTTACCCGAGCAACAAAGGGACATAAGAATAGTAAAGCTCCAGGAAAGAGTGGTAACACTTACAAAAGGACTAATGGAAACTTAAGTCAAGATCATTCTAGAGAAAATGCAAATAATTCAGACAGTACACCATCCACATCTTATTCTGACTGTATGGACACTGATGAAGAAGCTATTTATCATATCAAGTACGATGAGTAAGTGCTCCTGATACTATTTTGAGGACATCACATATTGTTAGTTGGTTTGTATATATCAAGAATTTCTTGAAGAAGCTTGGAATAATAGAAAGCAAGTTCAGTATTGCAACCAAGAGAAAAAATACTTTAAAATTTACAGCACTTTTCAGTTGGAGTTAGTGAATCCATGGGGAGTAAAGATATTTTTTCACGTTTGAATAGTTGTCAAGTATTAATTTCTTTGTCTTTATGAAACTTAAAATCCATCCTTATTGAGACAAAGAAACTATGTAACTGAGCTTTTATGTTTTCAAGTAAATTATTGGTTTAATTTTTTTAACTATTCCCTTTGTATATTTGATTCTTCTCATTGGTACTGTCAAGTGAGAGCAAATTTTGCTGCTTGAACCAAATTTTTTTCAAGCAGAACAGTTGTGCACAAAATTACAGGTCTGTACTTAAAGTGTGTTATAGAGAACCTTATGACTGAGGACCTGAAACTGAGTCTCAACTGGATAGAGGGCATTAAGGTGGGGATGTGGGTTTGGAGGAATTCATGACTTATGGACAGGTTTTGTACCACTTCATTTGCCTGAAAAATTGGTCTGGGTTTTGTTTGGGGTTTTTTAGCTTACATCTGTTAAGCCATTAGGTTAATCTTTTAAATTAAGAAGACTTGAAATTAATTGAGGGTTTTTAAGTATTGACACTGAGATTAGTAAAAATACTGTAGTCTCTGAATTGGAAGATTAAAGTAGAAGGATGCAGAATTTATTATCAACTAGATGTTGATTTCCAGAATGTGTTTTAGAGCAGCTGTGTTTAACTAAATTTTGCAGGAAACACGTGAAAATAACATAGTCAACTAGTATGAACCAAGTGAAAATTTTTCATTTTGAGATTAATATGTATGTGCTGGTGTGATTTTGGAGACCTGGCTCTAAGATTACTTATCTGGATATGTGTAAGTTAGCTGTGAGAAGCAGTTCTGAGAAACAGTGTTTGTAACTGTTCCAGTGAAATAGTGTTTCTCTGTATAGTTGTTGTTTTTCATGTTAAAAGTGCAGAAGCAGGAAATATTTCATGATTGGTCTTTTTTTTTTTTTTTCCCTTGGGCATATTCCTCCTAATGAACTTACTTCTATTTATGTGTAGTTCAGGATCTAGCTATTACCTTTCAGCAGGTGGTAGTTGCTTTTCTATAAGATTATGTGTAGCAGTTGTATTTTCTTAATCAACAAAATTAGATAACACCTAAAAATGTGGTGTTGCAAGGTAGTCGTGGACTTTACACTTACTTAACTGAATGGTCTCTAATACTAGAAGTTTGTGCTTTTGAAAATAAAAATTATTGAGAAGTTTTCTGGAAAGCGGCACTCATAAGTTTCTCAACTTGGAGTTTTCCAAGAATATTGCTGAGAGAAATCTTTCAGTGGTGGCTATGTGTGCACTAGTATCTCTTTGTTTTTATACAGTAGTATTTACCTGTTTGCTTTATGTGGACCACACATATGTGCTTGACACAAATAGATATCCAATCAATTCTTTGTTAATAAAGTGCAACAGCCAGTTAAAAGTGAGCCAGCAGTGTGCCCAGATGGCATGAAAGGCCAGTGGCATCCTGGTTTGTATCAGCAACAGCTTGGCCAGCAGAACTAGGAGTGTAATCCACACCATGTACTCTGCAGTGGTGAGGCCTCACCTTGAGTATTGTGTGCAGTTCTTGGTCCCTCACTTCAGGAAAGATGTTGAGGTGCTGGAATGAGTCCAGAGGAGAGTGATGAGACTGGTGAAGAGACTAGAGGGAAAGTCTTATGAGGAGAGGCTGAGGGAGCTGTGGTTGCTTAGCCTGGAGAAGAGGAGCCTTGAGGTGTCCTTATCACAACCTGAACGGAAGCTGTAGACAGGTGAGAGTTGGAAGTGGATCTGTAGACAGATTTAGTTGGAACTGGATAATCCTGTGGTCCCTTCCAGCCCTGACTGATTCTGTGATTCTATAGTGACTTACAGTGGAGAAGGTACTTTCATCCTAAAGCCTGTGTTGCAGGTGCTTAGAATTTCTAGAAAACGGTATGGATGTGTTCCTGTGTGACTTGGTCTAGGTGATCCTGCTGTGGCAGAGGGATTGGACTAGATGGTCTTTTGAGGTCCGTTCCAGTCCCTAATGATTCTCCGATTCTATGATTCTAGGAGAGTTGGGCTCTTCTCCCACGCAGCTAGTGACAGGAGAGGACATGGCCTGTAGCTGTGCTGGGGGAGGTTTAGGTTGCCTGTTAGGAAGGATTTCTGCACGGAAAGGATGATCAGACACTGGAATGGACTGTCCAGGGAGGTGGTGGAGTTCCCATCCCTGAAGCCATTTAAGAAAAGACTGGATGTGGCATTTAGTGCCATGGTCAATCGAATTGCAATGATGTTAGGTCATATGCTGTACTTTATGATCTTAAGGTCTTTTCCAGCCTGAGTAATTCTGTGATTCTATAGTATTTAGTTCATAGTGTTCTTCTATGAACAGCTATCCTTATAGGAGGAAGCAGTGTGAGAAAGCTGTTTTGAGCAGTGGTGCTGCTAGATTTACATATTATGAGTCCTCTGTCAAACTTAAAGACATTTATTTAATCAAAATTCTTTTTAATAATTTGTTTCACCTCTTCTGAAGGAATAAGTTTTCATAATTTTCATTTGTTCCTCTGTTTTGACTTCCTGTTTAAATAGTGTAGTCACAGTGTATGTGAAGGGGAAAAATATTGCAGAACTCCTCAAGCAAAGGGGACAATTGAGAGAAATTAACCCCTCTGGGTGAGAATAATTTGAAGAGTGACTATAGATAAACAGAGTTCCTCTTCCAACTGCAACTCCTATAGATAGGAGGTACTATGTATCCCTCCTTGATTTTGTAGAGAACAAGATAGCAGAGATGTTTCTGTCTGCCACTCCCCAGTCTCGGAGGTAGGGTACTATGCCTGCCATTTGTCTAAATGGCTGCAGTAATTGCCAGGCCAAAGTATTTCTGCAGAGAGATTATTCTGCTCACTAGTGCCCCTAAGACAACAGAATGTCTCAGTTCCAGATGAAACTGGAGTCAGGGTTTTTGATAAGCTCAAAGATTTAAAAGATGAGTAGTGCTTGTTTAAGAGCCTTGTCTCTGTCCACGGTGAAGAGCCAAAACCGTAAGGTTTACTGATGCTGATACACAGTCAGTACCAGTTCTCTTGGCATTCAGTTGTGACTTTAAAGTCCATCTTCTGTCATCTGCATTCAGTTTCTGAGCATAGCTTTTTCCCTGGAGGCAGCACTGTTCAAAGAAGTATTCCTATTTCTGCCAGTGTGGTCTTCCTCCACTTACACCACTGTATTTCCACTTCACCTGTGCATTTCTTGCTGCCACCGAGATCCATGAAAAACTGAAGTCAAGCATATGCTGTGAAGTTTTGTATACTTCTGCTATCATATGTTTCTTTCTTGTACTCTGAGTAACTGTCTTTTAATGCAGAAGATGATATGAACCTGTCTTGAACAGAGGACAGCCAAACCCTTATTTATAAGGACTTGTAAGAAATCCAGTGCATGCTTAGGTTTAACAAATAACTTACAGGTAGAGTCTCCACTACACTGGAGTGCCCCATGAATGCTCAAGAATTGCCTCTATATCTGGAGTAGGGTGCTACAGTAGCTTAATTTAGCTGTATCTTGCAGTCTTGTGACATAGGTAAGTTTGCCCTTTCCTCTTTATCTTGTGTGTATTGCTTGTGCAGCACTGGATACTTGGTTTCAGAGAAGCAATTCTCTCACTCTATGTTACCTTCTTTATAGTTAGCTCTTCTTTTAAATAGTTGAAACACTTATTTACAAACAAGTGCTGTCTTTTCCTTTCTTTTCCTGTTTAAATAATTTGTAATGACGGCCTTTCCACTAACAAGATGCACAGTGGTAGTCACAAGAAGGCTGATCATTTCTGCATCCTGGGACTTGTCAGTATAGTATGCCTGCCTATATGCAAGCATACATTTAATGTGGCTTAAATGTAGTGAACATTTTTTCAGGGCAGTTTTGCTTGGCTGATGATACCTCATCAATTTTCTGTCCTGGAGCCTGATATACTCTTGGGGTTTTGAAGCTAAGTAGAACCAACAGCTGTTTTGTACATGTAGGACGATCATCTTTGAACAGGTGAATGTTGTTTCACATAGCCTGTAAAAGCAGGCCTCATCATGAACGTGGCATTCCTAGAGCAACACTCTCACTTGTACTCTGCATATGCCAACTCTCGTTTTTTGCAGAGAAAAATCGATTATGTGGCTGGTGCTAGTGGTACATTCATGTGTACTCCCTGTACTGAAAATAGGGGGCAGGAGGAATGGAAGGAGGAGAATGTGTGCAGATTAATGCCTATGACAGAGGCAATCTTGTTTACCTAATAAACCTGAGTAGTGCATTTCTAAGAAATAAAGTTACTCATGCTCTTATTTCATTCTTCATCATGAAAAATTAACAACAGATTTGTCTCATTATCTGGTAGGTGTTCTATTCTTGCTGGTTCTTTAAGTTGCTGATCCTGTCCTACCTAAGTAAAGAGCTTGTATGTTTTTATTAAATACTTGTTTTCAGATTTACTCATGGGATCATAGAGTTGTTTACATTGGAAAAGACCTATAAGATCATAGAGTCCAACCATTAACCTGTGTGTGCCACTCCCACTGCTAAACTTACCATGAGTTAGGGCCTACAGTCTTCAATAATAAATTACTGTTGTGCTAAACTTTGCAGAACTTTTTAACAAAAAGACACATTATTCCGAAGAGGTTATAGCCTGTTTTGAAGATAAAGGCACATAGAAGTATGCTATTACATGCCTGTAAGCCTGAGTAGGTGTTGAACTCTTGTGTTTGTAAGAGTAAACTGAACCAATTCAGTTGTATCAGTCTGTTAGTGGTAGCTTTCATTTAGAGGTGAAAGGTTTGCTCTTAAACACAATTAAAATCCATTGACTTGGCAACTTAATACTTTTGTGTCTTAATTTTTGTTTCTGCTTCTGCTCAGGAAGCATTTTTAAGATTTGCTGTCTTTTTTAGTGTTTTAAAGTTTATTTGCTTCTGCTTCTGTCACGTGCTACCTGAAAAAGATGCAAAAGTAGGAACTTGGACAACAAATTTCATTTGGACAGATGGGGAATAGTTCAAGATGAACAAACAGGAGGAAAAAAGTTGTGAGGAATCCTACTTCAGATAAGTGGGGTTTTTTTTACTTTAAAAGCTTGTTCATTCCTTAGATCTCATCCTACTCAACATTCTGTAATACTTCATGTTGTAGGAGCTTTTAAAAGTCTTTTAAGTATGGGAGGATAAATTACAAGGAGAGTTCCTATTGTTAAGATCACTTTTTTGTTTAAAACTTTGTTACACATCTAAATCATAGAATCTTTAGGGATTGGAAGGGACCTCAAAAGATTGTCTAGTCCAATCCCCCTGCCACAGCAGCAGGATCACCTAGACCAAGCCACACAGGAAACATCCAGACGGGTTTTAAACATCTCCAGTGACGGAGACTCCACAACACCCCTGGGCAGCCTCTGTTCCAGTGGTCTGTCACCCTCACTAGGAAGAAGTTCCTTCTGATATTTATGTGGAAACTCCTCTGTTCCAGCTTGCACCCATTGCCCCTTGTCCTATCACTAGATGACACTGAGAAAAGCCTGGCTCCATCCTCGTGATGCCCACCCTTCAAATGTTTATAGACATTAATGAGGTCACCCCTCAGTTTCCTCTTCTCCAAGCTAAAAGACTCAGCTCCCTCAGCCTCTCCTCATCAGGGAGGTGCTCCACTTCCTTCATCATCTGTGTTGCTCTACGCTGGACTCCCTCCAGCAGCTCCACATCCCTCTTGAACTGAGTGGCCCAGAACTGGACACAATACTCCAGATGTGGTCTTACCAGGGCAGAGTAGAGGGGGAGAAGAACCTCTCTCAATGTGTTAACCATCCCCCTTCTGACCCACCCCAGGATGCTGTTGGCCTTCTTGGCCACGAGGGCACACTGCTGGCTCATAGAATCATATAATCATTAGGGATTGGAAGGGACCTCAAAAGATCATCTAGTCTATTCCCCCTGCCACAGCAGGATCACCTAGGGTCATCCTGTTGTCCACCAGGACCCCCACGTCCTTTTTTCCTACACTGCTGTCCAACAAGTCAATCCCCAACCTATACTGGTACCTGGGGTTGTTCTTGCCCACATGCATGACTGTACACTTAGCTTTGTTATACTTAATTAGATTTCTCTTTGCCCAGCTCTCCAGCCTGTCCAGGTTTTGCTGAATGGCAACACCACTCAGCTTTGTGTCATCAACAGACTTGCTAACAGTGCACTGTAATCCCTCATTCAAGTCATTAATGAATAGATTGAATAGGTCTGGTCCCAGTACTGACCCCTGGGGGACTCCATGAGATACAGGCCTCCAACTACACTCTGTCCCATTGACCGCTACTCTCTGGCTTCTATCTTGCAGCCAGTTCATGATCTACCTCACTACCCGATCATCTAGACCAAGGGCTTTATCATCTGTAGAATCTTTAAGACAGTAATTTCTTATGGAAAACACAGGTATTCTTTGACTTTTTGTCAGTAAGAAATTTTTTGTAATTTGGCTGAATGACTGAAGCAGCAATCTTAGTTGCATAATTCTGTTCTCCAGCTTCTAGTATCAATAATGAACTTGTTTACTCATTCAAAGCTTCCTCTCGTACGGATTATTAGATAATGCCAAAACAGTTGAAGACCTGTTAGGTTACATATCAAGTCTTCTTTCCTTGGTTTTTATAAAAGAGGGCCTTTCTGATGTGGCTATGTAGGCATATTGGTTAAAACATATTTTGGCGGGAGTAGGCTGCACGCTATTGCTGTTAATTTCAAAAATTAGATTCCTTGTAAGATTTCTGTTTGATGTGTGTTTGATCTCAGGGTAGGCATGTATTAATATTCAGGGTTTTGACAGCTGGCTTTATCTATAAGGCTTTGCTTCTGAAGAATGTAGGTACTTTACTCAAACTGAACAGGAAATAGAGGAGAAAATTTGTTTTTCCTGTGAAATTAAGGGAGGCATGCTTTGTCCTACCAGGTCTTGGCAAGAATAATTGAAATGTCAAGAGGTAACTTTTTCCCTTTAGAACTTTGACTTGGCTGAAAGAATAGTCATCATTTCACGTGGTTGAAGTCTTTCTAATTCTTACTTGTCTTGAATTAGCTGTATATGTTTTCTTTGCACAGTCACGGTATTGAACATCATAGGAAACTGTTTTTAAAAAAACCCAAATCTTTCAGTACGTGCTAGCTAGTGAAGTAAACCAGTTTTTCATTACATTTACCATATTTACTTTCATTATACAAGTTCTGTGTTAAAAATTAAAACTTACATCTATTTCTTACAGCTTCTGAACTTCTGTTTTGATACTCTTTTTCCAGTTTGTCTTCTTTCAAAGTATCCATCTTGTCCACACAGTGCAATGGTGTAAGTCTAGAAAATAATTTTTCTTAATACTCAGAACTCAAATCAGGAAATGAGGATGTTTCTTTTTGAGCTATTTATATAGTTTCTTGGTGTTTAAGCTGCTAAATTCTGTAATTATTAGTTGTTGGGCAAGTTTTCAAGTTCTTATGTGTCATGTAACTAATTTGATATTATTTCTTTTAGTCTCTCAAAATGTATAACACTTTTCTTATAATTGCAAATTATCAGACCTAGTGGTCTTTAGGAAGTGCAGAGCTTTGTTATCTCAGTGACTGGAGTTTGGTTTGAGTTTTCTTCATTCCTTTCCTTTTCCATTGATAGTTCATGTACTTTCTCAAAATGATACAGCAAAATTGTGTTTTATTGTTTCCTCAAGCAGCATGTTTTCAAAGGTAGTGGTGCAAATGTAGTTCTAATTCAGCTTTACCTTAATAAAATTTGCCTCTTTTCGTTTCCACTTCCAGCTATGCTGGTAACAGCTGGGGAGAGTGTTAAAGGATATGTTGCAAGTTCTTAGTAAACTGAGCATACTTGTGTTTATTCTGAGACAGAGCTAATAAGGTTTTTAGTATTTGAGTGTTTCAGGAGCAAGTAAACCATAGCCAAGAAACACTGGCATTTGTAATTCATGGGTAGTTTTTTGCTATGGAAACTGTTTACACAGATAGTTAATCTTAAGAAATCTTTGCTATAATAGTGTGCTACACTGAAGAATTGAAGGGCAGGGATAAATGGCACCTTAAAGATGAACGCGAGACTTCTTAGGAGCAGTATTCATTAAGGTATTATGGTTGCACTTACTGTTGTGGTGTCTGCTTTTTTCAGTACTAGGTTCCAAGTATCATTGAAAACAGGGAAAACCAAGAAAATATTTTCAGTTTAAGTTTAAAGGACAAATTATGTCATATAATTTTAAACTGTACCAAACTTTGCCAGTCTAATTAGAACAACTGTTGTGAAAATGTTTCTGATTTTTGGCATCTCCTTTAGGTGTTAAAAGCAACAAAATAAATAAGAAAACACTTTAAAGCAATTGTGTCTAACAGCAGTCCTTTACTGTAGCTTGTCAGGATGCATTTTTCACTTAATTCTTGAAGCTTGTCCAAAGATAATATTTGTTGTCTTTACATTTTGTCTACACAAGTTTGTACAAGGGGAGAGAGACTCTGGAGTGAATTTCTTGGAGTTGTGGATGACCCCTTGATCAATGAAGTCTAATTGCCTGCCCATGGCAGGGAGGTTAGAGTAGATGATCTCTAAAGTACCTTTCAACCTTAGTTATTCAATGATTCTATGATATTCCCATTTTGTGATACTATAATACTACTTTTGCATATTTAAGAGATGAGGTTTTCATTTAGTATGGGATTTGACAAACAGAATGTTAAAACTTTGTGAAGAACGTGGAGGTAGTAGCATTTTGTATGTGGTTTCTTTCTATTCTTACTCAGGTAAATTGTGGCATTGGATACATTTTGAAAGCGCGAGTCTACTATGACAATGCTAATTCCTTGGTATAACGAGGAGTAGTGGCACTGTGCTTAACATACCTAGTGTGAGTGCTGTTTCAAGCCTAACTCAAGCACCTATCATAAATGCTGTTCCTGCTGTTCACCCTGGGGTGTCAGTTAAAGAAAAACATGAGTGGTTAAATAGCTAGTTGTGTTCACCTATGTCCATGAACATGTATTTCAATGTGTGAATGTGTAGGAGCAAAGCATTCAGTGGGTTAAAAAAAATTAAATCCTGTTGTGGGAAACAAAAAGAATAGCTTAAAAAGTTTCTAACCAGCTAATTGGGGGGGAGGGAGAGTCTCAGTGAAGAATCTGTTTCACTTTATTTCAAAAGCAGTTACTTTTTAACTGTAAAAGTGTCCTCTAGTAAGTGATCTAGTTTTGATGATAAACAATGTCTTTGGGGTTCTTTCATTAGATACTTCAAGAGCTGAGATGAAGTCAGTGTTACCTATGACAATCTTTGAATTCTGTTCTGACTTGTATAGGGGTGTGAAAAAAAAAATAGAAAAAAATATTGTAATAATGAAGTAAAACTGATATTTATCCAAAGATCTCCTAGGCAGAACAGAACCCAAAAGGATTTAGAAGACCTTTTTTTTTTTTTTTACAAGAGAGTAGTTTGGTTTTTTTTAAGTAAAAGTTAAGGTTCTTGAATGTAGACTGTTACGAGTTGCAGTGGTTTGAGTTGAATTTTTTTTTATAGTTACACTAGAATTTTTTTAATAAATTTTATCTTTTTTTTAATCTATCTTTAGTTTCCTGATGTTTATCCTGTGCTGCTTGCTGCCTTCTCCAAACTTCAGGAAAGGTTTATTTAAGATAACTGGAACTGGCTAGTAGCTCAAACAGCTGCCCTAAGACTTCAGTAGCCTATTGTACTATAACATGATGTCATAATTGAGGCAGTCAGTATAAATAGACATTATTTCTGTAGTTGCTTTTTGCTTTGTCCTATTACCTGAAGTTGTATCTGTCTAACATTTTTTTTATGGATATTGAAGATACAACATTCATAATTAATATATTAGAATTGTTCTTTTAAGGGAAGGCACACAATTGAGAGCTGCTCAGTACATGCTCGAATTGGAAGTAAAACAAAGTAAAAAACTTAAGAACTTTGGAGGATTGTACTGTATGAGTCTTGTTTAGGTAAATGACTCAAAGCCATGCACCTGTCTTTGAATTGTGTGATTTTTGCCGTGCAAATTTTTGTAATTAGCATCTGAAAATATTGTGTGTGGGGGGGAGAAACATTCTTTGGATTAAACTTCTGTTTTTACGTAGCCACTGATTTATCTAAAAGTACAGTCACTTCTAAAGTATTAGTGGCTTGTGTTTCTTTAAGCAAACAAAAAATTGATAAAACTCAGCTATTTAAGGCATTCTGTAGATACCTTCTAGATATCTGCATAGTAGGGGACAATAAATGCTTGGAGACACAATGTCAGGTCTATCCACTTTCTACCTTCTCTGTATTAGCAAACTGCTGAATTTGATTTAACAAAGGCATAAGACAAAGCGAAATTAACTTGTTTAGAATGTTTCAACATCTGATCTTTCAATCAGCTGTTTAGAAGTAGACACCCTGATTTCAAGCATCAGAGCCTCAGGCTGTTAATGACACTAGTTTCAGTATTTCTTTGTTGTAATATAGTAAGTTACAATGTGTTATTTCCACAAGACCTTGAAATTACCTTCCACAGGAAGACATGCTGGAAAGTGACAGAACTGTATTTTTATTAGTAAGAGTAAGATTTTGCTGTTAAATTTTGTGTGGTTTGGTAAAGGTGTATTAACTATAATGCATGTTTGTTATTGGTAAAGTACCAATAACTGCATAATGGAGATGGAAGTTAGCATATACAGTCCTCAGCAATGTTTGCTAAGAAGGAGGAATGAGTGCTTTTAATATTGTTTGTTTCTGGGCAGTAGACTTTTCCATTTTTTGGATAAATCTGTATTGTGACATTATCAAGCACTATTTAACAGAAAATTACTTGTTTGCACACAGTATCAGAAAGGAACTTACCATTTTAGTCTAGCATCTTTTTATTTTTTGTAACAGGCCATCTCTTTTGTGCAAACAATGTTTTAATCATAGTCCCTAACTGTGCTTTTTCTGTTACATGCGAAAATTATACAGGCTCTCCTATCATTGATCTATCATTTTTTTTTATGTGTCCTGTGGCAGCATACCTCAGCACAGGAGGAAGAAAGCAGTCTCTTACAAACTATTGCAATTTGTGGGTAGTATTACATAATACACTGAGTGTAAAGTCAACAGGTTTCAGTTAAAAATAACCCCAAATTTTTTAATTAGGTTCCAATATTTCTTTGAATATTGGATTCCTTGGTACATCTTGCCGAGCAAAGTGTGTTAAGAGCAGAAATGATTCAATGATTCCCACATTTGTCTAATTTTTTTGCTTTGTAATTTAAAAGGAGACACTTTTTCAGTTTGTTAGTTCAGGTGTCTGAGAGTTAGTTTTGTGTCTCACTACATTTTCAGTGTGTTTTTTTAACAATGGTGCATGGACTGTGGACTTCGACTATATTCTTGAAAGCGAAGTTAATCAGAAATTGGTGAGTTGAAAAACATAGTTTCAGTCTTCATTGCTTTTGCACTATAATCTTAATTGGAATATTGACTGAAAGAGTACAGGCTGTGTTTATGCCAAAACACATTCCAACCAAAAAGTCATCAAGTGTTGAAGGTTTATTTTTTTTCTGAGGGAGAAAAAGCTCATTGAGGCTAGTTTTTTCTGTCTGAGATTACTTGAATTCATGTTCTGCATTTGGATGAAAACTAACCTTTCAAAAGGATGGTAGTTCAGATTTATGCAGTATGTTTCCTATATGCCTAAAGGAAATTTAAAAATTTATACCAGTGAAAAAAGTTTTCTGTGTCTGATATCTTACTGTTACTGAAGCTGTAATTATTAATGTTTTGATTTTATTTTCCAAGGTACCCAGAGAACGGCATAGTAGAAATGGAGACCAGTAATCTTCGACCCCGAGCTAGAACCATTCTGAAGTGGAGTGAACTGAAAGTGGGTGATGTGGTGATGGTTAACTACAATGTTGAGACTCCAGAAGAAAGAGGATTTTGGTTTGATGCTGAAATTACCTCTTTGAGAGAAATCTCAAGGACTAACAAAGAGGTTCATGCTAAAATTCTTCTGGGGTAAGATTTGTTTGACCAACTCGTAAAATCTCGACATATCACATGAAGTGTGTTTGTTTAGTTTTTTGTCTGCTATTCTTCACTAGATTAAATTAACATCACACTTAAGATTGAACTGCCATCCAAGAATTGGAGTGCATGGTTTTTATGTGAGTAAAATTTTACATGAGTCAAAACTTTTGTTTTCTGAATGTGGTTCAGATGATCAGACTGTGCTTTTTATTTCTATCCCTATATATGTTTATACATTTATATTATATATACGTATTACATGTTCAATTCTGTTGACAATCAAAAAATATGCTTTCAGTAAGTTTTGAGATAATTAGGGAACTCTGGACCTTTCTGACAATTTGAGTAAGCTTCTGAGCTAGATAATTGAATGGTTAAGAATAAAATATTTATACAGGTATTATAGCTTCTGATAAGTAAAATATGGAACTATGGAAATTAAGAGGTTTTACGTGGCTGAACTCACCTCAGGTGAGTTTTGCTTTGTTTCCCTATTTCATAAAAAAACTCTGGCAGTTCATATTTTCTGACATGAAGGAAATAAAAGCAAATGGATCCAGTCTGTCACTTCCGTTCTTGCAGAAGGGGAAGCTGAATGGGTACTAACATGTAAGGACAGAAGCTGATTTTTAGAATTAAAATGAAGTTTCCTTTTGGCATGTCCTGCATTTACTTGATGACTAGTACCATTGTTCTGGGACTATATTCCTTGAAATGAGCTGGGATTTTCCATGTTTAGTGTATTTTTCTATACAAGAAAGCAGCAGAATCTTAGGAAGACTTGCAGTGTATGACTTGGTTAGCCGAAAGAGACACAGAAGACTTAGGACCAGGTGAAACTCAGCATTTTGTCTAAAAAAAAAAAAAGCCATCATGCCTAGTACTGGGAAATAGGAAAGATATTGCTTTGGTAAATTGTATTAGAAATTTCAGTCTATTGTCATTGTCTTGTATTAAATAGAGCAGTGTTGTTGGACTTGTTTGGTAAGTGCAGTTAAACAACCGTCCTTCTAGTGTAAGGCAGGAAGTTGAGTAGGTAGTTTATTAACTTGGAAGAAGTTAAGATACGGAGGCCATTTTTGAGAAATAAAGATTTTTGTTGTAAGGCACTTAATTATTTGTATGGCATTTGGTCAATCAGAGGTAGACTTTACGACCTTCTACATACAAAACTATCCAGATATAAGTTTACACGAAGTTCAAATGTCTGATAGCATTACTTGTTGTCCACATGAGTTCTTTCAGACTCTACCATTTGCAGAAATACAATAAAAATGTTCCATAATGGCAAAAGTGTGCATGTAGGATGACCAAAATAATTGATTGTGCTAGTTTGAGCTCTATAATAATATTTTTTAATCAAAGTAATGCTTCCAATTTAGAAGATGTTAACTTCAAATACTGCGAGTACTGTGGCAGCACTATGGGGTTCCTCATAGTACTGACACTGCTCTGAAAAGAGCTTGTATGTGAAAAAGGCACAGTTGACAAATACCTTATCCTAAGGTGGTAAATTTAAGACCATTTTTCAAATGTAGTCTTATTTCAATAATGGTCTTCCTAAGTATTAGTGTCATTTGCATTACATGTGCAGTAACCTACTCATTTGCAGAAAGTGAGATTGTCTATGCCCTGCCATTTCTGAACTTGTATCAAGGAATCATTCTGTACCACCTGTGCTGTTAAATCATTCCTCTCAATTAGCAGTGAAAGTACAGTCTGCTAGGTACAATCATGTATCAGTTACCTGTTACTGGTGAGACAGTTGACAGTTTATTTTCATGTTGGAGCTGACTAACATGATTAAAGTCACTACAGCAAATCAAATTAAGAGTTCAAAAACTGCTTTTATTCCTCCAGATAGAGACAGATTGAGCCTTACTCTTCAGTCATACTTTGAAAGTTTGAGTTCAGCAAGAACTCTTAACAGGGCAAAGACTGGAATGTTTGTCATCTTTTCATTCTGCAGGTTTTTGTGAGGGGCTTCCTGATTAAAAAAAAGTAAGGATTATTTTGTTTGCAGATCAATCTCTTAATTTTCAAATATGCTTATTATGTTTTTCAATGTAGCCTGCCAAATCTGGGGCTTTTCTGTCCTATTTTAACACAATTTCTGGTTTGTTGTTTGGGGTTTTTTTTTTTTTGGTAGGGTACATAGATGTATATAATCTTGTATGCTCCTTTTATTCACAGCTGGCATATTTTTGCTCTCAGAAGGTAATGGGTTGTTTTCATGCAGTCTTTATGCTGCTTTTACAGATTTTATTTTTAGACACTCCTTTTAGTTCTTTTGAACAAGTTTTCCCATGTGTATTTAACTTCTGAATGTTGAAGTTGTACGTTATGTTTGGTTTTATAGCTTTGCAAACATGCAGAATTTAACTGCATTACAGAGTAGTAATCTAATGGTGAAACAAGTCTTGCATGTGTTCTGGATCACTTCAAGTGCTCTTACGCATCTGTAAATGTCTAACTAGCTGGCCAGAAACCCCCCCCTAAATCAAAACAACACAGCTATTGTTACTTTGCTTTGGCACTTAGTAAGTGTGGTACCATTATTTTTCTGTCCTTCTTGCTATGTATTGTGATAAAATGTCATGGTTGTCATACTTCATAGGTGTCAAATATTGTTTCTTCTTTAAGCCTGGAAGTTTATGTGGTTAATGCCTGATTTATGCTTGTATACTTTCATGGTACAGTTTTCTATCCAAAATAACTTCTATTTTGTTTTAATGTACCACCTTTGCTGCTGATGTGTGAAATACTAACAAGATTTACTTGTAGCAGCTTGTTAAAATAGCTTTCATGCTATATCAGCAGGTATCCTAATAATGAGAATTCTAATTGCTAAACAACTTACATGCATATTTCTTCCACAGACATAAAAATGGCACATTTCTTCCAGGCAACAAAACTTCAGAAAGAGTGCATTTGTGTCTCTTTCCTCTACTCCTTATGACTTCAGTGGAACTGGTCACGTCCTTTGAAGAAGAGACCCCTTTTTGAAAATCAACACAACCATTTCAAGATAGATTCTTACAAAGAAGCCTGCTGGGATTTTACAGAGTAAAGGCAATACCTGTGACTTAAGTTCCTGTGAACTGCTCTTTTCCAAGTCTCTACAGCTAGAGATGTCTGTTTTTCTAATACACAGCCATAGGTTATAATCTCCCAACTTTTAGCAGCAGTGACTAACAACATGAAAAAGTATTTCAGCTCCTACCCAGTTAACCGTGTTGGACAAAATAAGTTGTTTGGTGGGGAGGATGTGGTATGGAAATCATTTTATATTTGAACATAAGTGAAATTTACTGGAAATGAAACTTCGTTTCGAAGTCCAGATTAGGTTTTTGATCTTGCTTCAGTTGTGATTTCATTCTTGAAGAAAAACTCAGGACTTAAAAGATGTGATGGATATGAGGACAAAATATTATTAAAGTGACTTCAGTAAAGTGCCTCATTGGGCACAAAAAAGGGAGTCTGTTGTACAGCACAAAATTCACACTGTCAGCTACTGAGACTGGATACTGGTTGGTCTGCTGGAGAAGAGTTGGTGTTCAGAATGTGTTTCAGCCAAATGTAAGAGACTGAAGAACAATATCTGACAGAACAGTTCATTAAGAGATTGTAAACAGAGTGAATCCCTTAACCATGTGCTGTGGTATTTGCCCTGTCCACTAAGATCATGAATAAGATACAGTACTTGCTTAAGCACCTATTAAATTGAAACTAGTAAATTTGGAAAGAACTGAAAGAGTACACGCTGAAGGTAACTTGGCTGACTTGTTACAGATACCCTTTTCATGTGTTCTTTCTTCTTTCCCTTCTTTCTCTTTGGACAAAAATTACCGTTTTATAAAAACCTCCCCTGAATAGTTAGGACAGACAGGTTCTACACATATCCCTTCAAATGCTTTATTTTCCTCCTTTAAAGAGGACAACTCTTGAGACTCCATTGTGCAAATAAGAGTGGAAGGATTACAGTTTAATGATTGCTTGTATATAATTATTTATCTTATATGGAAGAAATATATTATGTCTTTATACTGCCCTCTTCACCATTCTTAAAAAGAGAACACAAAAATTAATTTATTAATCCTTTTTGCCATTTCCCTGTTCTTAACTGGCAGTATGGAGGAACTGGTATTTAAGTGTTTCAGTTTCCTTTCCCCAGATGGAAGGAAAACTTTCTGTGGTAGCTGTACATTCAAGGAGAATACTCGGCAATGAATGATGATGTGAATCAGGGAATGCTTGCAAGAACTTCACCACTGCAGGTCAGTGGGACCAGATGGATCACATCCAAGTACACCAGTAGAATTGGCTGATGCTGTAGTGGTCCTCCTCTGTACTATATTTTGAAAACCCATGGTGTTCAAGTTGCTGTCCTCCAGTAGTCAGATACCAACTGTTGTATCCATCTTCAAAAAAGGCCAGTCAGCCTTATTTCATTCTGAGAAAAGCCACAGGACAGTCCCCCTGAAAGTACCAGCCATGTGAAAATTATTTGGAACAGATAGGGTAGATTTTTTCCAAGATCAAATCATGCCTTAGAAGCCTGGCCACCTTTCATGATGAAAAGAATAGTTCTGTGGCCAAGGAAAAAGCAACAGATGTAATTTTCTTCAATGCAAAGCAGGTCTTCTGTCTGTGCCTCATTATACTGCATCCCAGCTAGGATGTTTATGCTCTGAGTGGGTGGCTTTAAAAAAAGATAGAATTGAATGATCAGACTTAGAAGGTACCTTCTCAGGTGTACTCTACCTGGAGTGTGATAACAAGCAGAGAACTTAAGGTGTGTTATCCTGTGATCTGTACTGTTAATCATAGAATCACAGAATGGCTTAGGTTAAATGGGAGCTCAGAGATTACCTAGTCCTAACCCCACTGCCATAGGTAGGAACCCATTTCACTAGATGAGGTTGGCCAGAGCCTCATCCATCCTGTCCTTGGGCATGTCCAGTGAGGGGACATCCACAACTTACTCTAGTAACCTGTTCCATTGCCTAACCATAGAATCATTAGGAATTGGAAGGGACCTCAAAAGATCATGTAGTCCAATACCCCTGCCACAGCAGGGTCAGCTAGACCAAGTCACACAGGAACACATCCAGGTGGGTCTTAAATGTCTCCAGTGAAGGAGACTCCACAACCCCCCTGGG